>JARYHS010012519.1:143439899-143518137 GCA_031002005.1 Vandiemenella viatica | reverse complement strand
TACAGGATCAACCCTTGCACAGTCAATCTCGTGGCGGTCCAGGAGATCTTTGCGTCCAAAATGTTGCAGACATCTGTCACAAATAAAAATAGCACGGTTTTCTTTAGTTAATGACGATTTGACTAACGCCGACAAGTTGTGAATCCAACAGTAATGGAATTTTTTCCCACTGCCGTCGGTAATCATCAACATGTTTATATGGTGAACGCGTTTGTCTGCAGTGTGATGGAGGGCCCCGGAAACTACATGTTTACCTTTAACTTCATCCAGACCGAAAACATTTACAGAATAGTCTGGATTTTGCCTCTCAAATTTAGAAATGTCGGAGAGTTTTACCGGAAACTCAATACCTGAAAAATCGAGGGGATAGAGTGAACGTACTTTCTTATATTTGCTAACCCTTGTAGGTTTTTTGCTTAGCGCCTTTACGTGATATGCAAGAATTGTCCATAGAAAGCACAACTCGTCATTCTTGTTTTCAACATTGATGACAGCATTCTTTCTACAGATATCAAGCGGCAGAGCAACATAGGAAGACCCACGATAGAAAGGTTGAAAATTAGAAATGCTAATGTCGAGGGATTCTATTCTATCGAGAGTTTTACCACTTGTCCTTTCTTGAAACTCACACAATTTTACTCTGAGCTCCGACTTCACATATTTTTCATACCAATCCGACAGGCAAGTGCTTGTTGTGACTTCACGCATTTTAGTTAAAAAGCACATACGGGCGGTTTCCAAAATCATTTCCTTCTGTATTTTATATGTGTTAATAAGTCCAACCTGCACCTTTACAGATGGGGAGGACCGATTATCCACAATTTCGCGAACTTTACCGGCAACAAGTTTAAAGCAAGCATCAATGAAATTCATTGGATCTATGAAATTTTGAGAATTTGAAATTGACCCGGAATAAATTCTATTTTTAAATGCACTAAGCCTGTCTTCAAGGACTAAGCGCGATACTGCTGACTCACCTATCGTTGCTGCCTGATCATGACTGCATAAGGCTGCCCCTGCACCGGCATACTGCCGACTTGGCCCCGGCGATGGACTGACATACTGCCGGCTGGGCCCCGGCGATGGGCTGGCATACTGCCGGCTGGAGCCGGGCGAAGGATCGGCGTACTGCCGGCTGGAGCCGGGCGATGGGTCGGCGTACTGGCGGCTGGAGCCGGGCGATGGGTCGGCGTACTGGCGGCTGGAGCCGGGCGAAGGACCGGCGGACTGCCGGCTGGAGCCGGGCGATGGACCGGCGTACTGCCGGCTGGAGCCGGGCGAAGGACGGCTGGAGCCTGGCGATGGACCGGCATACTGCCGGCTGGGTCCCGGCGATGGGTCGGCGTACTGTCGGCTGGGTCCCGGCGATGGGCTGCTGGGGGGCTCGGCTGCTGCTGTGGCGGGCGGTCGGCTAGGTTCCGACGTCTCCCATGGTCGCCATATTGGTGGCGGAACTGCCTCGTTGGCCGGGCGTCCGACCGCCCCCTCTGAAACATAAAAAAAGAAGAAAAATATTTTAGTATCATGAAAAACATAATTTTGTACGCATAAAATATTATAGGTAAATTACTGATGTACTGGACTTACCGATATTCCAGTGTGCTGGTGGTTGCGGTGGTGGTGGAGTTGGTGACATGCTCTGCGGCACATCCACGTCAATGCTCCATAGTGAGCAACTCACAAGCTCTTTTTGGGCTACTTAATTCTTCAGAATTGCCCTTACGCTTCTCTGGGCGTGATGGTTCATCTGAAAAAGAAAAAAAATAATGTATTAGCAATAGTTATAAAGACATGGGAAAAAAAATAATCTATAGATAAATACGTACTGAAATAAAAAAGGTCACTGCAGGAAATATCCAAATCACCTGCGAACAAATAAATTAATAATATAGACTACTGCTTCATTTTTTCATAAATCTAGTTACGTTAAAAAATATTATCATTACCGAAATCATCCGCAGCGAGAATTTCATCAAAGTCTGAAGCAGAGAGAAAAAAAAAAAAAAAACTCATCAGTATATGTGAAAGAATTTAAAACAGTCAGAAAAACAAGTTAAATAACAATAATTTACTTACCAATATCGGCGAATAAGCTAAGATCCTCAGAAGACATTGTGATGATCGAAGTGTTCAGCTCGGCCGCTCAGAGGAGACTGGATGGCTGAAGGGAGGTCTCTGCCCTATTTATACACGAGTCTGGAGCCTTAGCGTGGGAAGACTGCGTCCCCGGGCGCAGCTGCGCGCGGGAGCCTTTGATAGCGTGGGAACACGACGCTTTGCCTGTGTTGTCTGGCGACATTAATCTCCCGAGGAATCTAAGACCATATTTCTCGGGGTAAATTATATTCCTCCCGCACAATCGTGAAAGTTGAAAAAATGTTTTAGCTTTTAACACACACACACATACCTTCCGAGGAGGCCAGGTGGTATTTATGAAGCCTGGCGCGCGGATAAGGGAATATTTATGAGTGTGGGCGCGGCGAGCCGACTACTTAAAATTCAGGCCGGGAGGGGCTGGCGCGGCGGCGTGGGAGCCTTTGATAGCGTGGGAAGCGATAATTAATGGCTTGCAGCTGCGCGCGGGCGGCGCGGCGGCCGGCTACTTAAAATTCAGGCCGGGAAGGGTGGGCGCGCCGGATAATATTTATGATGCAGGTGTGCTGTATCGGGCGGCTATCCCTGAGAACGAAACAGAGTTTAAAAAACATACGCTAATACTAAAATTCATATCTCGGAAAGTACTTATCCGATCTTTTTCGGATAAATACCACTGTAACGGCCAGAAAAAATCCTTATTACTTGACATGTAATAACGCTATTTTAAAATTATAAATTGTGTTATAAAAAAAAATATTAAACCAAGGTCCCCAGAAGCGAATATTATACCGCATTTCGAATTGAATTTGAGGTTTATTACTCTGACCGCGTGACGTCACACCACAAGAATGTAATACTAAAGTGAATATTGTACCGTAATTGAGGTTAAAAAAAATAATAAAGCCATTTAGACGATTTATGAGCCGTAACAACGTGGCACCTGCGCGGACGTGGGTGGTCTGGCGAACACCTGCGCGACGTGGGGGGTCTGGCAGCACGTGCGCGGCGGGGGGGGGGGGAGGGGAGGGGGGGGGGAAACTGGCAACGGACGCAGGTCCATATGAAATACATGGGGAAAAACTGGCAACGGACGCAGGTTAGGGCACTACTTAGGTACCAGTGTTTTAGGGACAGAAAACAAAAATTATCAAAAATGGATAACTTCGGCGGCTATGTCTATTTTCCCAATAATAAAAAAAATCTTATTCCTAGACCTGACGAGCTGTAAACAACTGTTACCCACATGCTGAGATAGAAAAAAATATTTTAGACCTTCTTTTCCTCTATAGAAACTCCCCTTGAAAACGATATTACAAGACATTCACTACAATAATCGGTTTTAGGACCAATAAACACATAAAATGTACAAATCTGAAGTCTAAAACTTATTACGTTCAGGAGTTAGATGCATTTTACAGTCAGGAAAACCACAGAAATAGGTTTTACGTTTTCCTTCTGGTTCATAACACTACAAATGATGTTGGAACCAGTTTTTTGTTTATCATAGAGATATTTTTCTGTGGTAGCCTGTAACAACGTAAATACCAAATCGAATCTTCTACAAATGAATTGTCACAAGCAACGTTCTTACTAATGCCACGCACGTTGTTTCTACGTAAATAAAAGTCTCAGGTTGTTTCTTTGAAATGCATGTGCTTCCTCTACAAGAATAAAAAATTGGAAGTTAATGTTTAGATTATTCGCATTATTATTTCGTATAAACCACAACGAATACTACTAGTTAATACAAAATTTTAATTACCTGTAATTTTCGCTATGGCATGAATATAAATTGTAAATTATACCGTTTTATATCTAATTAAAGTGTCAAAATTTGTATCATTAACTGCTGATATGCTTACCAGCAAAATATTATGTCGCTTCGTTTAATCTTCGTTAAGATTACCAACTAATAATCTTTTACTATATCCCATTTGCCTGTCAATTCAAAGAATATTAAGTATTTCAAGTACTTCATTCGGCATCACATTTTATTTCACATTCTGAACTTTTGTTGTAAACAAACCTTTAAAAGATGATGAACCAAGATAAAATTTTATTTCACATGCCACATAAATCGAAATTTATGCACGATGGTACTGTACCTTTGTAAAGAAGTATTTATTGTATTTGATAATTCTTAATAATCGTGAAATGGGTAAAACTGGTTAATTTTTACTAATCCTATATGCCGCTAAATTAGAATTTTCAGTTTCCATGGAATTATTTGCACTATTTAGACTTGTGTGATCTGTGAGTGAGTACGTCTTTTCAGGTGAAAGATTATTTAACCTAATACACAAAACTTCGCACTTCAGAGTTCCGATTTACTAGGCTTGAAGTTTTCATGCCTCAATATTTAGGTTATTAATTTCTGTTTGAATACAATTATGTTGAATTGTGATGGCATTATATTTGCATAATTATTCTATATTTTTTACCGAAAGTATAACAACACACATTAGATCTTTCAAAAATCACTTTTATTCACCACTAATGACTCTAGCGTGAATTTAATATTTTGAAAGTTATACAAATCTGAAATATTTTCTTAGTTGAATCCGTTTTTCTCAATTATCCGGAGATAAATTTCTTGCCTAAGATAGAGATTTGGTGAAATCCTTGAACTTAATGGATATCGAATGGCTGCTGGACGAGTTGCTGGGATATCAGTCTGCAATAGACTTTCCGAGGCGGTCATTGAGAATTCACGGTACCGCTCTGACGCGTTATGAACTCCGAATATACGACCTCCTAGGAGGTTCAGAAACTTGCTAGGACATATAAAAGCGGATTAATGGCGAGGAAAAGCAGACGATGGAAGTACGTTCCGAAATGAAGTGCGTTCCGGGGCCGTAGAGATGGAAGGAAGCAGCAATCTTAAAAGGAAATGGAACTGATATATATCTCAAGTTTGCAAGCGCCGAGGCTGCTGTCAACGGACATAACTCGTCGCTCTGCAAGTGGGTCGGTGAGGGACTCTGCATTAGCATGCCTAGCAAATATCAGGAGTAAGTAGTGCCGTGGGTACAATGTAGGAACTGGACTGCAAATGTGATTCTTCAAAGAGAATCGTATGTTCAAATTTTTATTTTTTTCTTAACTTGGGTTTGGAGGCTTGTTGTTAGAGCCATGAGGGGATCTATCGAGGAACGGGAAGGAATACGTCCCTCGACGTTTTAGGATATTTCCCAGTATTCACCTGCAGTGGAAAACCCAAGCATGGTCACGTACCACCGTCATACCGACAGCCGGGCCCCAGCGTTAACCGCTTCATTCATGATCGTTAAAATTTTTGTTCCCGTTGGCACTCAGAGTATCATTACAATGCGCATGGTACCATTGGCCAGGAGACCCCGAAGGTTAGTTAGGCCGCCGGTTTGTATGAGTTTCGATTTACCGCGCATGCACCACTGCCGTGACTCCCATAACCTAGCCCGGTAATCCTGCTGAGTAAAGGGGACCTACAGTTTAACATGAAATCCGAACCACGAAAGCGTTATGGCGCACTTCACATTGCACAGCAAGCAGTACCATAGGTGTAGATCGGCTAAAAGACCTGACAAAATTCACGGCGAGACAGGGATTCGTCCGGTGGACATCTCCAGTCACGAGTGACAAGACCTCTCGAATAATAGCAAATATTTTAGTGATTAACTGTAGCTTAATATCCAGTAAAACGATACTATGCCTTCCGTAATGAAGTTTTAATACTCACTAGTAGGTTTTTTTATTACGAGCGATATGATTTACGGGGAAAACTCCAGTTTTAAGGAATAGTATAATACGAGAAAATATATCAGACTTGTGACTGCAGTTGGAAATTATGCCCTCGACGGACAGCGTGTAACGGTAACCATCCAACTTAACCTCGCGCCCGTGATTTATTACCAGTAGCTACTTCTGATATGTTATAAAACTAAACACTTTAATTACATTATGAAGTTTTGTTATTACCTCAAACAAGTTTTCTGCTAGGATTTTACTACTAACTAATGAAAAGATCGTTAAAGCCGGGACGAGATTGTGGGAAAGACAGATAAGGAAATCGCGCCATTCACCTGCAGCTTTTACCAAAATCACGGAAAGTCGAAATTCTGAGGTACTGTGTGTTTCCAAACTTTAAAAATCACCTACTAAGTAAAATTAATTAATGTGTCAAAAATTATAACATAATTCATTTGAATGAAAAATTTCGAGAAAACAGTTATAGATAAAATGTTATGGAACTTCGAGGCACATTAGTACTAAAACACAAGACCTTTCGATCGTATTGGTATGACGCTAGAAAAGTAATGTTTATCCATACTGAAGCGACTAAAACCCAAAGAGCTCCTTTCGCAAGGTAGTCAATGGCCGAATTCAAAGTAAACACTCGGCTGTATAAACATAAATACCATTCTAGTTAAGTATTGTGAACGAAATACACTGAAGAGGAATTGAAAGACATATATCTTTCTCGAGTTGTGTAGCACTGCCATTCGCCTTTATTACGACGACGATTGGTGTCGGCATGGACTCGGCAAGACACTGTAAACCCTGGTCAGAAATCCACGATCCCTGAACAAGTTTCCACAGATTATGATGACCTGATGGAGGTGAGTTTGGAGCCCCAACATCTCTTCGTATGGCATCATAGGTGTACTCGATGAGACCGAAATCAACTGTCCTTCTGGCTATGAAAATATATCCGTGTCAGTAGAGTGTTCATCGGATCATTCGGATACAATGTAGGAGTAATATTACGTTGCAGTAACTTTTTGAAGGAAGGTATCTTCAATAGGATATCGCGGCTGAATTACACCCCGATATGGTTGTTCTGTGTGATGTACATCACCCCCTTCAGAACTACCGTTTCAGTCAACTTAGACAGTCTTCAGACAAGAATGCCGCACTGAGCCTGATGATTGAGTGGGTAGGCTCGGGGCTGGCATTTATGTGGTCGCGTGATCGAATCCCAGTAAGACAATTGAATGGTTTCCCGAAATTATTCCAGGCGAATTCTAGGATTATTCAGTCAAAATGCCATTGCAAAATTCTTTCCCGTTCTTTGCTTCCCCATCCACTTCCGATTCTAATGCCACAAACCAAAAACCTCGAAGAAAAATATGTTACTTCCACTAGCTTGAAGAACAAGCCACTGGGAGTAAGATCAGGTTCCAAAGAAATGTTCCTTGACACCAGAAAATAATTGCTCGCTTTCATGTGCGGTCATCATGAATACCCTTGTGGCACGATAGATTCTCTACTTTATAGCGACAAGATGGTTCTGAATGGTGTTGCTGCTTATAAATAACTGTGCACTAGCGATAGTTTATAGCACTGGGGCTCATTTAACCGCTGGTACAGTGGAAACTATAGCTGTGGCCAGACGTATTGGTGGGCGGCTTAACAGTGAATTCAATAGTTTGTGCGTTGACGCACGCAGTAGTCAACACAGGACGCTCAGCGTTGCCATTTTCTAGTGTTAGAGACAGAGAGCGCCACGCGAGAATGCTCCGAAGTGCGGCAACAGCGCGCTCTAACACAGCCGCCAGTTTCCCTGGACGCAGTTATAGGCGTTGATGCTCATCCAGAAGCTATTTTCCTCGGCAGATGGTTCGATCAAGGCTGGTTTAACCAGAATCACCGCACTGACGATACCCCCTAGCATAGTGATACCTCAATATCACAGTGCTTGCAGATGGAATTTAGCAATGCAATTAGTATTTCCCAGATGCCATTCGATTATTACTGATGAATCGCGTGTAACTCGTTATGCATTCGGATCCCCACAGTAGTATGACATTCTCGTGTCATCCTCCGCTATATTAAGATTATTCAGATTAATTATAACGGTTCATTCAATTTAAATTGTATTAGATTTATTCAAATCATAGGTAATTTATTTATGATAAGCCCAGGTGCTCAAATTATTATATATTTTTAATTAATGCAAGATTGCTATTATAAAGTACCAAATTGAATTTAAATGGTGAAAATGCTGGCTGTCAGTGGAAAATGTTGAACGTTCGCATAGTTGGACAACGCTCCTCGCTGGTGACACTATGTCGCGCCGAACACAACGAGCGGAGCCCGGGGAGAGAGAAATGTGCCGTTAGATGAGGGGAGGGCATTGTACCCTCAGCCAAGACGCTAGAGGGTGGAAGGTCATCTCCTGAGCTGCGCGCTAAAACCAAACGGCGAATAACAGGCGCTTTGCAAATCACGTGATTTTGGCATACGCTAATTCCACCAATTGTGTATAACTACAGGGTCGTCAAATATTAAGATAGAGCTTCTTTTTCATGTCATGCGGGTGCTGTACTGAAAGAGGAGGAGCTTTCGTCTTCTTGGTGGCAAGAAGGACGCCATAACAGACACTTTCTGGCCGAACGTGGTCCGATGCAGAAGAGACTTTCTGGCCGGACGTAGCCTGATGCAGATCAACTCTTCTTGATTGAGGGCGACCCGATGCAGCGCGTACTGGCTCGCTGAGGCAAGAGGCAGTCACCTTAAGGCCGCCACACACGTGCGGGAAACCCAAGGGATTTGGACGCAATGGTCACGGCCTTGCGGGATCCCACTACGTGTGTGGGCACTTGCTTGAGGCCACGGCCTCACCGAAAAACAATTCTTATTTCCTGGAAGGCCGGGAGGGAGGGTGAGAAGCTCAGCGTGTGTCCTGCGGTCAGTCGGCCTTCCAGGATTTCTTGTGAGTGCCTGTATGTGTTGCGATTTTGTTTCTCTGTTTTGTTTCTAATGTTCCGTTTCGTGATGTTCCGTGTTTATAAATATATATGATAGTGAGCCCTGTCTATAGGAATTGAAGTACCAGGAATACAACGACACAAACAAACGAGAAGCTACCTACGCCAAGCTGGCATAAATATTGAAGGAGAATAAACCAAATGCAAAAAAATAAAAAGAATCAATACTAAAAAAAAAATCAGCAACATTAAACCATCATTAAATGAATCTTTGCGAAGTGATGTGCTGAAGAAGATTAAAAAAAAAACCGGCTGCAAGAAGATCACTTTGACGTTGTTAGCAAAACCGTTGTCATAAAATTACGTGGCCTTCCGACCAATCAAATGCTAATAGCAGAAAAAATAATTAATGACACCCTGTTTCAAGTCGAAATGGGCTGTTTAGGAATGTACAGTGAGCAACGGTTACCTACTTCTGGCCTGTACTATTCTGCAGGCAGCAGTTCTGGATTGTTTTCCCAGGAACCTCATCGAATAGTCTCAGCCCACAACCTTTTCAAGCAACACCCGCAGGATTATTATAAACCACCAGCAGATTTTGATAAATTACCAAAAAACAACGACACAGCAGCAATTGTTCTATAAAATTATAATGCAAATGATGTCATGTGATTTGAATTTGAGTTTACATCACATGATCAACTATATTAATGACAACATGACTTTAAACTAATATTATTTTAATTTAGTTTTATGTCATTTAAACTTAATTTTATGTTGTTGATGTATTTACGAATGGGAATAAATCAATTACAGTAAAAGTCTGGCTATCCGAGTTCCGATCATTTTTGAAATATGATAGGAAGCTTTTATGAAGATATGGAAATACAGAAAAAGGCTGCTTCAAGTTTTACTAGGCAACTTAGAGAGAGGTAGCACTGTGACAGATTCAATAAAGAAAATAGTAACAGCAGCCAACACGTGCACATCATCGGATGCTGCCATCGTGAAGCCAACTATGAAACCCTTGAGGATTTTAACCCCCCGTGTGTGTGTGCAGCGCCACTTCGATGAAATCCCTGCGGTCCGGCCCGCGGACTGTTTCCCTGCGGCCCGGCCTCGACGTGTGTGGCTACCTTTAGACGCACCTGGACGGATGAGCCGTCCGTGAGATCGCTATCTGACAGTGGAACGTTGTGTCGCAATCGTCGAGCAGCTGCAGCACCTCGGTAATGTGTTCCGACGCCAGGTCAAGGTTCCATGGGATATAACGAGGCTTTAAATACCCGTAAACGCTACCTGGGAATAGAATCTAAGCTTTAATTGTGGGGATGTACCTGAGCTAGCTGGCACTTCATTTCACTGAATATTGAACCCTAAAAGCTTCTTGTTGATTGTAACATGGTTCAGATAATATTGTTTTTGTTTCTATTGGCGCCCCTTGGAATTTTTTAAAATATGTATATGTATTTGTATGCCTGTGACGCCACGATGTTCCATATTCACTTTGTAAAAATTTGAGATACTTGGAATCCAGTTATTGTATGCACTAATCCGGCAAAATGTAAGGTCTGGGTATTGCTTGCTTGCCGTTGCATTGTCTTGTGCTTAGAAATAATTTTAAATATACCCAGCAATGTAAATGCCATAAGACCTAATAAACTTAATATTTTATTCACCTGTAATTTCACAGCATTTGAGCTATCAAGATTAACAAGATTGAAATTAATCTTTATATTATAAAAAAAAAATAGTAGTTGCCCCCCAAGCACCCGCAACACCACTTACGTTAATTTCCTACGTTACAGCGCCGCATTTGTATAACGTTCGCAGTTTCTTTCAATTCCTTTTCAGTTTATATTAGATTGACAAATTCTATCACTACCTCTGATAAGATTCGCACGTATTTCTTGCTCGTTTGGTTCTAATCAGTTATTCTTCGTATGCGATATTTATCAGATTTTACTCAGAACACAATTTCATATTACACCTGAGAGACTTGGACCTGTTATCATGAGAATTGTTTTTGTGGAATTTCGGTATATACATATTTATGTATACATATTGCTGCAAAATATAATATACAAACAAAATAATAGTTTTTAATTACAAAAATTAAATCTTACTTTCGTTATTAATAATTTCGTTTGGTCTTAATGTTCCAGTATCAATTTAGTACCGGCTTTGCAAGCCACCTTTGTCATAGCCACGTAACTCAGCAAGAAAATTCTACCATGTTAGCTGTCCTATAGTTTAACGTGGAATTGTGCCATGGAGCGTCCTTTGCCAAAGTTTTAAGGGGAGTCGGATGGTTCTATAACGGCCATGTTAAGTTATTTGACTTTAGGAACATTTTTGTCCCTATCCAATTGACATATTATCGTGATTTTTTTGTTGTGTTCCGTATATCTTTATCTTCATTTTAAACTGATAAGTCTTAAAAATAATAAAAACTCATATTATAAAAAATATATTTTTTAGAAATAACCAAAAAACTGCAATTTTTTACATCAGTTAAATTTATGCCATGGTTCTTTAAAAGATATTTAAATCTCCTTAGTTTAAATCAGCAACTAACAAATAAGGAACAATTTAAAGAGGATTTACCGCAGTGGGCAATTCATTAGCTAAGAAAAGAAACAGATTTTCAGTAGTGGAACGCGGCGATTTAAGATTTCTGTTGACAAATAATGTTCCAGTATCGAAAGATTAATGTCATTAGTCTAAGCTAACCCCTATAATTAATATTTTTTCATAATATGTATTTTTTACGCAAACTGCAGCACAATACACTGATATCTCTTAATAAAGTGATTTTAGAAATTTTGCTTTCATTTTACAGTTCATCTATAAGGGGTGCCATCGAATGACTGTTTCATAAAGTGGCTTATGAACCAATAACGTTGAAACACTATGGGTTACATTATTTATTACAAGAAGGGGAGTTGGTGTTTTCTTCTTTCTGAAAAGGGGGCGGCTAGTATTTTCTTGTCGAAAAGAGGGCGGTGCATGAGCGCCGGCAGGATTACTTTAAGGGAGGTGCATCTGTATCTTCTTCATACATTATATATAACACTTATTAACTAAGGATGCTGAGTTATTGACAAGGCGTTGAACAAATTTGGACAACAACATTAGGTGCTTTAAGTTATTATTCAAACAGTGAGTTTAATAATAAATTTTTGTTTATTAATCTTTTTCTGTGTATTTTCTTTGATGGCAAGGGGGGTGCAAGTGCACCCCCTTGCATCCCACCTCCCGGCGCCCATGGGGCGGTGAGTACTTCTTTTCTCCCGAAAAGGGGACGATAGACCAAAAAAAGGTTGGCAACCTACGAGCTAACGATAATACTTATAAAATGAGATGAAAACATGATTTAAAAACGAAATTCTCACCAATAGTCGCACTGAAAACCAAGATTCAGAAATGCCTGTTTACAGAGTTCGGTCAAAGAGAGAAACGTGCTGACACATCAGTGTGTCATTTTTCCAAAAGTGGCGACCGTCTGGATCCCGCCCGCGAACCAGCTGAGACCTTGTACTGAGAGTTCTTATGCGTTGTCTGTTCCCTACAACAATTCTAACCATTTTCAGCCATTGATGGCTTTCATGTTCCCAAACAACGATCGAATCCGGTACAAAATCGTTCACGATCGATTAGAGGATCATTCTAGACAATTCCAGATTTTGCTATCTAGATTGCCAGACATGAATCCATCCATTCCAGCTTGTCAGCTTTCGACTAATCACACTCCGATATGTAGAATTCATTTCTGTTATAATATCAAATAATAAAGGAATATGTACTGTTTTTTTTAAATTATTTTAGAAAAATTTAACAACCAGTTGTGGAGTATGCAAAGGGGACAGTGTATTACAAGTTCAGTCTACTACAATTCTGTGAGCAGAGGCATTCACATTTGAAGCCAACGTATATGTGCAGCTGTACAATGACTTGTTACGACCGGAATACGATTCGCTAATGAAGGTTGCTTAGTGTAAGATGAGAGGGCAAGCCTGGTAGTGGCGACCGACTAGCTCATAAATCACTCCGGCCCTACTGGAGGCAGATATCGACCAAACTGTATCGAACGCTTTCTAATCTCGCGGCTGTGATGCTGGCTTCCGATGATAGCTTCATCAAGAGCCATTCCCCGCGGAATATAGCCACAAAGGTGAGCCCCCAAAGCCAACCTGAGAGAAAAATTAGTTGAGAGGTGTTCAACATGTTCACAATACATGATAGCGAAGTGAATCATTTCTAAATGTAAATCATTAACCATTAATTAACTTAACAGCGGCAAATTATGCTCAGAGAATTTGAAGTACACTAAAGATTCAGACCTCCATTCTCCTGTTAGAACACTTAGTTTTGTTATTTGGGGAAAACCACCGGATTTATTTCGGTTACGTTAGTGAGGACATACGCGGCAATTGTACGTAGCCGAAGAAGTGTTTATGGTGCCCTTCGTGTTAAAAATAACTAGAAAAATTATTTTTACGACGTAAGATCACCGTAATCGTTCTAGCATTTTTGAAGCTGCGTTCACACAATATAACATCGGGTACTGAATAATTTATCGGCTGCTATTCTTTATTCCAACCCTATCTTATTGTTTGCGACATCGATTCGTATACTGTCAGCTTTTCGCATTCAGAATTTCGTCAAAACGTTATTTGTCTCTAACTTATAATCCTTCGGCGTTGTCTGTTAAGCACCCATGCAATTTCACTTAGCCAAGTGTGGTGTGGGAGCGGTAACGCTCTGGCCTCGCATTCGGGTGGACGCAGGTTCGAATCTCCGTCCAGCCATTCTGATTTAGGTTTTCCATGGTTTCCCTAAATCCCTCCAGGTGAATGCCGAGATTGTTTCTTCAACAGGTAATAGCCGAATCCCTTCCTGTTCATTGCCCCTAGTCCTTTTCCACCTATAATATAGTCGACGTCGGCGAGGTAAAAAACAAACATCCACCGAGTGTTTAGTGACTGATAAATGATTGTACTTTGATCCAGCAGAGCTGTTGTAGCAGAACAACTATCTGTTCGACGAGAGACAAACAGAATAATATAGGGAGAAACGTTGGATTTTTTTCCCCTCTGAAATATACGACTTGACCAAGCCCCCTAATGTGGTACGATTAGAGTATCTTTAGATTAAATAAATGACTATACTTATAAATGAATTTTAAATTTTCTTAGGAAAAATTACCAAAATTAAAAAAGTGGAAAACCATTAAAAATTTTCGTGGAGTCGACTTTAAAAAATGCACTCTATCCCACATGGTTTTATAGGAAGAGATTCTGACAACTCGTAACGATGCTGCGGTTAGGGATTACAGTGAATACACGCAGAATATGTAATAACTGCAGTAGGAAATAATGAAGAGTGGTAAAAAATTCAGAATCCAAGTGAGCATCTAAACGCACAGTCTGTGGCTGTAGTATGACAATTTTTGTGTGTGTTATTGATGTGCGAAAGATACCACTAATGCGTTCTATTTCAACAGTTTGTATAACATATATCACTTGCAAGCCCCTTAGCAGACTTGAAAAACTCAGGGACGTATGCACTATCGGATTGGACTGGAACTAATAGAACAAACAAACAGAAATCGCTGAGAAAATGCCACAAGTCACATTTTCTTGTGTCGATAGAGTCCATCTTTATATGCAAAAATTATCAAGACCGTATAATAAGTTATAAAAATCTGGTTCGGCATTACGGAAATATGAGAAGATATGCTTGTAATATCATTTTAAAGTACAGTAAAGCTCCAATTATCTGAATCAGTTGGAGCCACACCCCATTCGGATAATTGGATTTTTTCAGAAAAACGGTATATTTTAATTAATTATTGTATGTATGTTGAAAATGGAAGAAACTATTTTTAAACAAAAACAGCCTTTAATTAATTAAATGAAAAGGCAACACTTTTACATGTTAAGCGTAGTTACAAGTGCTGTACATTAGTACAGTATGTACTGTACGTACCATACTGTAAATAACAGTCATTACTTGCTGAACATCTTGGTCAAACTAAACTATTTGACTGTATATATCTGGATTTTGTGGATCATTTCACTCAATTGCTGAAAATATTAATAAGTAAATTAAGCCAAAGCAATATATCCGTCCGTTTTCGGGCAGCCAAGTCGCGCATCCGTTTGACAATGAGAAGTTGCATGTGGTCACACTCGGGCTGACGCTCCACCCACTTCAACGCAGTTTCAAGGCCGGCAAATGCTTGACTAGCTGATGCTTCAACTTCGACATTAAGGTCATCTTCTTCCTCAACAGTTTCTTCTCTCACACTTTCAATAAGTTTATTATCATTTAGAATTTTATACCAAGTGACTGAGGAATCACACACCAACCACTCTCCTATATCTTCAGTACTAACTTCTGAACATCCAGGAATTTTCAAAAGAATGTTTCTTAATTAAAAAAGCGATTCGAATAGTCGAAGTTCGGATAATTGGAGTTCTACTGTATATGATGTTATGATTTCTTAATTTCATTGCTTCGTAACGATTTTTTCAGCACGATGTGTCACTGTAGATAGGTAATTTATACATTATACAATCCGATACAAGTGTGAATGAACTCAGTATATGTCGATAATCTAAAATTCGGTTCAGCAAACTGAAATGTCCACAAGGCGGAAGTCCTTGCATCGCCCCATGCCGGTCACTCGTGCGTTTGCTGTTCACGCTCCAGTGCCAATATCAAACCCTGTCACGTATCTCACTCTAGGGATCCGGCTTCAGACATCGAAGACCTTTTATTTACAGAGATGTATAGCCAAGACTGCCATCAGCTGCCGCAGTCGGGAGATTTCGCTCGGATTTCGACTCTATACATAAACTAAACCGCGTTTACTCAGTCGACCTTCTCATCTAGCTATAACGAAATGAACCGATATTTAGAAACACTAGAAATGAAGCAGAAATGATACCAATACTAGGAGATTAAATATAAAAATAGGATCGAATGCAATTGGAGAAGTAAGTGAATTCTGTTACTTGGGAAGCAAAATTACATCGGATGGCCGAAGCACGAGTGATGTTAGAAGCAGAATAGCACTAGCAAAAGGAGCTTTCATGAAAAAGAGAAATCTTTTAGTTTCAAATATTGATCTAGGAATTAAAAAAAAAAGTTTTAAAACTCTATGTGTGGAGCACAGCACTTTATGGTAGCGAAACATGGACTTTAGGAATACCGGAAAGAAGGAAAATTGAAGCATTTGAAATGTGGTGCTACAGAAGAATGCTGAAAATTAAGTGGACAGACAAAGAAAGAAATGAACGAGTTTTGGAATGATGGGTGAGGAAAGAAGTTTGTGGAAAAAGCTTACAGAAAGAAGAGACAGGCTGGTAGGTCATATTTTGAGACATGCTGGATTGGTTAATTTGCAGGTGGAGGGAACAGTCGAAGGTAAGAACTGTAGAGAAAGACAGAGATCAGAATATATGAAGCAGATAATTGAGGACGTGGGTTGTAAGGGATATGTAGAAATGAAGAGGTTAACACAAGATAGGAAGAGATGGAGGATTTCATCAAGCCAGGCGAAAGACTAGTGAAAACAAATGTGTATATATATATATATATATATATATATATATAGAAAACTGAATACTTTAGATATTCAGAGAATACTTGTTACAGGTTTACTACCTATTTATTCCTATACATAATTCTAACAGCTATAAAACATATAAGAATGAAAGGCATTTAACAAGTTCTTAAATTGCATCTGAATGTATTTTCTGACTCTTTAAATAAGGTGTGGAGCTCAGCTTGAGGGAATATCATTATCAAAAAAGGGGAGTATTTGAATCACAAAACAGTTTACTGCTATCCATAACCGGATTTTTTAAACAAGGACCTTACGCTAATACTTCCATAAACAAAGCTAACAAAACTTTTTGTCAGATGTCTTTTAGATTATTACTTTATTTTCGATAGGAATTTATGCTACGATGGTAATTTTACAATAGACTTATTTTTGCATTATTCAAATTTTTACTATTCATTATTTCTCTATTAGAAGCATATACACCACTGCCTAACTGCCTCAGCTGATAGTAACTCCCTGGTGCACGAAATAAAATACTCGTTTATTGTCTTGATGACTTATTCGTTTCCACATACTACTTCGAATTCTTCTCCCAACATGTATCCAAGCCTCGTCAACAAATTATGGCTTACACATAGCCAGCAGTCTCCTCACGCACTTCCTGGTTTCCAATTACTCACACCCATATCATCTAACTTATCAATAACTGTACGACGGCAATTTGTTCAAGCAAATCCAGCTTCTTTCCCTATCACCACCTCCTTATTGTATTATGTTAAGGTGATTACAAGTTCTACTTTCAGATTTCGGAGTAGTATGTGATACTTTAGACAAAATAAGGTAAAATATTTTTCCATGTCTCCAGTTAATATCTACGCGACTTAATTGTCTCGAAACAATTTAAGTTTTACACTACTTGTCATTTGTAAACAACTGGCAAAGCGATTTACTAAACGCATATATCAACTAACAAAGCATCCGAACACATGAAAAACCACCTTTTCATTTTTGTTGTTATTGATAGATCACGTGGCATACAAGGCACAGAAGTATTCACAATTTCTTATATACGAGGAATAAAACCATTCAGATGTGTCGCAGTTTCGCATGCTTAGACAGATTCTGCAGAGGTATTTTTGGATTGAAAACTACCTTCACTAATTAACCAAAACATTATGAGCACCTGCTTAATAGCATGTTCGTCTAACTTTAGAACGCAATAAAGCGGCGATTAGGCGTGGCAGTGATTCGACAGGTTCTTGGTAGGTTTCTCGAGGTATCTAGCAAAAGATGTTCGCGCACAGGTCACGCAAATCCCTTAAATTACGGCCCGGTAATTTGGGAACGGGGAGCTGGCGCTCGATAAAGGCCCATATGTGTTCTGTCAGGTTGAGATCAGGTGAATTTAGTGGCCAATACATAAACTTGAGTTCACTATCATGTTCCTCAAACCAATCTAGCATGATTCTGGCTTTTTCACGTAAACTCTTTCCCTGCGGGTAAATACCTGTATCATCGCCGTCGTGGAAGACATGTAGCAAAAAATGATGCAGGTTATCATGTAGTACATACATTGATTATCCAAAATATTGTAAACACCTACTTACTAGCATGTTGGTCCACCTTTCGAACGCCATACAGCAGCAATTCGGCGTAGCATGGATTCTACAAATGCTTGGTAGGCTTCCAGAGGTGTCTGACACCAGATTTCTAATTACGGGTAACGAAATTCCATTAAATTACGGGCCAGCGATTAGTGAGCGCTGGGAACGAGAACCTCGGAAACGGAGAGCATGGTCGCATCTTCGCGCGCTACTATACTGAGCATCTATGGAAAGTATTTTGACGGTGAAACCACAAATAGGTGACAATGTGGTGGACACCCACTCCACATTACAGAACGTGGAGTTAGGAGGCATGCACGCTCTGTAAAACAGGATAGGGGGTGATGTGAGGCAGATCTGACGGAAGAGTACCATTCTGGTTCTTTCGATGATGTTTCAAAGCACAAGAATCGCGATTCAGCCAGAAAATACTCCCTATACTGCTTAACAGATCGGTCAAGCCTCCGACCTCCACGTTCTGTGATGTGGCGTGGGTGTCCACCACATTGTAGCCTACTCGTGGATTCACCGTCCTTCAAACACTTACCATAGATGCTCACTACAGTACCACGTGAAATGTTGACCAGCCTCTCCGTTTCCGAGATGCTCGTTCCCAGCCGACGCGCCCAGAAACCGCTGGCCCGTAATTTAAGGGAATTTCGTGACCTGTGCGTAGAAACTTGGTTTCAGATACCTCTGGAGGTCTACCAAGGACTTGTATAATACATGCTACGCTGAATTGCTGCTGTATTGCTTTCGAAAGGTGGACCAATATACTAGTAAGTAGGTGGTCATAATGTTTTCGCCGATCAGTGTAGCTGTTTTGATGCCTTCGACTACTACGACAGGTCCATCGAAAAGCAGGTGAACGTCTCTCTTAGCTAATATTGCCTCCACCGACCTGCGACCATGGCGAGTTGCATGTTTCGATCAACCTTCTGTCTGGAAGAGGGGATATCCGATCAGAAAGATCTACCTGCTGTAACAATAAACGTGATTCAACCGACCAGGCAACACATTTCCGCTGATCCACGGTCCAATCTTGATGATCTCGTACATACTGCAGTTGTAATTGACGATGTCGTTGGGTCAACATGAAAGGAACATTTAGGGACCATCTGTTGCTGAGCCGTAAATACAACAATGTGTGCTGAATGGTATGTTCTGAAACACTTACACCTGTACTCTGCCGATTGAACTACCACAAATTTCATTTCATCGCCCTCCCCCAGAAAACACCTGGCTTTCAGAGAGGACAAACCTTCGACCTACATGTTCTGTGATGAGGTGTGGAAGGTCATCAGCTTGTCGTCCTCTCACGGTTTCACCTTCTTTCAAGAACTTTCGATGGATGTAACGCCGCTGTCCTCTCCAAAATATTAAAAGAATGGAACCTCTTCCCATGTTGCCGCCATTCTCGCAGTCGATGATCATCAGAGGAAGTTCAGAACCACGATTCACCCTGAACACAATGGTGAATGACGAATTTTTGTGTTAAATGATGAATCGCGGTTCTGCACTACTTAGGATGACCATCGTCGGCTAATATGGCGGTGAACTGGGATGAAGTCTAGTTCTTCCAATGATTTGCAGAGGCTCAGCATTGTTACTCTAGAGTCGTGGTGTGGATTACTTCAGGTCACAAATGGTAGTAATCGATGCAACTCTGACGGCATAACTATACGTCACGGACATTCTGCGTCCTCATATTTCACCTCTCATGCTACAGTACCGCGGTGCCATCTTTCAGCAGGAAACACGGCACGTGTCTCTGTGAACTATCTGCGCGGTGTTGAGGTACTCCTGTGGCCAGCAAGATCCCCAGCTCTCTTACCAGCAGTACATGTGTGGGACCTGCTCTGACGTCAACTCCGTCCCAGTGCCAGTATCCAGGATATCAAGGACCAGTTACAATAGTTGAGGGCCCCTCAGGAGAAGATACAACGGCTTTATGACATCCTTCCCAACTGAATAAGTGCATTCATGTAGGTCACAGGCGATGCAAGGTCATACTGATAAATGGGCCAAACTGCTAATTTTTCTTGAAAATTTGGTACGATTTTGTAATCACATACCCTCTCTACACATGAACTTTAATTTCCCATATTTTTAGGTGAAATGTGAAGGCCTATGTCAATATAAAGCTAGAGAGACTTCGTAACTTTTATCAGGAAATATAGATTTCTGTAAAATTAGTAGTTCTGTTATCAAATTTACTCATTGAAATGTTATTCCTGATGAACGTCAAGACCGAAGTTTTATTCTTCTTTATTTTTAGCAGGAGGTATTTGCATCTTCGGAAGTTATATTCAATTTGTGTCCATAAATTTTCGAAAACTGAAATAAAGTTTAACGAAGCAGTAAATGGTAATTCTGCTTTGAGTAAGAATAAAATTGTGGAACAATTGCTTGACGATTTCACTGCAAGAGGATCGCCATCCAAGAATAACATTAGACATCAAACGGATGGGTTTAACTTAAATATGACTTTTCAGTATGAAGCTATTAGGAGAATGCAATTTGGGTTATACTGAGGTAACATGGAGGGGCTACATAGTTTGCAGTCTGATTACTTGTTACGCAAGTCAGGAGAACGTGACGTCGGTGCTCCTAACCCTCCACGCTCCTACTAAATTAGCTACTACGTCAGTCTTGCCACAGAATTAGGAGGGCTGTAAGGAATGTAAATGGCGAGTTATATACATTAGCAGTATTATAAATATTCATGCATTCAAATGCCTGGCTGAGACTCCGTGGCAGGGAGGTAGGCTCAAATGAGGCCGGAGACCACATTTAGGTCCATTAATACACGCACTCCGTTCACGACACGTGAGAAGTGAAGGAAGTAACCTGGACATATATAATATAAATTCTGTGTTAAGAACATTTTAGGCGACCAACTCCTTCCGGCAAAAGAAGATAAAATTCGATCATAGCAATAACACCTGCTGAATTCTCTTCAGTCATTTCTTTATAACATGGGTTGTAAGAGAGGTTGATGAGAATTTTTATGTGAATGGCTTCCAGAAATCTAGTTCATACTTTTTTTTTTTTTTTTTTCTTATTGCATCGGCGTAGTGAATGTAGAAGGGCAAAATTTCTGATCAGGTTTGCGATCTTTGGGAATGTAACGCACAATAAATAATTTATCTTGTTATCGTTTTATGCCACATCGATGTCTAGGTCATTTGAAGCTGGAAGAACTAGGGCCAAGGAAAGGGGCAGGAATTCGGAAATGAAAGGAACTATCCCGGCATTCTTCTAGAGAGAGAGAAATATAATCTGGTTTTGCAGACGTCCTCCCAAATGCGAGGTCAGCACGTTACCACTCACCCACCACGCTCGATCTAATAACTGATAAAGGATGTCCATGAAGAATGGGGCCCATGAAGAGAAAATCGTTACAAAAAAAAATAGAACGTAACAAAGCTCCGGTGACCTCTACGTCGAAATTACCAAGACAGATGGCAAAAAGGGTAAATACTGAATTAGATGTTTTCTTGGCCAGAAATAGCTTATTATAGCGTTACATGGGATTATTACCACTAGTGGTTTATTCACGCTTTGCAGGTATCAGTTTGTACGACAAACTTATTCCTTCAGTTACTTGATACCTCAAAAGGTTTTCATTGGGCTTAATTAGAAATATATCCAAAATATTTTGTCCCCTAGTGTTTTGCTCAACCACTAGGGGACAAAATATTTTGGATATATTTCTAATTAAGCCCGATGAAAACCTTTTAAGGTATCAAGTAACTGAAGGAATAAGTGATCATGAAGCAGTTCTGATGGATATTAGAGGATTCAGTAAACCAGCAGCCAAAATTGAAGGGGGAAATAGGTACAATTATAAAAAGGCACAGGTTTCAAATTTGAAGAGATATTTCAGTGAACAATTCAGCAAATGTAAGGAAGCCTCAGGTACAATAGAGTCAAGGTGGGAAGAGTTCAAGGAGATAATAAGAAAGGGGGAAGAAAAATTTATTCCAAAGCAGAAAATAAAGAGAAGTAGAGAACCTATGTACTATAATAGGGAAGTGAGGAGGTTAAAGAGGTTGGTAAGAAAAGAACATAACAGAGTTAAGAGACAGCAGGGTAGTAGGGAATATTTAAAACATCTAAACAAGGACTTAATAACAGCAAAGAAAATGGCTAAAGATGGGTTTATGAAGAGTATTATCAGTGCAGGAGGACCATTGACTGATGCATCTAGAAATTTCTATGGCTATATCAGGAAACTGAGGAGAAGGGAGGGTGTAGAGACACTTATAGATAAGGATGGAGAAGAAGTTACTGATGATTTGAAAAAGGCAGAGATTTTAAGTAACTGGTTCAGTGAAAGCATTAGGGACAATGAATCAGAAACAGGAGGGTCTAATTCGGAGAACGAGCTTAACAACACAATTAGAAATGACGATAGTAAAAAATTTGATATCCATCCTGAGGAAATCATGAAGGAAATAAGAAAGCTGAAAAAACATAAAGGGGCTGGTGAAGATAATATTACTACAGATATCTTAAGGATAGCCGAATGTGACATTGTAACTTATCTTGAAATATTATTTAAATTGAGTCTAGACACTTGCTGCTTACCAAAGGACTGGAAAAGTGCAATAGTAGTACCGGTACATAAGGGAGGGGTGAGAAATAGAGTTGAGAATTACAGGCCAATCAGTTTGACATCAGTGGTAGGTAAATTAATGGAAAGATTGATATGAAACCACATCAGAAATATATGTGAGGAACGTAATTGGTTTTCAAGCAGGCAACATGGTTTCAGGCAAGGATATTCATGCGAATCTCAGTTGGTCAGATATATGCAAGATATTTCAGATGAAATGGACAAGGGAGGCCAAATTGATAGTGTAGCACTAGATCTGTCTAAGGCGTTTGACAGAGTAAGCCATGAAATGGTAGTAAATAAGGTAAAAACCATTGGAGTGGATAAGAAAGTCATTTGCTGGGTAGAAGAATTTTTAAAAGGTAGAAAACAGAAAGTTAGGGTAGGAAATGTAGTATCAAAAGAAGTTGAAGTAAAAATGGGTGTGCCACAGGGTAGCGTATTGGGACCATTGCTATTCATTATTCTAATGAATAATTGTGTTGATTGTTTACTATCTGAAATTAGATTGTTTGCAGATGACATAATGCTGTATAAAAGAATCAAAACGATAGAGGATTTTAAACAGTTGCAGGGTGATCTGGACAGGATATCTAATTGGGTTGGTAAACATGGAATGAAGATAAATGCAAAGAAGAGTCAGCTTATTAGATACACAAATAAAAAACAAAAGGTTAATTATGAATATAAGGTGGGGAAAGAATTGCTTGCTGAAGACTTGAAATGTAAATATTTTGGAATTACTTTTGATAACAAACTTAACTGGGCAGGACACATAGGACAGTTGGTAGGAAAAGGTTTCAAAGTTCCGCACTTGTTGGAGAGAGTGATGGGGGGATGTACGAGAGAAGTAAAGGAATTGGGTTACAAAACTTTGGTGAGACCATTGCTCGAATATGGTAGCGTAGTATGGGACCCTCATTTTACGTATCAAATACAGGAGTTGGAGAGGGTGCAAAAAAGGGCTGCTAGATTTGTTTCTGGAAATTATCGCAGAATGCAATCAGTGACGGATATGATAAAAGAGCTGGAATGGGATTCATTGCAAGACAGGAGGAGAATGAGGAGGGTCATGGGAGTGTACAGGGCATATACTGGCGATGAGGCATGGAAAGATATTGCAATAGGTATGAAAAGTAGTGCATGGAAGGGAAAAGATGACCATGACCACAAGCTGGCACTCGATTTCAGGGACAAGGGTGTAGGAAGATTCTCTTTTTTAGGTAAGGGTGTCAGGGATTGGAATGAGTTACCAAGAGAAATGATGAATAATTTACCGAAAACTTTGAAAGAATTTAAAGATAAAATTTGTAGAGGGCAAATGTAGGTAGGTGCAGGATAGGGGGAAGATGGGTGTGTAGGGAAATTGCCACCGGAGCCTGTGCTCCATTGCAATTAAATTAAATTAAAAAAAAAATTAAAACAAAATTCTAAGTCATCGGTACAATGGTTGGAATTTGAGGAACCAAGAGAGCGTGTTTTTTTATTGTCTATGACTTTCGTTCTGGTTGTGATCAATCAGTAATTACAGCTAATTGCTTTTTTCCCCCGCGGGAAGCACGAATGTGAAGAATCTGCATGTTTAAATAGTAGCACCACTGTAGCGAAATCACAGAGACAAACACAAGAACTGATTGAAATTCTCAAACATCAAATGCCAAACCGGAATCACAAATTGCTAAAAAAAATTCCGAGACCAGTTTTTACAGTTTCCAGACGCTTTCTACCATTTTGAAAGAGATGATATGATGAACGAAGTCCCCTCCATCCCGAACCGTATGGTTTCTCGTGTATGTATTTGAGCGGCCACGAATCCAGATCACGTGTGCTGTGGGTGCTGTCTGCCATTGGGAGTCCTGTCACGTAGGTGATAGGATCTGGACACATCGTCTCTGGCTTCTACAAGTCTCTTATAACGTTCCATCTCGCTGCGTCTTTACTCTCACACATATTCTTCCAATACAAAAAGGACGGAGACCAATTGGGCTAAATGTGCCGTTGGGACAATTCGTTGTTTTAATTTCGACATCAGCTGAAGCGAATTCTGAGGTAGTGCCACAACTTTCTTTCTTCCTTTTTTTTTACTGATGAATTTATGCCTCGTCGACGTCAAGGTCATTAGAGGCAGGAAAGGTCTAGGGGCAGGGAACAGGAAGGAATTCCACCATGGCCCTTTGAAGGAAGTATCCCGTAATTTGCCTGCAGTGATTTGTGGAAACCATGGAAATCACAAATCTGGATGCCCGCGTCCTCCCGAATGTGGTCGGGACCAGAGCGTTAACCACTCACCCACCACAATCGTTGCCACAGCTTTATACATGATCGGATTCTTACGAAATAATTTTGTTAATTCATTAACTAATCACTTCACTGTAAAGCCAAAAAGGAAACATATATAGGAAGTCTGCTGCTGCTTAATGCACTTATTTTATTAACTTAAATAGCTTTTACTCTCAATAGACGTTGTTCTATACAACATCTGAAATATTTGTTTTCATCTCGGATTAATTTACAACGGTGAAGTTTTCGAAATATGTTCAGAAATTGTGTAGAGCCCAAGATCTATTTATTTATTGTAAACTTGAAATTCAGTGGTTCGAGAAGTCCGTCCATAAAATGCAGGTAAAGACGAAAATTTAATGGATCTCTAATACGGGAACGTCCATAAACTACGTGGCTTGATCTGGGGGGGGGGGGGGAGGGATTGGCTGGAAAGCTACGCTGGGCTACGTGGGATGGAGGGGGGTTTCCGAGCCAGGGCACGTAGGTTTTTATTGATATTATTTGTCACAGTTAAAATGAGTACCAGAGCGCACAGCAGCATGTGAATATTTATTTCCGGCATTTTATTATCTCCGTATGTAATTTACGACAATCTGAGAAGAGAAAACAGTAAAAGATGTCTTCTAGAATCAATAGGAACACATGATACTTGCTACGCGAGGTAAGGGGGGGGGGGAGGAAGAGACAAAAGCCACGACGGGTTACATGGGGGAGGAAGGAGTTTACAGGAAGCCAAAATGGAGCTACATGGTTTATGGAGGCTTCCTAGGACTAGTGGATTAGTTTGGATCATGACTAAAAGGATAGTGGATCAGCTTCAAATTTTGTCATGAGGTCCTTATGGCGATGCCTAATTCGTAATGTAAACATCACTAATCTGAGCAGAAAAACAGTTGCTTCCGCGGTCGTTGTCCATGTTTCCTTGGTTTTCCTAGTAGAACCGCGTCAATTTATTGAAACCTAACGTTTCATCCATTATTCAAGTAGTCCTCTGATGAAAGTCATAGAATAATGACTGAAACGTTAGGTTTCAGTAAATTGATGCGGTTTTACCCGGGAAACCAAAATAACAAAACAGAAAAAAGTTCTTTGTTGTTCTATAACTATTATCTCTCTTTAGCATTTTTAAGGTTCCGTACCAAAACTGACAAAAACGAAACTCTCACATGCGTATTCTGTGCATCGCTTGTGATGAAATTTTGAAGGAAGATATGTTATACAGACATAAAACCAAATAAGCTAACGACGTAGGCACCATTTTCACTGCTTCTTCGTATGACCTAGTGTTAAAAAGAAATTAAAACATGCAATAAACTTTATTTTGGTACATTTCTATTAATGACCTTCAGAATTCGTTAACAATGTGATCCCACCATTTCCAACTATATGACGAAAAAAATCTGACTTTTTTTTTTTCGCTCACCCCCCAAGCTCGGGCGGGAAAGGACTGGGAGCTAGGAACGGGAAGCAGTTTGTACATGGCGTTTCGCCTGGAGTGATTTGGAGAAACCATGAAAAACCCAAATCTGGATGCCCGGACGGGGATTCGAACCGCCGTCCTCCCGAATGCTCACCCTCCGAGCTCGGCGCGATGGCTCTTAAAATAGGAAACGAAAACTGTTCTGGATAAAATACGTTTTGTTTCTGATTTAACTATCTCATTTATTCGGTGACTGAGGCAACTTTGAAAGGAGCTATGGCAGCTTCCTTTGAAAATTTTAACTGGAGGTGTTTCTCTTGCCACAACCAGCGATGGAAGTGTATGTACCTGTTATGCTTACATGTCGATAGCTGTGATGTGTGTATGTTTAATGTAGTGCTTTATTTGCGTTGTGGATGGATGGAATATGAAGGATGGGATAGGGCGAAACCAGGTACCACACAATTAAGGCCTAGCCTTGACTCCGTACGCACTGCAGAGAGATATGCGATATAACATAGGACTTGGTGAACAATCTGATGATCAGGAATTGTGCGTCACAATAATTCCTACCCTCCCTTCTAAGTCCTGACGAAAATTTCTTTTACTACAGGGGCTCTAACCAGCTACCCCCGTGACAGGTGTTGGACACCATCACGGTGCCGCAGCCAACTGGACCAACGGGTGCATAAGATACATAAAAAACAGTTTTTAGATTTTGACTTTATATGGTACGAATATATATATATATATATATTTTTTGCTCCAAGTATTCAACGTAATAATGTAAAAATGGATGGAAAACGTATGGTAGTCATGAAGCTGAAAACAGCAGTAGTACAAATCTAAAGTTATAATAAAGTATAATAACTTCGTGAATTCCTAATGATCTGGTAACAGGATTTCTATATGCTGTGGAGATTACCCTTTAAACGCAATAAATACGTGCCTATAAATAGTGCTTCGGAGCCCAGCGCAGTTAGTTCCACTATCTTACAGTTGTGGCTAGTTTTCTTGGGGCACATTGAAAGACACTGTCTACCGAAACCATCCAACCAAGCTGGAGGAGCTTCAATCACTGATCTGTGAAACTACTGAATCCATTTCCGTTGAGACATTGCAAGATGTAATGACGAATTTCCTTCTGCGCTTACAGCATCTGTGTGCTTCAAGCGGCGGACATATTGATAACATTGTCTCTGGTTCATTCATAGCAAAGCTGCTTGCAGAGGACGAGTTTATTTGTGCACTGTGACACGAGTCGTACAGCGTACAGCGCCATTTGTTAACGGCTTTCAGAACTTTTTGTTTACAGTTCTGTAAGAAATTCTTAGAGCTTTCACAATAAAAATACCGTGTTTTGCATTCTTCTGTCGGTCTTTGTTTTCGAGATTTTACATTTTGAAATCAGGGACTATTTTCGTGGACACTTTGTATCAATGACGGAACCAAAATTTTGGTTTGAGAGGGGCTTGAGCGGATTTGGGTTGGGGGGGGGGGCTTGAGCGGATTTCCGTTTGGGGTGGGGCTTGAGTCGGGCAGGGGTAGGTTTTAGAGTCATGCCGCCCTTAAACGATCAGTAGAGTTATACACAAATAACAAAAAAAACAATAACAACAAAACAAAACAAAAAACAACAACAAAACTACGATGTCGGGGGTGGACCTAGATATTTTTGCGGGATTGAGCCACTGCCCTGTATGTTCTGTGTTTTCATGTTTGTGTAGTTTAGTTTATGAGGCGGATATTGGGGATCGTCCCATTCTCCATAATGGTTAAAGAAAACCTCCTGAAAACGGCAGACAGGACGGCCCGTAAGCGGGGGCCAGGTCTGTTGTATCTCCCGGATTCAGTGTAGTGGTTCATTAATGTTCGCAGCCACACTCGCGGGGAAAATACCGTTTTAATAATAAGCTGATGAGACATAAAGAATAAGATACAGAACTAGATTTTTTTTTCTAAATTGAGTGTTTGGGATAATTATATGCTAATAATTGTTTTAGCACCATCAAAATCACGTTTATTGCCGTTTACGATTTACTTCCTAGACTTCAAATTTCCGTACTAATGTATTTCGTTCATACGAAACTGAATACACAAACTTAGTAAAATTATTCTGTAGGAAGTTACATATAAATATAAGGTTTCTATTCACCCAAGGTTGGCTGGCCCCTCCCGAAAGAGGAATACTCAGCCTGTTATAAGAACTAGAGTGGTCAATTCCTAATCCAACCAGCTAATCCTACCGGCTACAGGGGATCTACAGTTTAACATTGAATCCGAAGACCGGAAGCTTTCCTCAGTACTTCACATAGCAAGCTATGCCAGAGGTGAAGGTCAGGTTAAGGGCCTATGAAGATCCCCACTGACACAGGGATTAGAACCGGCGACCTTTTGATCTCCAGTCAGTTGTATCACATCGTGTAGCATGTTGATGTTTACATACCTTTAAGTTGAGGACCAATACATCTTTTAAATTGGACAACAAAGTCACAAGTTAACCATCAAAGTTGACAATATTGGCCATTTTTAGTTACGGGGGCTATGTGAAAAATGGTACTAACTAGAATATTGAATTTGTTAAAAGTCCTATATCGACTTTAAACTAATTAATCAAATTCCACAACATTTATATTTAATATTCTTACACGTTGTGAGAAAAGTAAGGAGATGTTTTTGAGTTTACTTTATCGTATGCTAACATAATAATATTTTAAATGCTCCAAATTCAAAGTGAGTTGCTTTCTAACTTATAACAAATCTGATTGTGACAGAGTGAAAGCAGGGGCAGCAACTTGTTACTACTTTATCTTTGGTGCCCGAAAGCCTCAGAATGTCGGCTGAAACGGTGGTATTTAATAAATTGACGCGATTCTACCCAGCCAACCAAGATAACAGCGATAACGAGCGCTGAAGTCTACGTAATAATCCAACTTGGTGCTGCGTTGGAGAACCGTGTAGTGAAGTCCGCTACCTAACCTGAAAATCTGTCAGGCATAGTTTTTTGTGGCATGTTAGTACCATGTGTCCTTCACATGCGAGATATGGGTTTTATCTTTAGAGCAAAGAACACTAATAGCGCCGAGCTCGACTCTCACTTGCAGGATACTATTTATCTCAGACCTGACTTTGTTTCTGAGAAAGAGGATTAAACTGCAAATACATAGTCAGTCCGTCCACTGTATAAAGGAATTGGAAACTATTAAATTCATGTATTATAGGTTATAAAATAACTACGTCTCGCGCAAGTTCATATCTGGTTCGAGACATATGCGTAGGCATTAATGAAAAAGTCTGTTCTTAATCTGAAGTAGAAATAAAATTTTCTATGGGATCCTATCGTTTATATTGCCTATTAAATGTATTTCGACGTCTGCAGTAAAACCCTGCAATTGACGTTCAGATTTTACGTGATTTTTATGCCGGCAACGTGTAATATAACTTAATTTCAAGTCCGTGCATTTGTTTTGACTGCTTTTTCCTTCCGCATTAAAAAAAGACCAATCGTATTTATCTTTTGGTGGGGCTTTTTCTTCGAATTGCAGTTATAAAAACCAGTGGAAATATTTCCTTTGTAGAGGATTACTCGCAAACGTTGTAGTGCAAATATTTCGAATAAATGTCAAATAATTCAGCACCAGAAAACTAATTATTGCGAAATTAGTCTTAGTATTTGGAAGATAGCACTTCCATGATAGGGATAATATTTTAACCAAAGGAATTAAACATTGTTAATTGGTTATCTAAAACTTATACAGTTTATGTGTTAATACTTATACAGCTAATTTATTTTTCTCTCTATTTTTTTTATTTTCACATAACAATCGCAACTGACAAAATTCTATACACAAAACATTAACAATTGAAGCAAAGCATTCACACTGTTGCCTGCTCAGTAAAATTTAAATACAACACGAAATTCCAATCTGTGCGATTCGCATCTGCAGGGCGTTATTGGTTGTACACGATTTTTTTTATTTTTATGAATGGTGTTTAGTTTGTAGATCCGTTGGATCACATGACGCAAGTTGCTCCTTGTCCATGGCACTTACATTACCGAGTGGAAATGCAATTGTTCCTCCACTATTTTCCCAGGGAGCAATTCTCGATACATTTTCGTTGTACACTGCGGCGTCACTGGTTTTAAAAATAACCTCACTATCTTTTGTCCAAATGATGCGCACTTTTAGTCTGCCACTTGATGGTAGTGGCAGAATACTTAAGATTTACTCTTAAGCTTGAGAATTCAGTCTTCCAGTCGATGCCAACTGACGGAATGTATCAGGCCAACTGTTAGGGCTAAATGTATCCTACAAATATTCGTATTCAACTACTGTGGACTGAATGTACCCAACTCAGTATTTTGAACTCAAAGTCGCACGCCTTACTATCTTCCCTTCTGTTTCTGCCTTGAGAGTGGCGTCTCTCACCGTTAGCCAATCATATTTCCCCTCGATGATTGGCCGAGAACAAACCAAAGTTAAACAAACATTATAAATAAATACATTCACTGCCTGTCATTGTATACGAGGGCTGTCTGAGAAGTTCTCGTCCTCGACCATAGATGGTAGCACTACCCATGTGATTTTTTCCATGCAAGTTGGTTCATGTGCCAGACGCGCCAGCAAGAAATTGCAAGACATTCTACGTTGTAGTTTGGTCTGTACAGTTGTTTGATGCAGGCGTGGTGCGGAGTTGTACCAGAGATGGAAAAAATCGAGTATCGTGCAGTTGTAAAATTCTTTGTAAAGGAAGGTTTAACGCCATCCGAGATCCACGGAAGATTTTTAAAAGTGTATGGGGACTCTTCTCCTTCATATTCGGACAGTTAAGAAATGGGCTGCTGAGTTCAAACATTGCCGTAGCAGACTCGAAGATGATGAACGCGAAGGACGTCCAAAAAGTGCAACAACTCTAGAAATCATCCAGAAAGTGCATGATATGGTTTTGGATGATTGACGAATAAAAGTGTGTGAGATTGCTTAGACCGTAGGGATATAAAAAGAATGTGTGGGATACATTTTGCATGAAGTATTGCATATGAAGAAGCTTTGTCCAAGATGGGTGCCGCATTTTCTCACTGTTGATCAAAAGCGCTTCTACATGAGAGTTTCTGAACAGTATTTGGAGCGTTTCAACAAAAATAAAACTTCTTTTGTGCGTCGATTCATAACTATGGATGAGACATAGGTTCACCAGTACACAGCAGAATCAAAACTGCAGTCAAAGCAGTGGACAGAAGCTGGTTGTTCAGGTCCAAAGAAGCCCAAGTCGGTTCCATCGGCAGAGAAGGTGATGGCATCTTTTTTGGGAGCTGTTTTGTTAATTGATTACCTTGAAAAGGGTAAAACAATAACTGTATAATACTATTCCGATTATTTAGACACCCTGTATGAAAAAATTCGTGAAAAAAGGCCCAGTTTGAGGAAGAAGAAAATCATCTTCTATCAGGACAATGCACCTGTCCACAAGAGTTTTTTGGCAATGGGAAAATTAAGAGATCTGCACTATGACTTGCTGGAACATTCACCTCATTCCCCAGATTTGGCTCCCTCCGACTTCTAGCTATTCCCAAAACTCAAAAACTTTCTTGCTGGTCAGCATTTTTCTTCAAATGAAGAGGTGATTGCAGCTGTAGATGGATATTTTGCAGGCTTTCCAGAAAGCCACTTCAGGGATGGTATAATGAACTTGGAACATCATTGGACTAAGTGTATCAGTGTTCGGGGAGACTATATTGAGAAATAAAAATGATTTCGTTAATTTCAAATTGGTTTTATGTTTTTAGGCTTAGAATTTTCCAGACTGCCCTCGTAGGTATCGGTTCCATACGTCACGTTCACTCCCTTGCCTCTCATTCACGGGATCATGCACGTGACCAAATCATTACTTCAAAAAATCCACTCAGTCTTTTCTCACTGTACGCAATATTCGCTCTGGCGTCCATCTAAATTTATTCTGTACTCCCATTCACATTCCCGAAACTGCAAGAATTATACCTTCGCCTTAGAGCTGACAATCAACGGCTAATACTCTTAGGATTCTGGCGTATTGCCATTGTATCTCACGTTAATACTGCTTTGCCTGTGAGGTGGCCGAAAGTCTCGTCTGTAATGCTGTATGTAAAAACACAGAATAGTGTCCATACAACAACTAAACTAGATAAATATTAAATTATTTCATATGTAAGCGTCGTGGAACGCTAAAAACAAAAAGGTAACACTAAAAAATTAAACCATATCATTTCCCAGTGTTCCTACATGAAACTCTAATGCAGTGAATTCTCATTCGTTTGGTAGTCCAACCCGTCAGGCAGCACTAATTGTGATTATTATGCTCACTAAATCACTCCTCGAAAAAATTTTACCGGGAAGAATTATTCTGTAAATTCATAGATCCCTCGATATAGAGCGCCTAAAGAAACATTCTGCGGTAACAGTGTGTGATTGACGGCTGTAGAAGAAATCTTACTAGTAATTCAGCCCTAGCTTTTACCTTACGTCAAACGTCTTCAGAAATCTACGTCAATCTTAAGTGAGAAAGATAACTAGCAAGTGAACGAGGAAGCAGTTTTCTTAAACCTTGTGATGCAACTGACATTACTTTTCATGAAATTTAACATTGTTATCATATTTAGCTATTAAACAGATGTATTATACAACCTAATTTTGATGTTTGAGTGTTAAAAGGCAAAGAATGCCAAGCCTCGGAAGAAAGAGGATCTTTGGTTACAGAAATCTTGGAGGGATGATCGTAAAATTTCATTTTGGTATTTGAAAGTTTAAGTCCCGCGGCAGTGAAGAAGAATGATAGTATGAATAAATTGTTATTGGTCTATTTAAATGGAGGCATCTGTAATGAGGGGAATACAACAAAAAAGTTAGTGATAATTGTTGAATTGTAAATACTGAATAAACTGTCTGAGCTGATGTTTGTAAAAAGATTGCAGTTTATTGAGAATGCCAGTGAGATCTGAAACACATTGTTGATTCATTTGATGGCGAATAAAAGTATTCAGATTGCTGATTTTTTCCGTTAACTTTTACAGGAGTGTAATAAGCTCGTAATCGTATCAATGGATGACGAATCGAAAAGATGCGATACTATAAATAAAGAAAAGTAGATACAATTATTTGATATTAATTAAAATGTAAGGGTAAAGGCCACAGTTATATATTAGGATTAGTGCTTCATATGGTGATAAATGCCACAGAAGTGATTTAGGTACAATAATAATAATATAAATTAATAATAATAAATATATAATTTAAAAATATTTCGATCAACATCAGTTACACGTTAGTGCTAGTTTATAAGGAATGTAGTTACTTTTGTTCCATCTATTTAATTAGTATAATCACCATTTGTGAGGAAACTAGCGATTTATCTCTTAAAGGGGTAAGGATATTTTCACCGAATCGTAGAAGGGGAATATCCCTGAGCCTTTCGTAAATCCAGACTACGCCTTATTGGAATTCCCGTTCGGTCAGCTGATGAATAGATGCTGAATTCTACAGGTTTTGCTTTATTGCTCTTGGAAAAAAGCTTTTTCTCTGTGATTTATATATCGTATGACTGGAACAATGCAACTTTCCTTCAAATTGAATAGGTAAGGGGATGGTACTAAATCCGTTTAGTACCCGATTTCTTTCGTGATTTACTTTAGACTGTTTCCTAGAATCAAATCACTTCATCACTCGTTGTTTTATGTAAGCACTCCACACATACGCATACAAACTTAAAGATTACATAGTAAATTTTATTAGTGCGCGTAACCATTTTAATGTTGAGATTTCGTGACTTAATATTCTTTCTCCTGATCGTGATGCTAGGTAAGTCTAATCTGCTACAAAATCCGCTATTTATATTTCAAAGACTCGATCTTTTATAAACATTCAGTACTTTATATTAGTACAGAGAGACACAAAAAGAATAAGCAAATGACATAGTTGATAAATACACTTATTATCGATCTTTGCATGAGCTGTAGAGCATTATTTAACTAGTAGTTATCTCAATTCCATTTGACTGTAATAGGTTTATCAAAAATAATATTTCCGTATACCATTGATTACTGGCTTAAGTAATTCTGAAGGATGATAAGGAGATTATGCTTGTTATCCTTTCCTTTCTTTTCCATTTCATTCAACATGGGCTTTAGGTATTGCACTTCGCTGTAAGAGATCGTCCATTAATTACTTGGGGTGAAATAAAAAATATGGGGGAGGGGGTTTCGGGAATAATTTCACAAAATCTCACCAAGGGAGTTTCCGTTAAATCCGTGAGGTGAAATGGGGGGGGGGGGTCCGGAGAAATCTCACAAAATCTCACCAAACCTCTCTAAATCTCACCTGGGGGGCGGGGAGAATCTCACTTCATCTTTTTAATTCCTTGAAGAGCAGTGGAGATACACAAAAGTCTAAAAACAACGTCAATTCCAACGGTAGGGCAGGTCTAACCACCTTTGTTAACGGATCTCACCAAATCTTAATCTCACCATAGAAAGGGGTGGGGGCGGTTCAGATTTCCGAATAAACCCTCAAGTCATTACTGGACGCCCTCTAATGATATACTTATCATCGAATTAACAATGTGAAAACAAAATAAATTTATTTTGAGGTTACTTTAAGTGGTAGCATAGGTTGGTTCGTCGATGGCTCTACGAGGAGAAAAGGAAGAAATGAACACTACCATATGTATGAAAATCCAAGGTGACACTTTCAATAATTAATGTCTTCTCAAAAGGATTAAACTTGAATATTAAGATCGCTATTCTTGGAACACGGCTATTTTATAACTTGCTGCATTAACCAGTAAGAGATTTCACGATAATAAGTTATTTATAAGGGAAACGCGAGGTGGCCGAATTGCGGGGCAGGCTTTCCAACACCTGTGACATTCGCTTCTAAGGTCTGTGACAGCTCCGGTAAATAGAAACCGTGGCAACGGGCCACATTACCACATGTTGAGCTGACCAATGGGCCGTCACTATGTGTGGTACCAGAATACATACACGCAGGAGAATACCACTAAGAGGACTAGAAGCTAGTATAATGTTCTCGGGTGACCAGCTGAAAGGACAAGGTGTTAAACGCACGATGTCCAAAATTTCTGTCTTCACCAGAAGATCACCGATATATCGTGTGTAAACACCTTGTTCACCTGAGAACATTATATTAGTTCTCGATGTCGAGAACAACTTCTTTCTTATGCGTATATTATTTTCTCAAGAAACATGGCGTTTCCATGGTACCAAAATTCAGTTTCCCCTACCAAGCGTGGTGGGTGAGAAGTAACGTTCTTACCCAGCATTCGGGAGGACGCGGGTTCGAATTCCCAACCGGCAATTCAGATTTCGGTTTTCTATGGCTTCCTGTAATCATTCAGTGCAAATGTCGGGACGGTTTCTTCAAAAGGCCATGGATGAATTCCTTCGCATTCCTTGCCCCTCGGTAATTCTCTACCTCTAACGATATGAATTAGGCATAACGCCATAAACAGAAGATCAGCAATTCTGTTACACACTACCCTTGTAGCTACGTTGTAACTAGCAAAATAGACATGTGTTTGGTGACCATCACCATGAAAGAATGATAATCGGTTAAAAAGTATTGCTATCTGCAACACGACGCTCCATTCCTCTAATTAACTACATTTTTTTTACTTATGGTTTTACGCCTCGTCGACACCGAAGTCATTAGACGCGGGATGGGACCAAGGACAAGGAACTGGAAGGAATACGGCCATGGACTTTTGAAGGAATCATCCCGGCATTCGCCAGGAGTGATTTGGGGAAACCATGGAAATCCCAAATCTGGATACCCGGACGGGAATTCGAACCACCGTCCTCCCGAATGCGAGGCCAGCACGTTAACCACTCACCCACCACGCTCGGAGAATTAAATACAATTCTGGTGCTTAAATGCGTGTAACGAGTAATAAGCATTATTTTAAATGGTATCACAGAATTTTCTTGGTCTAACAGTAATTTTTATTAGATGCCTTATTTCATATTTTTTGTAGTTGTTAAGCAGGATGGTACAAGCCATGACAATTCACCCAGGGAAAATGCAAATGGAGTAGTTATGTGAATACGAAAGTGATTCGTAATTAAATATAGTAATTGTCTAACAAATTTAGATTTTTTTACTTATGGCTTTACGCCTCGTCGACGTCGAGGTTATTAGAGGAGGGATGGGACTGGAGACAAGGAACTGGAAGGAATTCGGTCATGGCCTTTTAGAAGGAAGCATCCCGGCTTCGCACGGAGTGATTTGGGGAAACCATGGAAAACCCAAATCTGGATGCCCGGACGGGGATTCGAACGCGCATCCTCGCGAATGCGAGGCCAGAGCGTTACCACTCACCCACCACGATCGGTACAAATTTAGAAGAAGGGAGAGGGTGAAGCTGGGTGACAAGTCTTCAGGACTGATAATTCGGAAGACACCGAGAGCACATCAGACTAAGCATAACTAACCAACAGACAAATCACCCAGCTGTGTCGCATCTCCTGTCTCCATAAGCATTTCTCAAGTGTTTCGGATTTAACTCAGTAAATTATCAGCTGGTTAGTAACTCAACACAACCAGTTCTCCTTACTAGTCATATATCGGATTGTAAAAATTTCTTCTGTTAACGAGTTTCGAATCGATTAACACTGTATGGAACATCACATCATAGTTATTACAATTTATTACCATTAGGTTTATTATATCCGATAAATGAAATCAGCAAATAGTAAATTCCAGTAGTTTCAACAGTGGCTAGCGTAAATCTCTGGACAAGAGAAGGATATCCTTTAGGTAAACATTCTTGCAGAAAAGTAAAGATTACAAAAGTCTGATATAGAAACTTCGTTTTTGTTTCCAGTTTTATGACTTTTAAAAGATTTTTCTCTGCTTAAACTTTCGGCGACGCTATACATGTTCGACCCTACGTCTTTGGATCGAAAGATAGCCCTTTGGTCGCATGTACTACCACATATAGACCCGTGTGCGATATTGCTCTGCAATCCTGGACCCGCAGGCAGTGGCAGAGAGGATTCCAATAATCAGACCAGGTGGTGGCTCTCCTATTAAATTCCTGAGTCTCGCAGAGGTAGCAGAACCTCTGGCCACCTGATCGGATTGCGCAAATTGTACGCTCCGTTAAGTAGCGAATTTTATCGAGCGCTGGTAGAGATCTGCCACTTAAGCAACTGTCCTTCCCAGTTGTTACCAGTCGTAATGTTCCAAACAAAATAATCCCCTGTGAGTCTGCTTTCACGGACAGTAATTATCTTGCCTAAACGAAATCACGTAATACGAATGAATGGACGCTTCATGAATATTCCGGCGTGGATACCAGCGAACTTTTTTCAACATTTTTATGATCACTGGTTGAAAGGATTTAATAAGTACTAGTATCTACCCGCTGCTCTGCACGCGTGAGTCTTGGCGTGTATAGAAATACTCTGAACTTTTTTAGTTTAGTATCAAATATTAACTTGCGGAAGCAAAAAATATAGATTTAATTTAAAGATTTTCCTTTCGTTTAGTTACTACCTTACGTTCGGTTTTCATATTATAGTTCGAAAGTTTTTTGTTACTCTTATATTTTAACACGATATAATACATGAAAAAAGAAACGTGAAACATTATCCCTAACGGTGCAATAAGGACGTACCGAGAATCAATTGTCCTCTTGGTCAGAAATTTGGGTACATATTCCGGAGGATAGAAAGTGCCTATTAATGCAAAACCAAATGTAACTTAGACATATGTTACCGCCTGCGATAGTTTTTGCTGTACATTCACTTGCCATTTATAAAACTATCTTTGACGCCAACGATAGTAATTACAACAACGAATCTAAATTTGATGGCAAGTTTTCGGATACCATATGTGTCATTCCCATACCATGGGTAAAAACATGTGTTTCTTGCTTATAACTTCTATGCACCCACTGCGACAGTTAACTCTTAAAATGTGAAAACCCCATCTAAATTGCTGCGGTAGTTTTTTGCGCGGAAACCGTTCAAATAAGAGACACACACAGTTTACTTATAGATTTATAATAGTTTAGATGATTCTTTCATGTCCTTCCTATATTGTAAAAAAAAAAACAACGGCCAAGAATATTCGTTGATACTTCTGTTAAACCTAATAATTAATCAAATAAATCGTTCATTAACCATTGCTTCCATATGCACCAGAACAGATGTAAATCTTTAAAATTACATGATGTTGTGTTTTCGCTTGCACAGTTAGAATTAACTAAATCTGTATCGATTGTTCTGCATATATGCAGTGCCTCTTGATACACAAGTTGAGAATGTGCTTTCGTCCAGATTCTATGGATTATTGTCCATTCCAGTTTTATAGATTTAGTTGTCTTGAAAATTGAAAGGCATCAGAGATTTAAGACGCCCTTAACGTGGCATTTACGTCTCATAATTTTTGCTTAGTGTACACTATGACTACTTCGGCGTGTGCACGTCTCCCGAATCACATGACTCATTCTCTTTAACATGAAGAAGGTTTAAGACCGAAATATTGTGTATTTTTTGTGTTCGTGATATATGTGCTTCTCTCCTTCAACTTTGGTGACTGATGAGTCAATTTCCCTTTCTTTGTGATTTATTTTTTACTGTAATTACTCCGAGATTCGGATTCCACAATAAACTGTAGTTCCCGGAGAAAAGGAAATGGTTACTATACCCCTGGCATACTGTGTTATTATGCCTCCTTCCAGGTTGCTCACTAAGTTTTTATTCGAAACTGTATCTTGCAGCTTGTTTAGTCGGTTTTGAAATATTCGGCTTACAATATAAAAGTATAAACGTAGACATTTGTATCATTGCGTGTATTTTACTAGGAAATGTTATTACACTTCTCTAAATAAAATTATATCCTGAAGACCAACGTCTCTTGCTAGTAGTATATACTGAAAAGAAACGTAAAGGAACTTCAGAATCACCCTAATTTCTGGCCGAACTAAAACAATAAATCCCAATTCCCCCTCTGCACAGAATGAGCGACCCTTGATAGAGGCAAGCGTTACAATATTTTTCTCTGTGATCAGTTGTCTCATTGATAACTGCTCCTGGTTTTATAACCAGTTATATCAGAGTGTAACGAGAGAAGCATATTGCCGAATTCACGGTACAGCTATTTCCTGAATAAAAAATCTGGTAGTAAACGGAGGTGTTGATTCATTAAACGATTGTTTCATGATGGCTGATAATAATACGAGACTCTTTTCCGATGGCCAATGTGCAAGATTTAAAGCGTCCTTCCTCCACTCGGTGGACGGTACGTTGAAGTGGCCATAGAGCCGGACGCAGGGTGCCAACTGCGGCGCCAGAAATACTGGCGGCTAGCTCTCTCACGCCGGGCCGTTAGCTGGACAGCGCCATAAAGCGCAGGTCTTCGGCGCCGCTGTTATGGAAAACAGATTGGATTTACCATCCAGGCGGGCGAGGTCAAGCGGACACGTGCCAGAGCCGTGACGCCACTAACACCACACTGACAGAAGTTACCAACCACCAAATATAAAAAAGTATTTCTTCGCTAAATTTGTGATAAGCCGTAGTTACCAAAGAAGATTATTTCAGGTGTGCCAACAATTTGAAGTATATCATCTATAAAGTTTACTATGGTTTTGGATATCTATGGTATTGGAGAATCTTGAAGAAGGTAGATGTATGAACATTAATAAATTAATTTGTTGGTATTCTTTTTGAAGTAGTAAACATTTTTCATTAAATCTCACTCTCTTTCTCCAGGTGTTTGTGAATCGTTATATCATCTTCTGTTGTTCATTAGATACAATAAACTCCATGGATTTCAGTTTTCTGCTTTTTTATGCAAATATTTATGCTGGAAACAGATACTGCCTGGCAAACAACCACTGTTCGAGATGGTGCATGGGAGAGCCATAGAATTACAGAACTTTGATGCAATATCTATGCAAGTACATCCAACCAAATGCCGAAGTCCTTTTGCTATCGGAAAAAAACTGTTATTTTCGGTCTTGACCGTTGTATTGTAAATAAGTTAAAAGCCTAATTAATTTTAAATATTATTTTTTCTGTCTGATTTTATTCTCCGGACAATATATCCTTCACATACATGGATGCTTTATTGGTAGTTAACATTCGTGAAACCAAAAGTATTTTGTAATCTTAGGCTTCCGTGGCCAGAGTCAGTTGATTCTTGGCTGTCCGGGTGGCACCGCGTCATGTTTCTTGTAGCCGACGTTTCGACCCTAAACGCCCAGACAATATTAAAGGAGACAACGGGCTTAAATTACACGACGCCTGGCTCTCGCTGGTGCGTACAGAGCATGTCACGTGTCACCTCCCACCAGACCACGCACGTCCCACCAGGCCAACTAAACACGTGGCAGCTCGGACCTTTGATTGGCCGGGAAAATCGAACCCTCTGGATGGACGCGGGCCTCGGCTATAAAACAGACCACTCACTGATCGAAGACGCAGTTCTGCCCTGGAAGAAGACCCCAGAATGAGGGTCGAAACGTCGGCCACAAGAAACATGACGCGGCGCCACCCGCATTTTGTTTGTAAATTTTTGACAGAAGGTGGTAGTTTTTAGTAGGTAATTTGGTATGATCGGAGACCTATAGTCAAATGCTTAAATGGAGCCACATGCTTGTCTTGCGTACATCAAAGTGAATCTACTGATAGATAATAATAAGAGGTTTCTGTCAGAATGTAAGTCGCGTCAGACAGAGGCAGGGTTGTTACTGGTTACTTTAATTTAAGTTGCATTTTTATTGTATAAGTATAGGTACTGATGTTTTGATTTTCTTAGGTATTTGGGTATAACACGTGACAAAGGAACAAGTATTGCGTAGACAAAAATGTGGAAGAGTGCTGTTGAGCACCATAAAATGTATAAAAACTGCATTATTGGTACACGTGTTGCTTCGGCAAAGATATAATAAACTACAAATTCAAGGAGACCGAGGCAACAGCCTACCGGAAGGAGAATATTATGGCGAAAGAACATAACACGATGAACAAATTCACTGTGTTGCTGAAAATACGAAATTGGTGTCTATTTTGATCGCTTTAGTCCGGAAGACTGTAAAAGATGCAGTATACAGTAGGAAAAGGGAATTATATCAAGAGAGTGAAGACTACCTGCAAATTTCATTGTACGATGACGTAGAATGGAAGGGGAGAAAATCCTGTATCGGCTCTTCATGATAATTCCTTACAAACGTATAACCAAGCTTAGCACGGCCATCCGATGGACGAATCACTGACAAAAATATTGTATGCAATCACTCCACAAGATCTGAGGGGGCATTCATGGTTTAACACATGTCTTTCGTACAGCGTTTCATGATTGTGATTGTGCACCTGACCTGTTGGGCAACTAATGCATGACGAAATTTTCTTCTACATCTCACCATCTGGTCTCTAACAGCTAGCCCCGAAAAAAATTCGAATCACAAAATTGGCATTTAATTTACGTCAGACATCACATGCAATTCTTGCAAGAAACAAGTGTTTAAAGAATACATGAAGGTAAAGAATCTGTTCGTACACACACTTAGACTCACACATACGTGCGCGCGCCAGGCAGCTTTTCAAAGGAGCCATGTGAACAACATTGAAGTGTGCTCATTGGTCATCAACAAACATAAAAAAAATTCCAATTAGTGGCAATTTCAAGGAGAGGTAGAAACATACGATGCTCTCAAACGTGATTAAAGCACTGCTTACAATACAAATTGAGAAGGAGAGCCAATATTTCTTTGATATTTGAGTTAACAACATGAATCTCGAATTTCGCGTGGACAGTCGCGTGTACAACGGGCATAATATACGAGGTTCTACTATAAAAGAACAAGGCTGATGTTTCTCTTTCGAATGCAGCGTCTCCTCTGTCTGACAACAAATCAGTCTGGTCGTGGCCTTCAGTTGAATAAGAGCTGTTGTTATGTTTTGCCTGGAAAATAATAATTAAACAACCAACTGTAGTGAAATTTCACATGACCTTGAGAAAAATTATCTTTTATCGCAAAAATTGTGTTTCAGTGAATGTTTATCACTTGTGCGAGTTATTGAGTGGTTTAAGCATTTCCAAGATGGCTAAGAAGAAGTTGAAGAAAATTCACGGTCCGGTAACATTTCCACGTCAAAAAGGATGAAAACATTGAGAAAGTCTGTAATCTGATTCGATATGACCGTCAATTAAACAACCTTGAGATTCTTGCTCAAGATCGTGAGCAATTAAGAAAAAAAGAAACCTAATTGTGAAAAAACAAGTCATGGGATCTCCGTCAAGACAACGCCCCAGCTCATTGTGCATTGTCTGTGAAGACGTTACTAGTGAAGTACAACATTTTTCACCTGATCTGCCACCATGTGACTTTTATCGGTTTCCCAAGGTCAAATCTACAATAAAAGGAACAAGATTTCAGTCCATTGAAGCTGTGACAGTAAAAGCGGAACGCGTCATGAAGGAGTTCACAGAAGAAGACTTCCAGCTCTGTTTCAAATAATGGAAAATTCGTATGGAACGTTGTAGGGCTAGAGGAAGTGATAATAACTAGGTATGTAGGCCTATAAATTCAAAACAATATTTTTTACAGTGATAGTCTCTTTATTTTGTTGTCACACCGCGTATATATTGCATTGAGAACAAAACTTCCGTTATACTTTCGCTTTAAAACTGGCGGATGCAGAGGTACAATGTCATGCAGAAGTTCTGCACTTGCGGGTGCAGGTGCGGAGGTGGATTTCAGTTAAAAACCCGGTCGGCATTCCTAGTCGTGACAATGCAAGGACAAACCAAAAAAGGACGACATCACTACTTGGAACGTGAAGCTGGCTGATGGCTTAGTGATAAGCATGTCAGCAGCAGACCTGCAGTATCAGCAAAGGCAGCCGTGGCCTGGATATAGGTAGAACATTCGTGCATAGACAGTTTATTGATTAGAAGTAAAAAAATACATAGACACTCGCTGATTTTGGTGTGAATTAGTGTATATGGTAGATTAATTAGTAGAATGCTATAGAACCGTTTAATCCCTTAGAATAATCATCCAGATTCCTTAAAAATTGTAAAAGAAAAAATATTGTTCTTAAAAATAAAAATTGTAGAAACTAAAGGCCTACTATAGTTAACATGGTAGTAGGGTATGTAAAATCAGGAAATAAAAAATCCTAATCGTGAAGTGGAAGATGTATCCGACGCGTTAATAGCAAAAATCGAAATTGATGAGTCAGTTTCTTACAATCGTACGAAAATTAATCATTCCAACTTTTATAACCCGCAGCTCTGTAGGAAGATAAAATTATTAGACGTTATCAAGTCCAAAAAATAAACCATCCCTTACTCTGTATGAGTCCCAGCAGAACAGTATTAAAACGAAAGTAACTCTCGTACAATGTGTAACTTCAAAGCCGATGCAGCAGTTAGCCGTTTCGAGCACAAAAACCACAGAGCTGGTTGCCGGACACTGATGATGTTTTCACCGGCCGGATACCTGCGGTAGCCCACCCGAGCAGAACTGCCAAGCGCTGCCACCTCACCTGTCCCCAGGCGTATTTAATTACGCGACGCGAATTAAATATTTGGCGGGTTACGTGCCCATGGGCACCGTGCCTGTTGACTGACCTGGATTTGTTCCAAATAAAAGAGAAAAGCGCATACGGGCTCTGCGCATCACACATGCCAGTCACACAAGCGAGGATCTGAATGCCATTTAACCTGTTGCACGTAGGAATGTAAGTACCATCATCTGTAATGAGGACCGCAAAAACTTCACTTGTGGTTATAAAACGTTTATCCAATACCATGCCTGCAAATCTTATATTTTGTTACAAATATTCTGCGCTACAGTGCGTATTGTAATTTATTTATTTCTTTTTAAAAAATTAGATTCAAACTCTTCGTCCTTTGGAGGTAACAACTAATCTCTTTTCAACTCTTTAAGTACGCCGAATATATCAGTTGCAACTGATTCTAAAGCATACAACGTCTTTTCCTCGAGAACTTAATTCTGCAACAAGTTAGTTAGTTTCTATAAACAGAGCAGCAATTTCAGAACAAGGTAGATGACATTTTTTTTTTACTTTTATATCTCTGTTTTGACGGATATCACCCTTTTTTTTTAAAAAAAAAAACAAGGTGCCTCAAAACTTCAAAAGGTTTTTAGTTCATAAAAATCTAGCTATCATGTTTGTGAGTGGGGTAAGTCCATGAATTTGTGTTAGAAGTTTATGTAAACAATTAGGCAAATAAGGATTGTGTGTTCGTTCTAGTTTGCTCTAGCAGACAATCTCCGAATACTTCTCCATGATGGCAGTAGACATATGCATAAAATCATATGTAAATGTAATATTTACTAGTAACACAACTAATAGGCTGTTGTAAAAGAAGCATTAGTTTTCTGTCTACCTGTAAGTCTCCTGTATTTAACGCTATCATGAAAGACAAGAAAATAACAATAAAAAATTCTGCGAGTCTTAAAATCATCCAGTTTATTGTACTCTATTGAATGATTTGCATGTTGAAAATAGACGAATAAAATATCAAATAATATTAATAATTATATTTTATAAGGTTACTAGCTATTACCCGCTACTTCGTACGCGTGGACTTAGGCTTGAATTGGACATCTATATTATATTACTAGCTGTTACCCGCGACTTTGTACGCGTTGACTTAGAATTTCATTGCCTGAATTGGAAATAGAAAGCTGTTAGTAACGTAAGATTTGTCCCAAACTACACCGAGTCTGCACAAAATGACAGGAAAGCCATTACTATATCATTCCACTGTCGAACCTGTCTCATGAAAAGAATAATTTTCCAACATATTTAAAAACAGAAAAACAAACGAAGGTGCGGGGATGTGGGGAGGGAGGTTAACTGACTTGAAGGCAGCTTTATTTCAGCTTGGTCTTTTCTGTTTTCTTCAACATGAGCAGTATATTATTGTGTTCTAATACCTTTAGCTGCACGTGCTCTTCGAGAGCTACACCTAAGGATAGGTTTAGGTCCGCAAGCCATGTCAAAAAGTAAGCTGGGGCAAGGAACTTTTAGGCAGACACAAGGTAATAGTACAGTTCAAAATAGGGATGCTCGATATACATCGATGTATCGAAAACATCGATGTTTACTATTCGATGCATCGAATCAATCGGATGCATCGTTTACTTTTGATGTTTAACGATGCATCGATGTTTTTCATTCGATACATCTTCGACGCGATAGAATCAGTTTTAAAGCAAAACAAAAACAGAAAATTGTAATACTATACGTTATTTTTGTCACCTAAAATATCAAATTACATTTTTTTTACTTGAATAAAAAAAACAAATACATATGTAACACGATTAGTTTTAAGGCAAAACAAAAACTGAAAAATTGTATCGCTATACGTTATTTTTGTCACCTACAAAATCACATTAAATTTTTTCTTTTAACTTGCATAAAAAAGAAAAAACTACGCGATATGATTGGTTTTAAAGCAAAACAAAAAAATAGGAACTTGTATCGCTATAAGATATTTTGTCACCTACAAAATCTCATTATTTTTATTTTTTAACTTAAATAAAATTACCAAAAAAAAAAAAAACTTTGTTATATGATTGGTTTTAAAGCAAAACAAAAAATAGGAAATTGTATTGATATATTTTATTTTGTCACCTACAAAATCACATCACATTTTTCTTTTAATTTAATTTTGATAAAACAACAAAACATTACAGTTGACATGAAATTTCCCGACAGTGTAGGGCGGAGTTACACATTAGGGCAAGGCTAAAAGTGCCAAGTAGGCTTCAAAAATTTGCTCAAAGTTACTGCTCCTCATTACAAAATACCCAGCAGAGCAACTGTGACACGGTGGCTTGATGACAAGTATGACGTCTTGGCAACATTAATAAATTTAAAACTCTCAAATGTTGGACACTTCACGTTAACAAGTGATATATGGTCAGATATGCAGATGGGCAGCTTTTTGGGTCACAGCGCATTTTGGTCTAGACACAGTGTTCGAATCAATGACATTAGGAGTTTATCAACTCAATGAAAGTCATTCATCGGAATATATAGCAGACATGCTCCTTAAGACCTGCAATGATTGGGGATTTGATACGGACAAAGTCTCTACGGTCGTTACTGATAACGACCCGAATATGGTAAAAGCTGTGGAATTAGGATTTGGAAAGAAGATAAGTGATATATTGATTTGCCATAAAACAGCACCTCCAATGCTGACTAGTTTGGAATTAAATATAGCGTCATTTCTTCTTAACATATTACTCCCACTTGAAGCAGCAACTAAAGAAATATCTGGGGATAAATATTGTACCAGCAGTAAAGTGATCTCTTTAGTGCACTGTATGCTTTCAAAACTCAAATCAGTTGAGACTGATGAACCTTTAGTGATGGAAGTACATAAGCTCGTCCTAAAAGAAATCAACAAACGGATGGGTGCTATCGAACAAGTTTCGTCTTTAGCTATCGCGACCTTAATGGACCCACGGTTCAAAAAACTACATTTTGAAGACACGATGGCTTCAAATGCTATTCAAAAGATCAAAGATATGATGAAGAGGGAGCTGGAAGAAATGCGAACAGAATCTGATTCAGATAGTTCAGACAAAACATCGGAAGATTTCAGTCTTTGGACCGATCATCACAAACTAGTTCAAAGAAACTGGAAATCAAACAAGACCGAAGAAAGTGTTTCTAACGAGCTGTCTGTCTACTTGGTCTACTCCGGTTGGCCGGCTCAGTGAAAATCCGTTAGAAGTATGGTCCGATTATAATCAACAGTTTCCAAAAATTGTACAAAATAGCTTATAAATATTTAACTTTGGTAGCCAGCTCAGTGCCATCAGAAAGACTTTTTTCGAAAGCTGCACAAGTTTTAAATCAACAACGAAACAGATTTCAAGGAAAGCGGGTTAATAAAATTTTATTTATGCAAAGTTTAGAGAGAAAATATTGGGATTTATAAATTCCAATTAGATTAGAATCCCAACACTGCCTCTCTTTCAGCGTTCCTCGTTTTACTTTTATTCTATCTTTCTATTCTAATTTCTAATTTATAAATCCCAGTAATTTCAAATTGCCTTTGTAAAAGACTAATTCAAAATATTATTCAAATAAATACTTCATTTTGCTAGTTTCGTAATCTTTGTCTCATTTATAAGCTTTCCTAACCTTTATTAACCGATATATATATTAACATTGAATCCGTACAACTGACCGTCCAGGCATGGCTCATATGGTGAAAAACAATTTATAAAATCTTTGCTTTCACTGGGATTTGAACTGTAGACCACGCTCCAAACATCAATAAGCAAGCGTATTAACCACGGAGCTATCAAACCACTATACCAGAAGGTACTACACAACATGTATTATTTATACAGAAAAAAGTATGTTATGTCCATCCTAATGCCAAATAGCATCTCCTTGTAAAATTTCATCACGACAGGATTAGTTGTTTAGACCAATAAACGTAACAAACAGACAGACAGAGTTACTTCCGCATTTATAATATTAGTATAGATACTGTATTATACAACTTTATATAATAAGTTGTGTCTGTACATAAAATTTATGAACACATCTTTGCACATGTATACTTTAAAATAAAGAGAAAAATCCTGTCAACATTTGGTCTCCAATAACAATTTAACTGAGAAACTTAAAAAATTTTATTATTATAAACAGTATAATTTTTTGACATCGATGGAGGGTCTACACGTTTCCTTAAACTTACGTAAATCTAATATATATATCTCACCAGAACAGGAACTTTGACGTTGCGAAAGATGCTTCATTTTTTTAAGTACAAGTAAAGGTATTTTAAAATAGTAATTCTTTTAGATTTTATTATTATTATTATTTTTTTTTTTTTTTTTTTGCACATTGGTGCCGCGTTAATAGAAAAATTTCGCATGAACTAGAACTCACGTTACAGCTGTGAGGAAAATCTGTGGCAAATACCTGGCAGTGTAGTAGTAGGAGGCTACTCGGATATTATTACTTACATTTCATTTCGTCATTCGCTTTTCGTAATGGTCGCAGCCATTTCTCCAGCTCTCGGGCCGGAGCCAGGCCCTGGACAATGGAGGCAGCCGGCTGGAAGGCAGGTATGTGGCCAGATAGCTTGCTGCGACCCAACCCCGACCCCTCGGTCGTAAACTTAAACCAGGGAGAGGCACTGCAGCCAACTCTCGCCAGTAATGCTGTTACGGACCGGGAACACGCGGTCGAGGTACTCTCAGAACCCGCACACACGCGGACTCTTTTTTTTTAGTCTCGTGTGTTGGTAGTGCCGAGTGACAAGTGCGATACTGCTGATGAGATTAGCCATATTTCCTTGAATGAATGAACCGTTTCGTCCAAGAAACTTTAATTTAACAAATAAAATTATTGGAACTACAATTTAAGTTGTTATTGATCATATTGGATGAGCGGTAACGCTCTGGCCTCGCATTCTGGAGAGACACGGGTTTGAGTCCCCGTCAGGGCACCCAGATTTCTATTATACATAGTTTCACTCCAGGTAAATGCCGGGTTGTTTCCCTCAATAGGCCATGGCTGAATTACTTCCCGTTCCTTGTCCCCACCGCGCGTGGTGGGTGATTAGTAACGTTCTGTCCTTTCATTCGGGAGGACGCGGGTTCTAATCACCGACTGGCTATCCAGGTTTGAGTTTCCTATGGTTTTCCCAGATCACTCCAGATGAATTTTGTAATGGTTCCTACAAAAGGCCATGGCCGAATTCCTTCCCGTTCCTTTCCTAATGACTTCGAAAACGACGGGGCGTAAATCCATAAGCAAAAAAAAAAGAAAAAAAAACTCTTAGTTTTTGCTAAAATACTGACTTTGGTAGAGATGTAGGTGATGCGTTAAAATATTGTCATCACGGGATGGATTCTAAAGAATTGCATAGGCAAAATTCTATGATACTTTTTGAAAGAAATTTCATATTTCTGTTACTTTGAGACGGATATTAACATGAAATTTCCTCCTGCGCTTAAGTAATACTGATATCTTACATATCTCTGAAACTTAGAACTGTACAAGTTTCCAAGTATTCGACGTAAAGACTTATTTTTCAATGATTTTAATTTAATATTATGTTAATACGCAGGAACTATAAAGCCCATACTAAATAACATAGTGAACTAGAAGCACTGACAAAACTATTGGTGTCACAAAAAATCGTCATTCTTACGGACGTTTTCCCCTTTCGCGGGTCAAACCTGGTACTTCCTCTTTCCAGAGGTTTGTAGGTGTTTTGAAAGCATATTTATCAGTCAAACTACCGGTTTGCTTGGCCTGTCGTAGTCTTATCGGGAAGTTGATGTATTGCCATCTGTGTGCGAAATATGTGACTGTGACCTGTGTGTGGTAAGAGTATTTTTTGTTTGTGGAAAGTGTAGTCTGTGAGGTGCGTTGACTATAAATCGTTATCAGGGTCGCCAGGATTGGAACCCGTCCCAGTTACAACTTCCCTACCCACTGTGGTGGCGTCTTGATGCACACAGTCACACAGGTGGTTCTCAAGAAATAACCGTTGTTATATCACCTAAAAACAGGCTGAATAATGCGTTTAAATCTCGTGGAGCTACGGTATATATGAAATCATATTACTAGGAAATTAAAAAATTAAAATTATGAACGAGTTACAGAACAGCAACGACTAGGTATACAGTATGTATGAGGCTGGTTACTTGTTTTGTGTACTCACAGTTCTTCGAGATCTGGAACTTGGGACAGGAACTCCGGCTTCAGTTCCGTAATGTTGTTTCCAGTGAGGTCTCTGCAACGAAAAGAAATGAACGTTATGTTACTTTGTGTCCACAGTCTAGAAGTTGAATTGCTCCTATTTTAGCATTACAGAGTTTAAGCAGCAAGTTATATACGTCGTTGTTATAAGCAACTACAGTGGGAGACCGAAGTCATGTTGGTACCAACAATCCAAAATTTTATAATAACGTTGTCGAATGCACAGTTTTATGTCTACGTTAGGAAAGATACACTTTGAAACAGGAATACCAATGCCAATATAAGCAGAACTTTATTCCATCGTTTGCACTGCGGATGATTGGTTTTCAAACAAATTCTGGGATGAATTGAGGTGGTGCTTTACTGAATTCAGCAAACATCTGCAAAAACGCTTATGCTTATGTGCGACACATAGGACAACAGGTCACTCTGTTGCCGGGAAAGGGTGCGAGTAAATCCCTTTAGCGTCCTGCAAGAGTGTAATGATCACGTCGATACGAAAGACTTCCCTCCCTCCTTGTTGTTGTCCACTTTGTTAAGATTCGTCTGAATTACTTTGCCTTTGTTTTCTTGACAATTCTTTAAGATTAAAAATTAATGAATATAACAGCAAATTGTTTATTTGTTCTACCCGTTGTTTTCTAAGCTGTTGTTGCTATAAATAACGTAGCTGCGCTATACACTTCGCAGATGGTTTCTTGCAAAATTGATTAGGAGTCTCACTTATGTACGAACAAAGAACATTGTAGAAGAATATTATTTCTTGCACAGTACAACAGAACGAGGAAAGAAAGAATACATAAAAGCATCAGTACGGCATCTTATTTCTCTAGTCTTATCCCTCCTGTCATTGCGACCTAAACAGGCTGGCAGAAGTATTTCATTGCACTCGTAAATTAAAGAATTTCCCATATTCTCCAATAAATTCAATCGAAAACGACGTCGTCTGTCCGCAAAACAATTCCAGCCCAATCTATGCATCAATTCTGTGACAAATTCTTAAGGACTATAACTAGCAGTCACGAATCGAGTACTCTTCTGTACTTTCTCTAATGTGTCAATCAATCCATTGTGATATGGAACCCAAACTCCACAGCAGTAATCAAAATGCAAATGCAGTAGTGTTTTGTACTCTATTTCCTTTGCATGGGCATTAAAACTTCTCAAAATACGACCAATGAATCGTAATGTAGTATTAGCTTTCCCTACGACGGAAGTTATGTGACAGTTCCATTTCATGTTGCTCCCGGATTCTTCAGGGAATCAACCATGTCAACAACTGAATTGTTAACTTTGTACTCATGAACAAACAGTCTTTTTGTTACTTATTTGCGTTGACTTGCACTTTTTACAGTTAAGTGTAAGTTGCCATTTATGGCACCATTCCGAAATAACATCCAGATCGCGCTCAATTTCTAAGCAATCGTTAGAGCACCTTATTTCCCTATAGATAAGTGCATCATCAGCAAACAATAAATGTTGTCACTGAGATCGTTTATAAAAATTAGGAAAGGTAGTGGTCCTATCGCACTGCCTTGAGGAACGCACCAAGTAACATCAAGCTTAGAAGAGGCTTCCCCGTCAACAACGGCATACTGTGACCGACCAGTTAGAAAATCACGTATTCATTCGCAAATCTGATCCGATATACCGTAAGCTTTAATCTTCGCTAATAGTTGGCTGTGTGGTACAGAGTCAAAAGCTTTCTGCAAATCCAAGAAAATTGTATCAACTTGTGAATCGGCGTCTATAACGTTAGGAGATAAGTGAAACAGTTTACGAAATTTATTTTAAAATAAAGAAGAAACCCATCCGCTTCTACTGCTTCCTGCTGAAAATCGTGTGTTGTAAGTTGCTGATCCGTACAACTACTCCTCCCTGGAATTAAGGTACAATCCCTGATACATCCATCCTGATTTCGGTTTGCAATTGTTTCCAGAAATAACCCTTAGCAAATGTCCCTATTTAATTCCCATACATTGTTGACCTTTCCTCTCGACTCCAATGACTCACCAGATGCTGAAGGGTCTTACAGAAGAGGATAAAAAGAACGTAAAACCTTCATCGTTTATTCTGGAGTCCCGTCAGGGTAGTATGGGATTTGGAACCGAAAAATTTATACCATTTGTCATACGCATTTTGTTGAGTTGCATATTACCTATTTAAATGCAATTATACCGTAATTAAATAGTAGAGACGAGTTGCCGTGGTTGTTATGAAGTGTAATGGGAGTTCATTGCCCCGTGGCGGGACGGAACCGACGCCGGCTGCTGCCTTGTTTATTGGTCCAGGGGCCAATCTGAATAACGGCCGTATTCAGTGTGGGCTGACTTATTGCGAGGAAATTGCCACGTCCGCCACAGGAATAGGGCACCCGGTAGGATCGACAGTTTATGGGTCGTGCGAACTGTGTCGTAAATTTCATCTGGAATCGCTGCATGTGCTGATGACGCAATAGCCAGAGAGAAGATACTCATGGAAATTACGCAGCCGCCCCATTTGAAATCGACGCTAATTCGCTCGTAAACAGCGCAGATTCATTTTACGTAGTAACGTCATTACCAGATGAAACTTCTGGTCGAATTTTAGTTTATTTGACATTTCTTATGAATTGATATATCCGTTCAGGTTCACGGCAGTTTTCTTGAAGATTTGATGGATGAATCGAAATTCTTGAAAACACGTGTTTTCAAGGCGAGACCAGAACGTTATCCGTTCACACACCACGCTCGGTGCAAAAAGAAATATTGAATATAGATGAGGCACAACATCATGGCATTCCGTAGATGTAGTATTCACCATCAAAACTGCAGTAACCACTGTTTCCCCAAAAAATGAAATATATTTGATCGGAGTAATTCTGATTCTTCTTTTTCACCACGTAACAATAAAAAATTTGTCTGTAACGAAACACTAAAAATTTGTCTCTTTTCGCCACTTTTTTCCCAACATTAGGGGCCGGCTGCCGTAGATGACTTTTTCTCATCATTTGAATTGACAAATTTGGAGCTTCATCTGACGACCGAATGCCCTTGCTGACGTCAAGAATTTTATACCTGCTGCTAGGGGAGATTGCACAAACTACGTGGCTCGGTCCAGGGGAGAAAGGGGGGGGGGCGGTTGGCTGGAAGGCTACGCCGGGCTACGTGGGGGGAGGGGGGGGGTTCCAAGCCAGGCCACGTAGCTTTCTTTTCATAACATTTTTCACAGTTAAAATGAGGAACAGAACTCACAACAGCATGTTAATATTTATTTCCCTCAGTTAATTATCTTCATATGTAATTTACAATAGTCTGACTGCAGAAAACAGTAAAAAATATCTTCTGGAATCAAAAGCTACGTGGAAAGAAGGGGGGGGGGGTAGAGGCAAAAGCCACCTAGGGCTACGTGGGGGGAGGGGGGATTCACAGGAGGCCAAAATGGAGCTGCGTGGTTTATGCACGTTCCCTAGGTAGTACTACGTTCTAATGGAGGAAGTGAAGTGTTGCTATCTGCGAAATGTGTGTAACTATTGTAAATGAAAACACCGTCTATTAGCAACATTTACAATTGAAGGGCCACGGGGAAGAACGATCATAGTACCACATATGAAAATTTCCGAAATTCAATTTTCTAAGTTTCAAGTAGAATAAATTACTGAAAAATAAGTATAGAAATATTTTTTAAGCTTTGTTTATATTAATAAATCATTTTTTTATAATCAGCAATAAAAAAATGACATTAAATGGATGGAACATGAACAGAAAATTTTCAAAACTTGAGGATCTTTGATCGTTTTTGTCAGTTATGGGGTAGTATCAATTGGTGGGTCGTCCGCGTAAATCAGTATCATCTTCGTCTGGTTCATCCAAATCAAGGGCAGATACCAGCGAATCGTAGAATGCTTGAGAATTGGGATTGGTCAAGAACTGTTTTAAATGTAATAGGTCCTTCAATTCTGCTGGTTTCTTGGGCAGTTGTCCATTGTATAGTTCTCCGAGTACGGTTGGCTCACTTTGTTTCGACGATTTTCTTGGTTTCCTGTGCCTTGTTTCCCTACAAAAAGAAGACTTTAAGTAGCTTCAAAATAGTTTGCCTTGTGGATAACGAATTTAGTCTCCTTTTCATCAACCTTTAAAATTCTTACTGGCTGTGTAGGCAAAGGGCACTTATTAACATAAATCTCAGATAAATAGTCTATCCAATTTTCAAATTTGACGTGTGTGGCACAATCGATGACCGTGAAAGGTGTTGGTGTGACTCTGCAATTTCTGATGACGTCCATCCAGTCATTGGGTGTCTCGGTGTAAAATTTAGCATTTAGAAGACTCATATCCTTGTCACCCTCCATATAGGAGAGACCTCTTATTGGAAACACTACGTCATTGACCACGTGACCTTTATCATTCTTGCCAGACTTCATGGAGACTGATCGTTATTCCCCGTCAGCTCCAATCTTTTCGCTGTTATAACTCAAGCACTATGCTCTTTCTTGCTTGAATGGTATCACAGTTACAAACTGTCTGTTATAAGCTACCAATTTCCAATGTAATTTCAACCTTGCGGGAAAATGGACTATGATTGTTCTTCCCTGTGGCCGTTCAATTATTTAACAAGCAACTGCGGAAGGATGGCCAATTTACCATATAGTGTGTAACTATGTTGTGTGTGTGATAAGTGTATTTTGTTTGTTTGTGAAATATGTAGTTTATGGGGTGGAAATTATGGACCATCTCGGCATTAGCCTTGATAACTGCGGAAAACCGGATAAAAGCTGCAATTAGGACGGGCGGTACGGGGTGCCTGAGTGTTTTGTTCCTCCCCGACACAGTACGCGGTGCCTCAGCGCACTGAAGTACACTGGCGGGTACACACTAAAAACTAACCTCATGAAGTAGTACCACGAAGTTTAATCACAATTTATATATCCTTATACTCACTGTATAAATCGATTATGAACTTGATACGTGAACTAGATGTTTTTAGCGATAATTTCTGGTGCTTAATTGTGATTATCAAGATTGTTTTGGGCAGAACGCTTCACGACTTTACTGTTTTGGATTTTTATGACTCACTGGTGAGATCATTTTAACTTGCGTTAGGAACCCGTAAGGAGCGGTCTGACCCAAGGTGGTGGGTGAGCGGTAACGCTCTGGCCTCGCATTCGGAAGGACGCGGGTTCGAATCTCCGTTCGGGCACCCAGATTTGGGTGTCCATGGTTTCCGCAAATCACTCCAGGCGAATGTCGGGATACTTCTATCAAAAGGCCATAGCCGAATTCCTTCCCGTTCCTTGGTCCCAGTCCTTTCCCGCCTCTTATGACCTCAACGTAGACGAGGCGTAAAACCAAAAGCAAGAACGATTATGTGGCTTACTAGTTAAGGGATTTGGCAGGAGATTCCAGTTTCGGCGAGGATTTTAAAAGGTCCTTAACCTGACCGTCACCTATCATTTTTTTTAACTTACTGCTTTACACCTTGTCGACGTCGAGGTCATTAGAGGCGGGAAAGGACTAGGGACGAGGAAAGTGAAGGAATTCGGCCATGGCCTTGTAAAGGAAGGTTCCTGACATTTACCTAGAGTGAATTGGGGTAACTATTTAAAACTCAAATCTGGATACCCGGACGGTATTCGAACCTGCGTCCTCCCGTATGCGAGGTCAGAACGTTAACCGTTCACACACCACGCTCGGTGCAAAAAGAAATATTGAATGTGGATGAGGCACAGCATCATGACATTCGGTAGGTATAGTATACGCCATTACACCTACAGTAACCACTGTTTCTTGTTACTATATTATACATTAAAGGGGGCAGGCACTGATATAACGAGAGAATCCTAGTTGGCGTCGCAATTTGATTATTTTTCAAGGCACCTATTTCTTCATTTTCATATAATTCCCATGTTAATGGCTAATGTTAGTAACAATATCTACTCTGAATGTTTATATTTGCCAGGTCCGAGACCAAATTAGATCGGAGAGATCAGGATGACGAGCGACTGAAATTTGTGTGGGAGCAGACTTGAGGTTCATCCTGCCAGGCAATCAAGTTCATTACTCCTGAGGTGTCGACGCACTGGCAGCCTTTGCACTGTACTGCAGTTCACTGAGGTGGGCTCTTGTTGACTGTCTGTCTGCCTACTCGACTTTTTCAATCACACCACTCATTTGATTTACTGAACGTAGAGCGTGTGAATATCAAATGTTACGCAGTGGTGAATACGTTTTTAAGAACCGTGAACTGTCAGACTTATGGTGTCTTAGTGAATGAATTAAAATTATACCGATACAGTTGAAGAAATAAGTATTTGTCACCATCATCATCATAAAATTTCATAGAATTCGTCTTTGATTTTTCAGGTGACAACTCCGTGATAAGCGAAATATCATCAAGAAGCCGATTTCTTTAGTAAGGAAAAATGAGGGGAGGATAAGAGTAGGCTGTACCGATTTATTTGTAAATAGAGTATATAATAGGTGAAAAGAATGCCGGAGTATGTAATTTATATATTCGACGGATATTGGTTCTTTCTTTTGATTGGAAGGTAATTGAATAAATTACCAAGCGAAATGGTAAAGAAATTAGCTGCAACAGTAAAAGAAAATGGGAATGACGGTATGGCACTTTCCGGGCCGATTCCATTCCCTTCCTTGAAATCCTCTTCCGCATCATCTCTGAGTTACAATGACATGGACCACGACGAATTTAATTAATAAAAAAGAAACTTGTACAAAGATATTCAACCTCTGCCAGAGGATATCGCAACTATTCATCGGAAAACTTGAAACCTAATCACCTTTATGGTTCATTAAATCAGATTGAACACTACTCTCCAAACCGTACTACCACCAATTGAAGCTTTTCATGTGTTTATTGACAGTTAAACAGGGTAGATTCTATTCCATTACAGCTTATATTTCTCACTATCAGCAACGTGTTCAGCATGAGGAAAATTCAAAATTCGTAGCGAGTTCCGTCAGGTGTATGTAGAGCCTTAAAAATCAAGGTAATTATTTGTTTGGCAAAGAAAATCTGTACTAAATGAGGAAGACATTCCATTATTATGCTCACTAACTCTGAGGCACGCAGCTAGTTACTGATGTCTGTGAGCGTAAAAAGTAACACCCGCTTGAAACTCTTATGCTTCATTTTCTATTCTTTTTTTCCCCACTGAATAGACAAACGGTATTCATGGAAAACACTTGTTGGTCAAGCAAATACAGGCGGTTTACAATCCCCTCCGTATTCAAAGAGGTTCCTCTTTACTGAGACGATAGAAGCTGGCCTAGCAGTAATATGACAACGGGCATACCCTTGTTCGCAATCTGACAAAATACCCTCCATTTTACTGTTTCCAATCCTCTTTTGCCACCCCGTCCTAACAAATGTTTCTTCCTTTGTTTTCATACTGTCCTGTTAATCCCAACAGCAACCACCTCTCATCTTTGGTCATAGCTTTTTTCAGTATATTTGTTGTTATAGTTATTATAATTTGCGAATGGACTCTATCGGGCAACACAAAACATTGATTCTCATCATGGATTTTAACCAAGAATTATTTCAATATTTCAACTGGGTAGTTAGACCAGTGATTGTCGGTTCTAGAGAAATGGGGGTAGGTTAAGTATTGTTATCTGCCTGCGATTCGAGTAACTTATGTTTTCTATGACGCGCGGTTATACTTGTGAAATGTGTAGTTTATGTAGCGGAGTTTGGGATCATTCTCAGCATTCGTCTAGGCGTCTGCGGAAAACCGCCAAAAAACCGCAGTTTTCTGTTAACGAATGGATTTCGCCAGAAAGTTGCTGTATTCTGTGTTGCTTGTTGTTATTACTTACATCCGTCATTCATTTAGGTAAGTGATAGCTAATTTCCGTAACTTTTTATGTAACTGGAAAACGGTAAAGCAGTCAGAGATTGGATATGAAACATTATTAAAAATTAAGCGGTTGTAATTTAAGGTTCTTGAGCTAAGGATCGATATACTCTTTTTAGATTTTTCTTCTAAGTAACATCATCCTAATTTAAGCTTTCCAAATTTTCGTAATAAAAATCATTTTTAAGGGGATACGGAATCGGATATAGGGTGAAAAAAATTGATTTTCGTTTTATTGGCTTATTATATTCCCCCAAGTTTCCTCTTTAAAATGACGTATCATACATGACTCTACTAGAATTATAACTATTTTATTTTTATATATATGTGAGATCGCGTATTGCGCTTTTGTTATACACTTCTCTCATGGCGGACCATAAAATTTTGGCAGTATATTCATGTGACATGAATTCAAATGACAGTAAAATGCAGACAATATAATGAAGACATTATTGAAAAAAGCAAGACAGGTGCAGAGGGGTGCCAAAAGAAAAAGATATCATGTATGGATCAGGAATGTTTTAATCTTCTTTCTCCGTTTCCCGTAAGTTTACTTTTTACTTCTTCTAGGAACATTATCTCAGGTACTGGTGAACCTAGAAGTCTGAAATTTTTATGATATAGTCACATCGGTTTCTTTTACATACTGAAACAATGATTTTTTAATTACATCACTTACAAAAGATTTAGAAGTGATAATCTAGTGATGGAAAAAATTTACTTTAAGGTAAATATAAAATATCTCTGTAAGTAAATACTTTGACAAAAAACCGTTGTTCCGGTATTTTTACAACATATCAATGCACATACAGCAAAAAAAAAAAAAAAAAAAAAAAAAAAAAAAAATGACGCCAGCTCCAGCCGTTTGTGAGAAAATGTTCCCTATAGTAGGCATAATTTAACGTTGCGGGGATAGGTGATTCCGTATCCCCTTAATAAGTTTTTAGGTTAAAGAGCTGAAGAATTATTAAGATTTCGTTGAGAAAATTGTTAAGAACTTCGAGATGTGGTAATATGAAGATTATTTTTTTTCGTTCAGTGTTATTTCGAGATTGTGCACTTTACCGGGCTGCTAGTATAAAAAGACTTGTGGCTGTACAACGTAATCTCCACGCACACACACCTATTCACAAGCAAGCAAAGTAATCTGCAATAAGAAGGAATTTCACAGCCGATAGAAGATTAGAGGAGGATTGCTATCTTTTCTCAGCTGGGCACGCCGCTCTTAATCGAGTCTGCTTCCCGTGTATAGCGAATATCCGTGTATTCAGCTGCAACGGCGATGCTGCATCTCTGAAAGAGCTCCGTCTTGCAGGAAGTCTTTCCACAGGCACCGATAACCTCTGGGAAAAGGGCTGACTCTATGCACCCTGGCCTGAAAGAACCGCCAGTGCTGGTCTAAGCTCTTCATAATGGGAAGGCTGTCACCACTCAAACCGAGATACACTTTCCAAAGGTTCGCGAAAGAGATATTTCACTATCGCTGTTTTAACGACATTTCACACTAGAAATTATCTTGATTCTAATTTTCTTTTTGAAAATTATTTTGTGGAGCAAATCTCGCAATCAAATTTTTTTAGCCTGTGTACAAACGTGGTGGAGTTATTAATAAGTTATGGAATTATAGTGGCGAGCAGTTAATAATAAATGCCAATATAAACTAGTTATTTTTCGCATAGACCCTGACGGAACATAAGACTGCAGGACATGTGCACAGGTGCATCCGGTGTGTAATTGTGATTGTGGGAAGTCATATGCCCGACCCGTGATAGAACCGAATTTGGCAGAACCTATTGGATAAGTGCTGTGTCGCCACCCATCTACGAAACGTGAAACTATGTCCGTGTGGTAATGGGGCGCCCAATAATTACATGAGGTGTTTTTCCGAAATTCCGTGCCTTCCCCCAAGAACACGTGAGATTTTGACAGGACTCCCCCCCACTCAGTTGAAGTGACATTTTGACAGGACACCCTCTGCTAATCGTAGTCGTTTTCATATCAGGAAGGTTGAAAGTAAACAGTCAGCATTATAATTTATTAATCTTGCAGATTTTTGTTTGAAAATTTTATTTGACCTGTAGAAAAATACAAATTTTTATATATTAAATGAAACAAAATTATTGAAGAGTGCTGAACTTAACTATACTTCCTAATCAATGAGCTTCTTGAGTTAAATACAATTTACTAAAGGCGTAGCTTATCATTTTCCATTCTGACAGTGGAAACGAGATCAGTATGTTACAAAAAGCTGTAAGGAAGTTTGATATTAGAATACAGTTCAAGAGTTTGACCCTGCATTTACTCTTCATTTTGTACTAATTTTATTGAATTTTGCGTCCACAAGTATTATGACACAGGTTCTTTGTTAAGGTACTTTCTATAGTTAAAATGAATTAGGGAAAAAAATTACAAATAAACAATTTTTTTTAAATGGGATACAATGGCATGACCCGTCTCCCATGTTAATAATAAGGGTTCGGGTATGGAGCATAGTGTATCATATATTTAACTTAAAAAAAAAAAAATCAGTAACTGCTACGGAAACTAGTTTTATCGTATCGAAACTTTGGCTTGCCTTTCTATCTAAGTTAAAAGTAAGCCTTGGATGCTGTACTTCTTTTCATGAAATCATTGAAATTTTACCAGACAAAGCTTTGGGCGGTTTCTTCCTAGAATAGGATGTGGATGTTACAGGTATGATGTTACCCCTCACTAAAAATTCCACGGGTAAACTTTACTGTCGTGGTTATGTGCAATCTACCCCAGTATTGGTACTTTTCTTAAGTGTTAATACATTTGTAGATGCGTCTCATAAATGTGATCTATAATTGAAGTGTCTTACTTATATTGCAGGTAAGAAATGAAACAATTGAAAGTTCTTATCTCTATGCCGTTCCAATCAGGTTTATTATTTCGAAAGACACATCGAGCAAATTAAGTTTGACGCCATCATCCGACGGAAAATTAACTCTATCATCATCCTATGCTGCCTATCATTTCTCCAACCCTCCTGGCAGAGTAGTCGCGGGTTAAACTAGCTAAGCCCGGTGTAGCGCTAGACTGATGTATAGCACAATAGCGATCTCTCTCCTAGAGCGGACACGAAAGTTTTAAAGGAGTTTTTTTAACTGAAGCTTTTAAGAACAAACAAAACTTGTTCCATATTGAATATCAAGAGGGTGAAAATATGAAAGCCAAATTCAGTGTAAATCGATTTTCAAAATTGTTTTAATCCACAACACAATCTTTTTAAACATTTCAGTGGCGAATCAAACCAGCATGCTAAATAAGCATTATTAAATATTTTAAATGCCCGCTGACTGTGACGGGTATCACATATGGTAGTAGTAGATATTTATTCCGGTAAAAAGTTCTAAAGAAACATGAATAACCATTAATCTTGATCTTTTTTACTGACGGCCACAATGTTTAATGTTTCGATTAAGTTTCTAAATGAAGTATAGATTAAAAAACGAATAACTATTATTTATTTGATATATTTGGGGATTATCTATTTTTAAAATAAATATTCTCTGAGTTTTAATAAAATTCCCTGTTTATTACCTTCTGTCTAACAAGGTATTAGGTTCTGTTTTCACTTGGTCCAGTAACTTCTCCATGTAAACATAAGATGCTCTTCTCCTTTCTTCAATTTATGCATCTAGCCGTTGTAAATAAACAAAATTTAAACAAGTGTATCATTGAAAATTTTTAACCTGTTCCTCGCATTAATTTTTTTTGTTTCCTTCTCTTTGTATTTTGTTGCAGTTACTTCCAAACAGATAATTTCCTTTTAGCTGGCATTGCAATTACACTTCATTTTAACAATATAAGTGAAAATAAAAATAAAAAAGTCATTAAATTGAAATTTACACTTATTTTTAAGCACAAATAAAGTAAATACAGTAATTCTTTTGAACTTTCCTGGTTAGACAAGCAGCGATATGGTGGCAGTAAGTGTAACTAACACTTCGGGCGTTACCGAGACTCTCCGAAGATTGCCGAACCACTGAGGTGAGCGCAGTCTCCAGGCGCAACGCATTTTATTAAAGTGGACGGTAATACCGATTGTATTTCTATTTCGCTATCAAGCAAATCGACAACCACACAAATTATAGTTACTTCTACCCACCAACAGAATAGCCGGAGTAAGTTAATTGAAGCGCAAGGATATGGAACGAATGCGATATCCATGACGATTAGGAATGGAATTAGACGAGACCAGATGAAGCTATTAGCAGGCGCAAAATGTTGTCAGTCCAAGAAACGCGTCGGCAGTTATGGCGTTCAGCCAAGCACTTCAAATGAGCTCTGCGAGTATTAAGAAGTTGCAGTGAGGCGAGAGGCTGTGGTAAAGGCCACCTGCTGTTCCTGGCGGGCACAGAGACAGATGCAAAGATAGGAAGACGTAAGTACGTGTTATTCTGCAGAAGCTGTTACTGCTTAGACTATTAATGAATCTCTGTGTACTAACACCGGATTTCAGTCCAACCTTTTTTATGACGTGATGGTCTAACGAAGATTAATGCTTCTGTCGTTATTTAAGTTTAGGTCTCATTAACAGACTAATAATTAACTCCATAAGATAATATTTCATTTTTAAAACTATCTCAACTTGTTGCAAAGCTCATACAAGCGTAGAGACAATCTCTACGGTTTTATTTTTTTTATTTTTGCAAAATATCATCTCTACACAACTTCTACACATAATTTTATTCGCCATAAACTTGATAAAGAATGTACCTCTTAAAATTATATCCCGAGTTAAAAATGAATTATACTATCCACTCCTCGCAACGTCGTTGACATAACGAGAATATACAACAAGTAATATCAAGGCGAATGTCGAGATGGTACCCACTCTGCGCCTCATAAACTACACATTTCACAAACACAAAACACACATGTCATACACAGTACATAGTTACCCATTTCTCAGACAGATGGCAACATTTCAAGTCGTCCATTAGTACGTAGTACGACATGGCAGTAGGTATAAAATGTCTGGCATCAGCAAGTTCAATGACCGTATAATTAAAGGCAACCGACCCCTAAGGTGTTGAAGAAGAAGACTATTAGCATGAGTGATATTACTTACAAAAAAAAAAAAAAAAAAAAAAAAAAAATAGTCGGCTACATTCCTGCTTGTTATGAGCAATCTTTTAAACTTTCGTCTGGTAATCAACATTACTTACAGAACAAGGAATGAAAACAAGCTAACGGTATTTGTCTTAACGATTAGCGTCAACTTGAGTTCTTGAAGGTGCCATTCTTTTTAAACAGGGTGTACAAAGCCAGGAGGATGATGGGATGAAATAGTACATGTCGTACACTTTGGTGGCTGTGTTGAGAATCATTACTTATATGGGTTCATTAACTTGTGAAATAAATTAGTATAGTTACTGTAGGTAGCTTAATTGGCATTTTATTGCCACAAAAAAAAGCTTACAATTTTTCAAAGAAAATATGTGGCGTTCGTCATATGGGACGAGGTCATTCTTGAAGCTCTAAGAATCTTGAATTCAGTAGTCCTATGAATCATTCCTCAATACAATTATTTTTTAATTTGAAAGTGAGGGTAACACAATACGAAAACAATATTTCATTCAATCCACTTTAACCGATGATACTTGCAATGTGTTGAGAAAGAATTATGCTTCAGTGCTGGCAAAAAAAAAAGTGTCCAGTAATATCAATTTGCAGTTTGTAATGGCAATCGGATCACGACAATGTTCTACAGCTTCCGTCGTCTTGTTCTTGTTCGAAACGGCGGTGTTTTAATTAACACAGCAATGCAGTGGCTATTACGGCCCGGTGCACACGTCGGTTATTTCACGCAGCGGCGCCGCAGATGTGCCGCAGTTGCGGCGTGGAGTACACAGAAGCAGATACGACCATGCACACACACCTGCTGCAAGGCTGCGGCGACCTACGTCCACCCTGCGGTCGTTTTATCCAAGTTCTTGCCCACCACACAGCAGCGTTGCCGAAAACGCAAGTCCAGTCTCCTAGTACATTGTTTCCAATGGAGCGGAGCACATGTCCGGCAGAAAACGCAAGTGCGGCAAGCATGGTGGACATCTTAATTTAATCGCAATGGAGCGCAATTTCCCTACACACCCATTTGCCCCCTTTTCTGTACCTACCTTTGCCCTCTACAAATTTCGACTTTAAATAAATTCTTTCAATGTTTTTGGTAAATTATTCATCTATTCTCTTGGTAACTTATACCGATCCCATACCAGCTTACCTACGAAAAAAAATAATCTTCCCTGACCTTTGTGCCTGGAATCGATTGCCATCTTATGGTCATGGTCATCATTCCTCTCCCATGCATTAGTGTTAATTTTCACATCACGCCTCATCGCCAATATACGCCGTGTACTTTCCCATGACCCTCCTCATCCTCCTCCTGTCTTGCAATGAATCCCATTCCAGCTCTTTTATGATATCGGTTACTGATTGTGTTCTGCGGTAATTTTCAGAGACAAACCTAGCAGCCCTTCTTTGCACTCCTTCCAACTCCTGTATTTGATACCCAAAATGTGGGTCCCATACAACACTTAGAAAACATTGACATTAAGCATTTCATTGGCGAAATTAAGAATTATCGAGAAATTTAGGATATCACTAATCAAGAAGAGAGTAACCTGATGCAGTGTATATCGCATGTTCAGTGATATAATCTGCAAGTAAAATATTTGGTGTAAAAAAATGTTTTAGAATCTAGATTTTATATAACATCAATATAAAATGTTTATTAAATTGCTGTCGAATATGCAATAGTTCTTAAATACCTGTGCGAAGGTAGGCTATGAGTATCAGAAACTAAATAATCTCCTAACATGTTTGTTAGTAAGATAGACTGCTTAATAGTCCCTCTTATCGGTCTCGTGGTGTCATTTCAGATATCGACGGAACCTTCTACATTAATTGATTTTGAATGTTGTATCCATCTCTAGTTGTTACAAAATTGTGAAGAGAACAAGTAGGATAGGATCGATAAATGCAAATTTTATACATTAATTGCTTCGTGAATAATGTTCCATTTATTCAAGAGCATGCCAAATACACTTTAAACATTTTTAATGGCGCCTAGCAATCTTTAGGTGTTTTTTTTTTTTTTTTTTTTTTTTTTTTTCCTAAGAAAGTATTACCACTGTAAGGCTTTATTATAATTGTTGAAAGGGAAAATTCTTCATCACCAGCAGAAGAGAATGGCACTTTTACCTGCAGTGGCCGGGAGAGTTTGACCTCTTGTTTTCAAGCTTATAAAAAGAAGTTCTGTGGAGTACCGTATTGTCTGGTTCGTTTCCGGAAAGCTCCAACGTCAATGTAGCTTGAAATTTGAGTCCACAATAGCTAGCAACACAACTGAAAAATAATTATTATAATTATAAAAGAGAGATGCACCCATCGTTGGATTTTTAATTCATATATCGCTCATTTGCTGCAACAGTGACATAACTCAAAAACTTCCATTTTACAGGAGGGTCAGTTCAAATGTTTCATGTGTAATAACTTTATGCATTCACTAGAAAAAAACTTATATCTATGTTTTAGAGAAAGAACACAATGTAATAGAAGGGAAAATGTACAATTTCAGTTGCAGGTCATGGGGAGATTTCTTTTATTTCCTTACAATCATCCTCATTTTGAATTATGACATTCTTGCTGAAATTAATGTTCTTCTGTCATGGCATAAGACAAAATGTGTCGTTTTTGTAATAGAAATAAGTGCAAAACAGTAAATGTTTTCTCAATTTATAGTTATGTCACACATTCACAATACCTGAAAACAAAGGGGATTTTGGTTTGCCAAACAACAACTTCATCAAAAGATGCTTTATTTAATTTGCCAAATTTCTTAAGATGAAAATAAAAATTTTAAAGGAAAGAGATTTTTTTAAAAGTAATAATAATGAGAGCTTGCATAAAAAAAGCAATAATTTTTTGGGGAAAAAATGAACAAAATTATTTTCCAACCAAGCAACATTGTGAAAAAAAGTAATGACTTAATCTTTTAATTCAGTCAGATTATAAAAAAAAACTTTATTATTTAACATAATTATTTAAACATCATGAGCACTCAAGCTATTATAGTAATTATCAACTTAAGGAAATTTTAGTTCAGTCTCAAACTTTATCACATAAAGATAACCTTGGTCCAGTCTTGTTACATTTAGTTAATTAGCTTCACAAACCTTACAACATTTCATATAAAGATTTATAAAAGCTTGGTATAGCATTCTTACGAAATAAGCTTAGGAGATCTTCCTTCTTCTTTTGAGAAATTCCTGGTCTTGAATTAAATACTGGATTTAATGTAATATCTGAGTCACAACTTTTCTTCTTCCTTTTGATTATTATTGCCTCTCAAAAGTCATCTGCATACGAGTATTTATAAGAAACAGAATTGGGAGAATCCCTTACGATTTTAAGCATCTTTACTTCTGATAATTTGAATGCTGCCATATTCAGAGGACCTATGTCTCTAGTCAGAGCTTTAATGTCACACAAATCCTTGTAACACAATTCTTTGACATGGAAAGGTTGTCCCGTTTTTTTCGCAGATCGAATTGCGGAGATGAAAGAATCAGGATTATACAACGGTCCGCTTCTCATAATGTGCTTAACAATTCTCTATCAATGAGTGAACGGAATCACCTTCATTCTGAGAGTGGCCTTTAACAAAGAATTTGTGTGTAATTGATTTCAGGCCTAAATAACGTGTGGCGTATAAGTAAAGAGCAAGCATAAATTTTTATTTTTCTGCTGCCATGCACAGTAAAATATAACATCTGCATCATGTTTTGTGGCAGCAATCTTTTTTAGATAAGGAGCGTGCATAAACCAAATAGCTCCATTTTGGTCTCCTGTGAACCCCTCCCCCCCCACGTAGCTTTTTCCCCCTTTTGATTCCAGAAGACATTTTGTATTGTTTTCTCTCGTCAGACTATCGTAAATTACTTACAGAGATAATTAACTGAGGGAAATAAATATTCACATGCTGTTGTGTGTTCTGTTCTTCATTTTAACTGTGGAAAATGTTATGAAAGAAAGCTACATCATGGCCTGGCTCGGAAACCACCCCTCCTCCCCCCACGTAGCCCCGCGTAGCCTGCCAGCCAACCCCCCCCCCCCCCCCAATGACCAAGCCACGTAGTTTGTGCACGCTCCTTAAAGAAGGACACATGTACTTAATTCATTTGCACCACGATGGCCGTTTGCTTCATCCCAGACAACACAATCACATGTATTGCTCTTCAAGTCATACATAGTGAAATTGAAATAATTTAATTTGGATGTATAGCTAGAATAGAGAAGCATCCCCTTTAGGTAGTTGCATTACAGCCTGTAGATCATACACAACCACTACAGCATTTGAATTTTCTTTGTCTGTTTTTTTTTTTTTACCTCTCTTGACAATTGTTTTTCGATAAGATGTTGGCTAAATTTTTCTTATAACTTTTGTTTTTCTTCACTGTCTACATTTTCAAAAGCTACGCAGGTTTTCTTTGGAATGAAAAATAAAATATTGTAATCTTTTTTAAATATTCTATAGAATGAAGTACTATAGTTGGCAAAAGGTACCTTCTTTTCTTTGAAGATAGCCACATAGTCCTTGTGGATGTCTGCAATTGATTTGCTTTCATCAATGAAGAGCCTCGTTGTATTTGCCCTTAGGTAATGGCTTTCAATTTTCGGTATCGAATTAATGTGCTGCCTCACGCCTTCCCTTATCATTGGATCTAAAGATTTCTGGTGTTTTATTGCATTATTTATATTAAAATAGACGCACCCGTCGCATAAATGTAGTGTAAGATATCAAAATGCCACCAAGAGCAGTTTATTTTTTTAAAATTTAATATCGATGTTTCAACTTTATTGAGTCTTACTTTTTTTTTCAAGGCAAAAATTACTTTAATGACGAAAAATAAAAATAATGTTAAAAAAATAGTTATAAAGTTGAAAAGACATGAATAAAATTGTCATTTCATCTTTACAGCAACATCTGCAAGTTTCATAATATATTGCTTCTTTTCTTCTCTCTTTTGTTTTTTGGTTTGATTATAACTTTTTGCTTAAAATAAAAGACCTAAAAAAAAGTCAAAACCTCGGCATTGAATTAAAAAACTGTTTTTAATTGTTAAACGCATATTACTATCCTCATGTACATTATTAATTAAATGTGTGCATTATTTCAAATTTTTTAAATAAGTGTCCCATTGAGTGTTAATAGTAAAATTTTAGTAACAAGAGTGACATAAGTGTGAATCATAGAAGACGAAAATTATGTCGGAGCAGAAGATGATATACAAGAACGTCATATCGTCTCAAACCATAAAGTATAGACAAAGTTTATGCAGTACGGTATTTTGCAATAACGTCATAACTCAAAATAATCCAACGACAAACAAGGTGGCTTGCATCAAGAACGACACATTAAGGAATAAAACTAAAGGCATTTAAGCAGATTATTTCAAAAAGAATGTCACAATTTGATATAACACATTATTGAACAAATGTAAATATAACGCGAATAATCTTACCATTTACACAATATCGTCATAAACAAAAATACGCCACTCTTGAAGAAACTTGTCGCTATGATACTTGACAATAGCAAAAACTCAACTGATATATGACAGTGTTGTGAATAAACTGAAGGGTGGTCTGTTGAGAAACAATAGTGACATAACCTGCTCTCTCTCGGCGAATAGTTGAAGCTCAAATGTGTCATTCTACAAACTAAAAGTATACACGAAAATGGATCATCCCTTGGTCATAACTCAATAAAGGTCATTTTTTAGTTATGTCACTGTTGCAGCAAAGAGCGATATGCTTCTAAGCAATTTTTATAGAAAAGTGAGTAAAAATGACTTGCATCCTACTATAAACTTTGAGTTGTCAGTGGCTGACCGCCTAATTTCGCATGTTACATGTGCAACGTATATTGCGTGCACGCGGCTTGCATGCAGTGTCGCCGCAACGGAAGTGTGCAAGAATATAAGGTACGCATGCGTACAGAATTAATACAATAGCTGCACTGAGGTAGCAGTTGGTGGAAATTCAAACGTCAAAGCTGGTAGGCTGTTTGCCTAGCGGATCCGCCCCAACCGGGAGGAGACAGGACAGGGTTGATGCTTCCTTCCTTCCCTTCTGCGACTGTGGCATCCTTTATGAATGACCGGGAGAGCATCCGTCGTGCGCGATTCCTCTTCTGGACCGACAGAGGGCGTGGCAGCTCTGGAAACCAGTGGTCACCATCCATCATCAGACTCCACACGGGACAGCTGGCCAAGGGACGGCACCTCAAACCTTATCACAACCATACACACTTATTTTCTCACTATGGAATGAAATGCCATTACAAGCCTTTATCGTCAAGGAACGCGTACAAGACTTCATTTCTCATGTGCACATCATAGGCAGCACCAAGGATTTACCCCTCATATGAGCGGTCGGGTGGCTCAGAGGTTAAGTTGTCTGAATGGAAATCGAAAGGTCCCGGTTTGAATCCCTGTCCCGACCTTCATCTCTATCAAAGATTTCTGTGTAATGCGGAGTAAGCTAAAACGCTTCCATTGTTCTGATTCAACTTTAAACTGTAGGTCCCCTGTACCTGGTAGGATTGCCGGGTTAGGTTAAGATGGCTACGACAGGGGCGGAATGCGCAGCCAATAGAAACCCTGTCACCAGGTCATTACGACCACACGGAATTATTATGATCACCATAAATCAAGCAACAATTCAAATAGGCTAAATGGCTGGTTGTTCCCTTTTATGGGAGGAAATCTATCACGGCATTTATGAAGATTTGTCCTGGGATTATAACCACACCACCTACATTTTATAGCCGAAGCTCCGGAATTGGGATGCAGATTTCTGCATCCGAAAATCCTAAAAACAAGTGTGGTGAAGATTACAGTCACATTTTATTCCATTCATTACCTAAACAACAAAAACTTTCCTATTGGTAGGCTACTACTATTGTTAATATTATTATTACTCCACGATTTACAAAACGTGGGGGTGGCGGAAGGTGTATTGCACCTATCCTAACGTATAATCGTTAGTGCATAGGAAGGGGCTTATGGTTTATGACAGGAGGCGCTCCATGGCCTAGTTTTTAGAACCATCCCGGCATTCACCTAGAGCGATCTGGGAAAACCCAGATTAGGATGAGCGGACCAGTTTATCGGATTTAAGTTATCATGTTCGATAAATTCTTCCTATTCCATTCCCCAATCGCACGTGAAAAAAATGAGTATAGAAATGAATCATTTCTGGACCTGATTTCTCTTATCTTACTTTCTCGGTCGTTCCTAGGAATGAATGTTGCTGGTAGTAAAATGCGTTTCCTGTCATCCTGAAACAGGTCAGTCGTGAATTTTTGAATTAGCTTCTGCCGAGAGCAGATCTTCCCAACCTAACTCCATCAACATCCCACTTACGCTTTCCCTCCTCCTAATCGGGCGGCTCTTCTTTGGACTTTCTTCAATGCTTCCACTGACCCCTTTTGATAAGGGTCGCATACAGAATAACTATATTCTAAGTGAGGACGCAGCCGTGATAATAGTTAAGTTCCATACAAAATTAATGATCAAATATTAGGCATTATTACCAAAGTACATGATTTCCAGCAGGGATTTTTTTTTTTTCCCTGGGATACGGAAGTGAAATAGATGAAATTTATTAATATGGTCAAAACATAATTGCTCGGATTTGGGTGAAACTGGTCCAGATATTCTTGTTCAGTCATACTTCTCTCTTCGGTATGGAGTGGATGTCAAATGTAATGCACTATCACTCATGTAATTTTATTGTACAATGATACTAATAGCGTAACAACGTCATTACTTTCTGGGGGCAAATAAAACTGATAGCAAACCATCTATTTCAAAGACTGTTGCAATAACGATTGCTTGATTGATCCCGCTTTCAAACTACAAAATTAACTAATACAATTGTACATCATAATGAGTTTCCACAGTTGAGAAGTATTTGTTTTTGCTTGAATCGCGCTGAACAAACTGCGAATTTGCTTCTCGCAGTTGAAATTTAGAAAACTATAAATAAGAAAGCAACTAATTTTTTGATATTAAAGAATACTAATATTATTCAAAATGGCTCTGTACACAAAGTAAACTTGAACCGTTGTTAATTCATATAATTTTATGGCTTTTAAATGATCCACAGGTGGGGTTGGACAAATGAAAAAGTGTATCGATAAATATTATATTGATATTTACAGACAGTATCGAGAGAGAAATAACGATTTGTAGATAAATCGATATTTTTGCTTAAAGCCAGTAATTTTCCAAAAATATTCCCATTATATATAAAAAAATTTAAGAAAATTCGGAAAATTAGACGTATGTGGAAATTATAGGAACTATTATTAATTTATCTATTTTTGCAATAAATCAGACAAGTATTCATCTTATGTAGACATAAAAAGAACTTTAGATTTTATGTTTCGGACGACACAGAAGAGGCTTGGCAAATCACGTACTTCTATTAACTAATGAAATCAACCAACTGAAAACAGAAGCTTATTAAGGTTCTTCGGTGGTTTAATTACTGCATTAATTAATTAAAAATCCACCAAACAGGTTAATTTTGAAGAGCTGTTTTATTTTGATTCAAAACAAGTCTGCGACATTCACAAGCATAGTTACAATCCAAAGATGCACTTCTGAGTCGTTGCAAATAAAATCTTTGTGAACTCAACTGGATGAAACTCTCTGAAACACTGAATACTCAAGTAACAAACTGAATAACGGAAAGAATACTTAATGAATGTCTCTGTCCAGGCGATCTGTTTATATAGAGTCTATCGAAATTACGAGAATTCTTCAAAGGCATCCGCCCGATATTTCTCGATCATAAACAATCACTCAAACAGTCAAACCTATTAAAAACAATCGGAATTGATCCAAAATTAATTAATAACATTACAAAATGATCAGAAATGGTAATTATAGATACTTAAATACAAAATTATTTACAGAAATCCTTTCAAACGGCAGAAAATTGTCCTGTAGACATCGTAACTTACATTAATACATGTAAATACAAACATTTAGGAAATTCTCTTGCATCATTCGGTTCTTAAACATATTAAATGGCCTTTGAATAATTTTCTTACCTAAAACAAAGTCTATATACACTGATTTACAAGAAATTACAGAATAAACATATCAAATCACTTTCAAGCAAACTTTGGCTCACTACAAATATTTCACACAGTACAATACTATTCAAAATTCAGGTTAGGGCTGTTACAACCCCTCCCCAGGATTCACTTAATTTTACACAGATAGAATTGATTGAATCCGTTACGAATCTAAGCAGGTTGAATGTACACATAATGCAGACACGAACAGATTACAATCAATCAACCATAATGACTTTTACAATGAACAAATACAATTCTTCATACAACATCTACACATAGTCCATGACACTGATTTTGTTTACAATAATTGTCTTTTCTCAGACCCAATCATTTTTATCATTCACTGTTTTTACACAACAAACGTTCAATGTCATCACCTTAAGTCACAATTATTTTCACACCAAATTACACACTTATTTTCACACCAAATTACACTTGATATCTGCTTGTTAATGACAACAGTCTGTTTACATTTTACAGCTGATAATTTGTCAACACAATGTAGAAAGTCACAACATCATGGAAACACCAAAAGTTTCTACACAAAACTGTCAAAAATTATACAGTGAAATGCTTACATCTGCATCTGAACTTAAGTACTCACACAAACTATTTACATGCATCAATTCACAAACTTATTTACAAAATTAGATATTTACACATGTAGGTACCCCTCCCCAAACCATGCATTTCAATTAATTCTCATAAGTGGGTTCCAGGATTTCTCTGGAAACCCAAAACCATGTAAGTTACTTTTTCCTAACCTTCCAGATTTCTTCAACTTTTGTATACACATCTAAAATTACATTTCTATTTACACAAAGCTTCATTATATACATACAGAAACACAAACTTCCAATCATCTCAGACAACAGACTTTGGTACAAACACACAACTGAGACATAAAATGGTTCTGTTTTAGCAAATTGGTTGTCACTTAAAAGCAATGTTGCTGACTCAACTGGTAATACAATATTTATTATTCTCACTACTGCAGTTAGTCCATCATTACTCCCAAACCCACTCTTCATCATCTGATTACTACTTAAACTTAACAAATTATCTGAATCAGTACCTAAAACTGTTTTACCATCTGGCTTACTGACTTCCTCCACAAAATAATTATTTTTCTCAGCAACTACTACTTCATTGTTAGCTTGCACATCAAAGAGGGTACAAAACATAGTGTCATCTAAGTCACATTCTGTACAATTTTCCAGATAAGAAACTGTTTCAGATAAATCCTTACTCCCACCCATTTCTTCATTATCATTATCTACACCAAATACAGAGCTAAATAATGTATCACCTAGGTCAAACTTAGGACATTTTTCCAACTTAGGGATTGGTACATAAGGCTTTTCAACCACTCTCTCTTCAGAAGACAAATACTTTGACTTACAATTCTCCTCCTCATCTGGGTCTCCTATCCACACCACTGTATCACCTTCATCTTCAAGATATCTGAGAAACTCCTCGATTTCAGCACTTCTACAAACTTCATTACCACCTATACAAGCCCACATAGTCCCAACTATGCCATTCTGGATCTTACAAGTTTCCGATAGCCACACTGTAGAATGCACTATAAATTCTGCACCCCTTTTTGTAATTAAGCTGTGACCATTTCGAAAATCTCCTACATGAAAATTATTACTTTCGCACACTGATTCTAATGATAAGGTACTATGGTGGTCCCCTTCCCGCTTTATCTTATTATCAACCTTTACATCATCAACATCATTAATTACATCTATCATAACCTTATCCTGAAATTCACTTGCTGCTACCCCCACCTCTTCCAATAAACCTTCTCGGGGATTATTCATAAAAATGGTATTAACGCTATAGCAGTTGGTACCTGGACCCACATTCTTGTCCACCACTGCGGGGCCCATAACAGGGGTGGTCTTTAGTTTGCCTGCCCCCCATGCTGCCTTTCCCTTTCAGATTGAGGGTTCTGTTCTCTCACTTCCCCATTATCATTCCTTCTTGCATAATTATCACGATCCCGTCCCCTCGATCTACCATCCCTTGACCCATTACCCCTTCTAGGGGGACTCCTGCTGCCCCTCCTATGGTGTTGATGGTGGTAATGTTGTTCATTGAATGACTCCTGAGGCATCCAAGCGTCTCAACAATTCAGAAACTCTATCCACATTTTCTACATCCAAAGTGGCAATTAAATTTCTTGTTTGCTGAGGTAGCCTAGCTCCTATCAAATCAATGAATTCCTCCTCTCCATAAGGATGGTCTAAATACTTACAACGGATCCAACATTTATGAAAAAAGTCATGTTGAGTTTCCCTACCAGGTTTATAGGGCCTTCCAGTCATTAACTCTCTCTTTTCCTGAATCTGCCTGCTTGTCGACCAAAAATGTTTCAAAAAGTTTTCTTTAAACAGCTTGTAGTCAGTCACTTCCCTAGCTTGTCTATCACCCCATGCCCTAGCATAAGATTTTAGATGTTTACCCACAAGTGCAATTTTCTTACTATCGGGTAACAAAATTAAAATAGTCTGATCTTTCAAAATTATCTATAAACTCAATAGGGTGAAGTCTTCCACTGTCATCATAGAATTACAAATTCTTCCTTAATGTCAGCACTAACAATTGTGTTACCTAGTGTGGGAGCTTGACTTAACTGTATCTGCAACCCAGTAACCCTTTTCTCTAACTGATTTACATTGCTTTCTAATCCACGAGCTAACTGTTCCTGTTGATTTACCAATGCATTAACATTTTTCCCTGTACCAAACACTTCCTGTCTTAACTTATTAGCTTTAACATCATTAGCTTGGAATAAAGCAACATATTCCTCCCTCATCTTATCACAATTTTCACTGACTTCCTTCACCTCTTTATAAATCAAATTTTCACATTCAGCCTTATTCTGTTCACAAAATTTTCAAATTTCTCCTACATTCTGTTACTACCTTCCCCAATTTAGAATCTAAATTGTTAATATCCTCCTTAAATTGAGAGCTAAAACCCTGAAATTCCTCTGCGATTTTAACATCAAAACATTTAGTCAAATCAGAGAATGTTTTATCATTGTTTTGTTGCAGTTGAGAAAACTTATCATTAATTTCAGAAAATTTGCTGTCAAGATTTAACTCATTTTTAAATTCTGAAAACTTACTATCAAATTTTCTTATCAAATTTGGAAAACTTACTGTCAGTATCACTTTTTAACTCATTTCTAAATTCAGAAAATTTGCTGTCAAATTCGGAAAACTGAGACTTAATTTCATAAAATTTGTTGTCAAGATTTAACTCAGTTTTAAATTCTGAAAATTTGTTATCCAATTTGTAAAACTTACTATCAAATTCGGAAAAATTTGCATTAAAACTGGCTACAAAAGACTCTAGGAATGCTTGTAGATTCTGACTATCAGCCATTTTCAGTATTTAGCAAAATCAACACGAAAACAAAGTCAAGAAGAATTAAAATTTTTCTAACCTGCCACAAAATTACATGCAAAAGCCAAATTTGAATATTCAGTACTTACTTTGTATCACTTAAACACTTTTCATCACCTTAACTTTCAGCTAGTAGCACTTTTTCCGCTGATTAAATCACTTAACCCCACTTTCCACACTCAAAACACTGCACTGCTGGAAGAGGACGATTTTATAGGCCGAAGAAAATCCGCTTGCCGTTGGAAAATTACTCCAGATTCCAGACGCAGATGAAAATCTCCGCAGATTCCAGACGCCGATGAAAATTTCCGATGTTTGCTGCGTTTATCTCGTTGTATCCAGTTTAAAAGTCGTCGCCGTCCAACTCAGGCAGCTTTTGTAACCTCTACTTGCAGTCTGCCGATTCTTTAAGAAGATTAACATCTCCCAGATGTTAATAACTGCTCGTCCTGTCACGTTCGCCATATTAAGGTTCTTCGGTGGTTTAATTACTGCATTAATTAATTAAAAATCCACCAAACAGGTTAATTTTGAAGAGCTGTTTTATTTTGATTCAAAACAAGTCTGCGACATTCACAAGCATAGTTACAATCCAAAGATGCACTTCTGAGTCGTTGCAAATAAAATCTTTGTGAACTCAACTGGATGAAACTCTCTGAAACACTGAATACTCAAGTAACAAACTGAATAACGGAAAGAATACTTAATGAATGTCTCTGTCCAGGCGATCTGTTTATATAGAGTCTATCGAAATTACGAGAATTCTTCAAAGGCATCCGCCCGATATTTCTCGATCATAAACAATCACTCAAACAATCAAACCTATTAAAAACAATCGGAATTGATCCAAAATTAATTAATAACATTACAAAATGATCAGAAATGGTAATTATAGATACTTAAATACAAAATTATTTACAGAAATCCTTTCAAACGGCAGAAAATTGTCCTGTAGACATCGTAACTTACATTAATACATGTAAATACAAACATTTAGGAAATTCTCTTGCATCATTCGGTTCTTAAACATATTAAATGGCCTTTGAATAATTTTCTTACCTAAAACAATGTCTATATACACTGATTTACAAGAAATTACAGAATAAACATATCAAATCACTTTCAAGCAAACTTTGGCTCACTACAAATATTTCACACAGTACAATACTATTCAAAATTCAGGTATTAGGGCTGTTACAAGCTGTTCCATCAATATTCTTCAACCTCATTAAAAATAAGCTAACCGTTAACATTAAAATAAATAATTGCGCAGGCTTCCGCGGTCGTCATATTATCTTGGTTCTCCGGGTGGACCAGCGTCGATTTGTTAAAACCTAACGTTTCGGTCATCGTGCTGTGGCCTTAATCAGAGGACTGCCGCAGAGGACAGCACAATGGCCGAAACGTTAGGCTTTAACAAATGACGCGGCTCCATCGGAGAACGAATATAAAACATTTAAATATGTTGCCAGAAAAATGACGACGTTAACGTAAACCTGTTAAAATTTAACGTTGATGATGATGCTTTCAGATCAAATATATACGTACAATTATTCAATATACTGTATATGTAACATGAAATTGGATACTGATTTGCGTTCGTACAAAAATATCGAATTAGTGCTTACAACTGATACTCCAAATAAAATATCGATTTCTGATATCTCTAGGATAAAAATATCGACGAGAGAATCAATGAAATTGCCAAGGATTGGAGCTAGCATTGCGTTACTGTTTGCTGGGTTGACGTCGTTGTCACATTGTGCAAAATAAGGGTTACAGAATCTGACGCCGGCGTCTACATTTAATGGTAAAGAGTCTTGTTGAGAGATGCAGATGCTCCCCCCTCCCCCCTCCAGATTTACAACAATTTGAAAATTTACGGTTTTGACCAGGAACTGTGTTATGTGTAAAAATTATTCGATACCAAGTGACATAAGGTATCGCTGTGTGCACTTTCGTTAAAATTGGTTTGTTTAGTTTTTATATAATACGTATTTCAAACACTATGGTTTTGAACTTTGTATCAAAATTATCAACATCAAAAACTTAGAGGAATGCAAAAAGAATTCTAGCGGATGCTCCAGTGAAAGCTTCAAGAAACCAAAGATGAAGACCTGGCAGCAGTATTAGTCACAACTGCTCAAGAAGTTGGCGGCTTCTGTTGTAACAACATCCAAAAGAGAAAATTCAGCAAAAAAAAAAAAAAAAAAAAAAAAAAAAAAAAAAAGATCTACTGAAAGGCAAGAAGGAGGGAAATGAAGAAATGAAGATCCGGCTTATATAAAGTTGTACAGTGAAAAGTTTCAAGTGATAGTTTGCTTATGTTCAGTAAGAAGCAGATAATAACAGGGGATGGAAACAATGGCAGATTTTACGAAGATGAAATTTTGAAATTAGTCATAGTTTTTTATAGTAAACTGTATGGCAGCTTAGAGGTAACACGACATTCTGTGACCTCTCCAATGTATTCGCAGTGCCAGACATACTTCCATCTGAAGTCATTTATGCTACACATACCATGAAACAAGGTGAGGCGGTCTCTCCGTGGATATTTTGAAACTAGCTAGCGAGGATACTATCAATCACTTGGCTAAAGTGTTCTATTCCTGCCTATACAATTTGCCGATCCCTTTATCATGTAGTAAAGCTAAAACCATTCTGCTACACAAAAATGGAAGTATTCATAACATCAAAAACTTC
>JARYHS010012519.1:143251404-143438899 GCA_031002005.1 Vandiemenella viatica | reverse complement strand
GGCGAACACCTGCGCGACGTGGGGGGTCCTGAGCTCACACACAGGCCCATAAGAAATACATGGGGTGTTTTGGTCCGGGGTACGAGCTCACACATACGTAAGGGCACTACTCCCGATTTGATAGTATGTCCACATTTATTTTAACAAATCTATCACAAAAAGATAAGGAATTTACAAATATAAATTAAAACAGTAAAGGACAGTGGAGAAACCTCATATTCAAAACCGAGCGTGGCGGTGTAACGGTTAGCGTTCTCGCCTCGCATTCGGGAGGACGGCGGTTCGAATCCCCGTCCGGGCATCCAGATTTGGGTTTTCCATGGTTTCCACGCAAATGCCGGGATGCTTCCTTCAAAAGGCCATGGCCGAATTCCTTCCCATTCCTTGCCCCCATCCTTACCCCCATCCTTGCCCCCCATCCTTTCCCGTCTCTAAAGGACCTCGCTGTTGAGAGACGTAAAGCTGTTTTTTTTTTTTTTTTTTTTTTAAAATCCTATTCAAAAACGAAATACTTTGATGAGATTATAATATTTGTTAAATACATGTCACAGTATCATATTAGGCTTGTATGCAGGGTTTTAAGGATTTGGTGAGTGACGAGTCATTTTCCCTTTCCTTGTGATTTATATTGCCCAAAGCCGTTTCCTTTTTCCTTTGTTTAATTATTATTATAACTACTAGCAGAGATACTGTCGTAAATATTACACAGTGATACATAACCCACAAAAAATTTAAATATTTGTAATTCGCAATTTTACGTAATTTTCACAATTGCATTACACCTACTCAAGTGGAGAAATAATTAGTATTCGCTGACTGCAGCAATGTGATTAAGACATAAGCTCTCTGGGATCCTGGGATGGTCTCGCCCTGGGCGTGACATGTCGATAGCGGGTTCTATTTGAGGGATCGTCCCGTGTACTGCCGCGCGGCAGACTTAATGCGTCTCTCGTCGCTGCCAAGAGCTCCGTTCCGCTCCTGAACACATCTCCCAGTGGCGCAATCTGATGGCAAACTGGGACACTACACGACTCACTCAACCTACCAGCACGACGCCTACAGCTGACTGCCCAGCTGCGCACACTGACAATGGACGATTCCGTGTTTTTTAAGCTCAACATATACGAGTAAATTATTCCAAATAGGTGCTACGTGAGTAAATTGTACTAACTGTAACACGCGACTTCGTACGCGTGAACTTAGAATTTTATGGCTAGAATTGGACATAGTAAGCTGTAAGTTACGTAAAATGTATCCCAAAAAGCACGGAGTGGGGATATGACAGGGAAGCCATAACCATAGCATTCCACCACTAACCCTGTCTCAAGAAGAGGACCAATTTCCAACATATTTATTAATAGCAACAACTGAGGGAAACTAGGACAGATTTTTTTTTCGTGATTTAAATTTATGTCACTTTCTTGGTATATCTTACATCAATACGTCTTACGTATGACAATGAGCATAACTAACTAAAATAATCCAATTGTTACGAGTTAAACAATACAGTTATTGACATGGTCGATTCTATGAAATATTTCGGAGTAACAGTACAAAGGAACATGAAATGGGACTTACACATTAATTCGTTTGTAGGTAGAGGAAATTCTGGGATGCGATTCATAGGTCGAATCTTGAAAAATTGTAATGAACAAACAAAGGAGATAGCGTACAAATCTCTTGTGCGTCCACATTTGGATATTATAGTGCCATTTGGGACCCCTTTCGTAAGTACAGAGAAGAGCCACTCGATTCGTGACATGATTCCCGCTCGTTCCCTGAGTCACGTAAATATTTAGACTGCGAGAACTAACTAAAGTTTTTGTGTGAATCGCGCTCAACGATAAATGAACACCCTAATTTGTGGACTTCTTTATTTTAAGTTTCTTAGTTCTCCGATTCTTATAAAAATGATAAATTATGCTATTTTAACCTGGGGGGCCACGAGCTATTCGTCTTTCGAAACACCATCAAAATCCTAAACTGTAATTTTTTGCGTGAATCGCTTTCAAACCAGACAGGTACAAATTTTAAATGCCGTTGATTCCTTATCTGTAGTTTTGAATGGTGCTGAAAGTCATTGTTTTTTTATTTTTTTTTTTAAATTGTCATCAGTGCACAGGCTGTATTTTTAATATCAATGTAAATACCATGTTCGTGAAGATATAGAGAAACGCTGGTGGCATTAAATATAGTTTTTTTAGTAAATATGTGTGGTGAATAAAGTGAACATTAACAGGTATAGAAGTCGGCTACTTTGATGTAAAAACCACTATTTGTAAAGTACTCTTGCTTCAGCACAAGCAGAGGAAAGAAACATGTCATGAAAATATTGCAAACTGGCTGTTGCCCGCAAACGTCGTTCAGATTGAGTGTTAATGTATGAACCTCTCTCTTAAACAGATTATGTCACAGTTAACAGATCGCCACCAAGGAAAAATGAAGCTAATACGATTCCCGCTCGTTCCCTGAATCACACAAATATTCGACTGTGAGAAGTAACTAAATCCGACCAGTAGTTTTTGTGTGAACCGCGTTCAACGATAAATGAACACCCTAAATTGTGGACATCTTTATTTTAAGTTTCTTAGATCTTCGAATTGTTATCAAAATGATAAATTATGCTATTTTAACCGGGGGTCTACGAGCTATTCGTCTTTCGAAACACCATCAAAATCCTAACTATAATTTTTTTGCGTGTATCGCTTTCATCCAGACAGTAACAAATTTTAAATGCCATTGATTCCTTCTCTGTAGCTTTTGAATGGTGACAGAAAGTCACTGTTTTTTACTTTAAAAAAACTGTCATCAGTGCACAGGCTATCTTCTGGTAATATTCATAATCCAGTCATATAAGGTTAAATAAGGGGCAAAATTCGGAATGAAAGATAAAAAGCTGTAAATTTTCATAAGTCTTTGTTTTGACATTTTATAAGTTGACCCACAAGTCTCATAGAATCTCGTGTACGCGAGTCAGGATATTGAAGGTCAAAGGTCGCTATTAACTGTTTTTTTTTTTTTTTAATTTCGACTCCTTTACTCTAAATGTTATTTTGTGTTATTAGAAAAGTTGTAGAGATTGAAATTCTCTAAAAATTTCGGTTTAGGCAATATTTCATAGATTTAACCAGTACACTCTCTATCTCAAGAAAGGTTAAATCTATGAAATTTTTCCTACAACGAAATTTGTAGTGAATTTTATGCTATACGACTTTTCTAATAATTCAAAATAACATTTAGAGAAAAGGAATCGAGATATTTATTTATTTAAAAAAAAAAAAAAAGTTTTTTTTAATGTCTTGACTAGCCTCTATGATAATTTCAGGCCAACTTATAAAATGTCAAAACAAAGTGTTACGGAAAATACATCTTCTTGTCTTTCATTCCGGGGTTGAATCCCTATTTGACTGGACTATTATTACAAACAAACTTTTGCCTGTAGGAATATTTTGTGATCTTGCAAAAGCATTTGACTGTGTAAATCATGAATTACTTTTGAAAAAAATGGAATACTATGGTATTTTTGGGACGGCAGGTAAATGGTTTAAATCATACATTGAAAGCCGAATGCAAAAAGTTTCAATTTTTGATTCTAAAATAAGTAAAGATGCTTCATCAGACTGGGAGAAAATAAAACATGGAATTCCACAAGGCTCTGTCTTAGGTCCCCTCCTCTTTCTGTTATACATCAATGACCTTCCTGGAAATTTATCCGACAAAGTTAAGAGTGTTTTATTTGCAGATGACACTAACCTGACTGTGCGTAAAACACCAAACAGTACTATAGAATTTAATGTAAATGAAGTACTTAGAGTAGTAGCAAATTGGTTTAAGGCAAATTCATTAAAATTAAATTTTGAAAAAACACATTATATTAGATTTAAAACAAAAAACTGTGCACAGCCAGATATATGTATAAACTATAAAAACAACACAATCTTAGAAACAGAGAGTTTAAAATTTCTTGGTATTAAAATAGATCAGAAACTCTGTTGGCATGATCATATCACTACACTACTGGCAAAGTTAAGTAGTGCCACCTTTGCAATACGAACACTTTCTCTAACAGCAGATCTAGAATTAATGAAACAGGTGTACTACTCATATTTTCATTCAGTAATGTCATATGGCATAATTTTTTGGGGAAACTCTTCACAAAGTAAAAAAGTTTTCATAGCACAGAAAAGAGCTATTAGGTTTCTGTGTAGGGTAAAACCAAGAACTTCTTGCAGACAACTCTTTAAGAAACTCAATATTCTTACAATGTATTCTCAGTATATATATTCTCTCATGAGCTTTGTCATAGAAAATTTTAACCTGTTTACACCTAATTCACAGGTACACAGTTTCAATACAAGAAACAGAAATAACTTGCATAAAACACAAACATCTCTGTCATTAGTACAAAGAGGAGTTAATTATTCTGGGATACATCTGTTTAATAAACTACCTAATCATATAAAACAGCTTTCAGATAATAAAGATGTATTCAAACAAAAATTTGAAGAAAATAATTAATTGTACTCATTATGACGTTTGCAAAACTCAGTTGCAAAAATGTATGTTTATTATTATTTCTTGTATTTGTAAAATATGTATATATTTACTATGATATGACTCATATTATGTGTATATGTATCAACAATGACATGTTTCACATCCCAGAGGTATTTCCTCAGCAGGGATCCATGGAACAAGATTGATAAATAAATAAATAAATAAATGCCTTAGTTACGATGAACGAAAGTTAAGTTGCTTCTCGCTGTTGATTTGTTGACGGCGTAAGATATAAAAATATCCACGTGTTGACTGTTACGTTGTAGACTTATAGTGTTCTGGTCTTACTGGACTAATCAAGTTTTTATGTATGACATGTGAAATTCCGATCTTTGCGCTGATTACTAAATTTCAACAACAGATTGAGATATGCTGTATTACAAGGATGGCGAACCAATGGCACGCGTGCCAATGATGGCACGCGACCAAATATTTTGGGCACGGCATTAATAAAGTAGGTTCCTAATCGATATAAGTAATTTATTTTTTCGTCTACGTAATTTAAGATCATGGTAACAAAGTTCATCGTGAACGTAGCTACCAGCATGAACAACTACAGGTTGTGCAAAAGTTGATTTCAAACGAATTTTTTACCAAACAGACTGAGTAAGCAAACGCAAGCGACGTGAGGAGAACTAATCGTTGACTTCTTTTATCGATTACGCATACACACCCAATTTTTTTCCCTTTCCTGTACCCAACTACTTTTTCCGTCTACATATTTCAACTTATTTAAACGTTTTTGGCAAATTATTTATCAATTCTCTTGGTAACTTATTCCAATCCCTGGTCCATTACTTACAAAAGAAAATCTTCCCACACCCTTGTGCCTAAAATCGAGTGCCAGTTTGCGGTGATGGTCATATTTTCTCTTCCATGCATTACTTTTAACTCTTACACCAATATCTTCCCACGCCTCATCGCCAATATACGCCTGATACATTCCCATGATTCTTTTCACCCTCCTCCTGTCTTCCAAATAATTCCATTCGAGCTCTTTTATCATGTCAGTTGGTGACTGCGTTCTGCGGTAATATTCAGGGGTAAATCTAGCAGCCTTTCTTTGCACCCTCTTCAACTCCTGTATTTGAAGCCAAAATGTGGGTCCCATACTACACCACTACATTCAAGGAATGGTCTGACCAAAGTTTTGTAACCCAATTCCTTTTAATTTTTTCTTTAAAGACTCGCTTCGAAACCGTGTGTCAGATGACTCCAATTCAGCTTGAATTCTGCTAAAAGTGACAAAGAATGAAACCAATATAAGTTATTTGGCATCAATTTTCAACAACAGAATAGTTTCATAGTTTTAAACAAAGACATAAGTTTGATATTATTGCTTAGTATAAAAAACTTATATTGCGGTTAGAAATATAAATTTTTAAGGTGATGGTAAGCTTTTTAGTTTTATTTCTTTTTCAATTAATCATTACTGTTAATAATGATTGTTTGATAGCACGCCATGGCTTCATTCAACGTTTCTTTAGAAAAAATGGCACCTTGACCAATAAAGGTTCGCCATCCCTGCTGTATTAGATTTTGTCGACCAAATGTGCACGGAAGAGGCTCTGACGACTGAATGATTCCTGGTATAAGGAGTCTTCGACTTTAGGAGGGCGGAAGAGCAGGGAACCCTCTTGTTCTCGGGGTTGGAAATGACCCCTGAAGGTGGATGAATAAAAAATGATCAACGATATTGGAATGCAGAAGGTAGCGGGAATCCATTGTATTAGAGACCAAAGGGTATCCCGAAGACATGTATTCTTCTCAAATTACATATAGTAAGATTGCTTTTACCTGACTAAAATATTCCCGAGTCCAATCTGATCACCGGGTGGGACTGCCCTGGGAGGAGTAATCAGAATGGGTAGAACCATTTTATAAGTCGGAGCTCCAATATTAAAAGTCGTCAATAGGACTGGTAGATTATAGAACTTAAAAAAAAAGACATGGAACGAGTTAATCTAGACGTAATAACCATGGGTGATAGGAATGAAGTAGTGGGAGAAGTAAAAGAGGGGAATACTGTGGCAAGTTTTGGTCTAGGAGGGAAAAATGAGCCAGGATGCAGGTTGTTAGAATTTTATGAAGAATAAAAACAAGTCTTGGCGAACACACTATTTAAGAATCATGCACAAAGGATACACCTGCAAACGTCCGGGAGATACAGGTAGATATCAACTAGATTATATAATTGTCAAACGAAGATGCAAGAATCAAGTTATGGACTGTAAATCATACCTATGAACTGACATAGACTCTGGTCACAATCTGATAGTTATGAAATGCAGGCTGAAATTCACGAGAATGAAGAAGCAGAACAGGCTGGAAGTGGACAAACTGTAACACTCGAATATGAGAGAAAGTTTCAGAGATCATAGACATGAGCATAGGAAATAACGCCGAAAAGTATTCAGCTGAGGTGAACGGAATTCACAGGAGAGCGAAATAATCAAAACTGGTAAAGAAACATTAGGCTTTAGGAAACAAACAGCCGGGAAACATTAAATCACATATGAAATTTTTGAGTTGATGGATCAGAGGAGAAGGCAAAAAATGCTCAGAATAAAGCAGGAAGAGAGCTGTTCAGACATATTAGAACTTAAATAAATAGGAAATCCAAAAAAGCAAAAGTAGCTGTAAGAAAAGTGCGAAGTAGAAAAGGAAATGGTTGTAGGTAAAGTAGATGTGCCCTTTACGAATAACACACAAGATTTTGTAGAAATGAAGAAAACATGTATAAACATTAAAGCTGCTGACGGGAAACCTCTTTTTAACTCAGAAGACAGCTAAAGAATGTAAGAAATACATAGACACTGGACTACGAGGATAATTTAAATGACAGTATGCGGAACAAGGCTTTCCCGGCGTATCTTTGACACAAAATCTTCACGTGTTTGCCGCCGGATGATATATTTAAAGGACAAGCTTTCGGCTATTTGCACTGCCATCATCGGCAGTGAAAGTCGTCGAAAGTTTGTCCTTTAAAAATATCATCCGGCGGCAAAGCCGTGAAGATTTTGTGTTAAATGACAGTGTATTGGAAAAAGGTGTCGACATTGATGGCTTAGGAGAGCCTGTCTTAAGAACAGAATTTTACAGAGCCTTGAAAGATCAAATAAGGCAATTGCAATTGATGAGAATGCTGCAGAATTTCTTAAATCCTTAGGAGAAGAAGGAAGCCGAAGATTATTCAAACTGTCACAAAACAAGAGAGATTCTGATTTTAATAAAAGTACTAGCTTGACACTTTCGAAAGAAAGCACAAGCTGATAAATGTGAGAATTATCGCGCCGTAAGTCTAACCTCACATGCTTCAAATTTACTGACTAGAAGAATACAATAGATGCAAGAAATAAAATCAGTTTAGTTAAAAAAAAAAAAAAAACACGTGTTACATGAGAAGCAATTCTGGCTTCCAGATTAATTAGGAGGGACAAGATGTTCAAACTTTGAAAGGAGTAATGTCTAAAATATCGAGATAGAAGAAACTAATCTATATAAGAATCAAGAGTCTATAGTAAAAGTAGAGAATCATGAGAGACATGCATTAGTTAAAAAGGATGTGAGACAACGTTGTAGTATATCCCCATTAATATGCAACTTGCATGCGAAGGAAGCAATAGAGGAAGTAAAAGAATAATTTGAGTGCGGTGTAAGTGTTCAAGGAGAATAATCAGTCCGCTACGATTTGCTGATGACATTGTTCTGTTAGCAGAACAGACTGAGGATTTGAGCAGTTACTGAATGGCATGAACAAAATGCTAAACGAAAATTTTGGACTAAATATAAACCAAAAGTGATGAAATATAATAGAAATGATAAAAAGAATTGTAGATTAAATATAAAAAAATGATTGAATTCGGTAGAAGAAGTAAGTAATTTCTGCTACTTCGGAAGTAAAGTCACAGCTGGTGGCCGAATTAAGGAAAGATGTTAAAAGTAGAATAGCACTAGCAAAAAGACCCTTCATGAAAATTAGAAATATTTTAATTTCAAAGATTGATCTATGACTCAGAAAGAACTTTTCAAAACTCTATGTGCGGAGCGCAGAACTTTATCGTAAGGAAAATTGAAGCATTTGGAAAGCGGTGCAATTGGAGAATGGTGAATATTAAGTGGACAGATAAAGCAGGAAAGGAACATGTTTTGGAAATGATGGGTTAGGATGGAAGATTGTGGAGGATTCTTACAGAAAGAAGAGACAGTATGATGCGTCATATTTTAAGACAAGCGGGGCTGGTTAATAATTTAGTGGAGGGTACACTCGAAGATAAGAACTGTAGAGGAAAAGAGAGTTTTGAATATGTAAAGAAGATAAATGAGGACGTTGGTTGAAACGGGTATGCTGAGATGAAGAGGTAAGCGCTAAATATGAAGGGATATTGTATCAAAGTATTCGAGAGGCAAAAAGAAAAAAAAAATCCAATCAGATTTTAATGATGAGCGATCAGGTGATCCAGTTGGTCAAGGTGCGTGACTGGAGATCAGCAGGTCCTTGCTTCGAAACCCGGTTTAGTGTGGAATTTTTGCGGGCCTCGAAACTGCTCTTTCCCACTAGCAAAACTCACCTTTTTTAATGTGAAGTACGCTGGTATGCTCCATAGTAAGTATTCCACGTTAGAGTGTAGATAAAGCGAATAATTACCGTATTAAGCTAAGCGGTTACGACAGAGACATATCGCGCCAACTGGTAAGAATTTCTGTCATTAAGTCATTGAACCACTGGAAATTATTACAGTTGTTATTTTAATACTAGACCTATCAGATACTCCATACTTTCTGCAACTGATTCAAGTGGTTCTGCATCACTGGAAGTTTCAACCTAGCAGAAATATAACAAACTTGTTTTTGAGGCTTTACAGCATATCGAAATAGAGGTAATTATAGCCGAAAGAGATTTTGTAGAAGTAATTTTGCAATGGAACATACTGTAGCGTGGGGTGAGTTCGGGAAACTCCATAAAATCGAAATTTGAATTGCTTAGACCAGGAACGCAACACGCGTCCTTCAGAATGTAAGGAAAGATATAATCGTTCACGTGCCTGACTAAGCAGTAACAGAACAAACATGTTTCTACCGGGCATACCGTCTGAATAGTCACTGAAAATTTCGTGAACCATGGGGCACTGAAGTTTCTCGGAGATCTACTGTGTACAGTATTGTTGATTCGTACGCAAATTCAGTTCTCGACTCGAGGGATTCATATCCCCAGAGAGATTTACCAACCACTCTGATTGCTGTATTTGGGTGGTTTTCGGTACTTATTTGATGCGACATACCACAAATTTCACCTAAAAATGTCTCAGTTTACACAAACAAATTAACACTTATCATTTACAACAGTGCTTCCCAAACTGTGATATGTACACGGACGAAATAAAATTAATAATTACCAAACATAAATGCAGAACACGCAAATTCTAGCCATAATGTGTGAGATTGCAACTCGAGTTATCAAATAACAGTTCTGGGATAGCCAATTTCCAATTATTATTATTATTACTATTATTAAGGAGATCGTAGCTATTCTCTAAGGGGTTCACAGTAGAAAAAGGTTGGGAAACGCTGATTTACAACATTGTTGTATAACTTTTCGAGACTCACACAGTGTCCACACACTGCTCTTTTTTCCCGACGTTTATACCACAACCTGTGCTCTTCTTCAGGGCACAAACTACATGCTGAGACTGGCGTTGTGACCGGTTGTTCTCGTATTTATAGTGTGGTGACTATGGAATCTTTGGCAACCATCGATTACCCAGGGATATGATGCTTGTAATTTAATGTCTGTTTATTTGTTAAGTACACGTTTCCATGCTTGGCTATGGCCTAAGCCAAACATGGCTATGGCTTAAGACAAGCATCTAAATGTGTGCGAAACAAATAAACAATATTGTGACCAGAGACATTAAATTGTACCCCTGCTTAACAATGCAGTTCTACAATTAGTGACATCTAAATCGAAACTTTCGAACTTCAAAATTAAATTTGGTTTCGAAGTGTTTTAATTACGGTAGCAATTTCAAGAAACTGCATTGAAGTTTCGTCTTGTTATTAAATCTCAGACAATTATTATTTATTCATCACTTATCCACGTGACACTTTTCTTGTTTCCATTTACTTTCACCTGGCGTGGTGGGTGAGCGGTTAACGCTCTGGCCTCGCATTCGGAAGGACGCGGGTTTGAATCCCCGTCCGGCCATCAAGATTTGGGTTTTCCACGGTTTCCCCAAATCATTCCAGGCAAATGCCGGAATGCTTCCTCCAAAAAGGCCATTGCCGAATTCCTTTCAGTTCCTTATACCCAGTCTCATCCCGACTCTAATGACATCGATATCGACGAGACTTAAAGCCATAAGTAAAAAGAAAATAAGTCATTTACTATCATTCTTTGCAGATACACCAATACTCAAACCTGCATGCATGTGATTTAATTTTTTAAATTAACTAATAAAACAGATCGGTGTCCAAATAAAAATTAGTAAATAGGATTTCTGAACTATTGTTAGATTACGTGGTAACACTACTTCCTGCTTCCTTTGGTATTAGTTATTCTTTTATGAGTAATGTGGTCTATAATAGGAACGTTTTAAACCTTCAAAATCCATTGAAAAATTAAATTGCTATACTATATCTGTGATGTAAGTTAAATATGAATGGCCGAAAAATAACATGGCGTGAAAATTCTAAGATTAAATCGTTAAAAGTTGTGAAAACAATAAGAGAGTCACTAACTTTGCTGACTTTTCCCTCTTGATGATAGGAAAGACTACTCTTCTAAAGTCCCGAATCTGTTTGCCTGAACTGGACGGAGCTCTGCAAAGTGACGAAGTACTTTACAGTTCCCCATTATTCTCTACGCAGTCGAGGTTACGACAACTACGGCAGTTTCTCCGTTACCTAAACAAGTAAAATTGTGCCATTTAACTTCTAGACGTAACTATATTATATGGCAGTTGAGTTTTACTGCTCCGCCAAAAACAAGGATATTGCAACAGTACCTCTTTAGCACTCAAGTTCTGTTTCTTTTTGTCAGTAAAGATCGTCGGCTGTAGATAAAGTCTGTGAAATAAAAGGACATCTCAAGTCAGGAATCTGAAATGTGATTCAAGTTTATTTGGTATTTTCTTTATTTTTAATAAAATTAAGACCTTCTCTGTGAAGGCTAATCAGTACTTTTCATATATTCTTGTAACTTTATAGTTTAATGTTTCTAATAGACTTGTGTAACAATGTTGAGATAAAAACAGACAAAAAAAGAGACATCTTCACTCGGTATTATGCATACCAACAGCTAAAGCTGAACAATTGTAGTCATAAATATAATAGTATCGGTAAAATTCGTTAGTTACTGACTATATAATCATTTTTTCGTTCTCTACTGAACGTTCCCGTTTCACAACTATATACTGTATTTATTCGTGCGATATAATAATTGGGATTACTGTAATTTATGCACGTGCTACAAATGTCGTATTTATGGAAACAGTATGAATTTATATAATAGCTTTCAATATCTAACGTTGGGGCTACAGCTGTAATATCTACGTAACCATTAATTTTTAGTTTCAATTCATTAGTTTTCAATGTGATGATGACTTTGAGTCAAAATTCCAATCACAGGGAGGGAGATATTGGAATAAGTTTTTTTGTTTCGCATCTTTAAACCTAGCGCGATGGGTGAGTGGTTAACGCTCTGGCCTCGCATTCGGGAGGACGCGAGTTCGAATCCTCGTCCGGGCATCGAGATTTGGGTTTTCCACGGTTTCCCCAAATCACTCCAGGTGAATACCGGGATGCTTCGTTCAAAAGGCCTTTTCCAACCGCAGTCTTTCGCCACCTATAATGACCTCGGCGTGGAGGAGGCGTAAAGCCATGTGCAAAAAAAAAAAAAAAAATTACATTATGCCTGGTGGTATTATTTTTAATGTTAGTTTAGGTTGCATAGATCGGGATCAACGTGGAACTTCTTTCGTTGAAACGAAGTAATGATTTCAGTAACAGGTCGTTCATGAATAGATTTTATTTTTTTTCAAAATAAATTACTCATGCTCTCTACAGTAACGTTTTTTGAAACTCTGGCTCGGACCAAATAACAATCTAATAAAAACTTCCGCTAACATTGCAGATCGAAAACTAAAGCTTTGTCTTACGTATCTATGGGTAAAGAATTTAACTAAATATGATCATCGAAAGAATATTAAATAAATAAAAAGAACTAATAATTAACATGTCGATTTGAAAGAAATACAGACTTTTGTTTCAGTGTTCTGGCAATTCATGTCTTCTTGGCAGATTAGGTAAACAGAACTGTTATTAAATAACGCGGATATCCTCCAGTATTTAGTATTATCTTTAGCCCTTGTTAATACAACAACGAAGGCTGGATGCGTGACGTCACAGGGTGATTGACAAAGTGTCAAAGATTATCGTTTTATTAATATAGATACAAGCGTAATACTTGTTTTCAAATACCATCTAGTGTCAGATTATTCCACGCAACTAACGACACCATCCTAACGCACCTAAGGGGACATCCATTAATTACGAGAGGCGTTTTCTCAGAAATTTGCTCCCCCCCCTCCCTTCCTTTTCTGGTGAGATTTGGTGAGATCTGGTGGTCCCACTCCCCTATAGTGAGATGAGACTTTGAGGCCCCTTCCCACTGACCACTTCGTAAGTTTTGGAGACTGTTCTTGTTTTTAGCTCTCCTATTTTCAAGGGTGGTTACAAACGCCTTAACCTTGGAATCGATGTCATTCGTAGACTTTTTTAACCCCCACTGTTCTTCAAAGAATTAAAAAAGTTGACGTGAGATATTTCACCCCACGTAATTAATGGACGGCCCTAAAGAAGTTTCACATAGATCGGGGAGGTGGTATCGGGATCCGCTGCAATCCCATCTTAACGAGTGCTTTTCCAGGTCAGAGAGAGTCGTGTCGATACACCCGTAAAGGCCCGTTCCCACGATCCCTTGTAACGAAGGCGAGACGAGACGGGACGAATACTCGACCACACGCCATGGGAACAGGGATGCTTCTGCTAGCGGAGACGAGACGCAGCTACCCACTCTGAGTCGGTAAACATCACAGGCGTGTGTAGCGGTGCATCGTTGCCATCGGTTTGCAGCAGCGGTGCGCACCACTTCTGTAAAGTGCTCTGTGCCAAACGACACTAGGCAACGTGGTGGGGAGGTGGCGGCCAGTTAATCTAGGACTAACCTGCGGCCCGCGGTCGTTCCTACACTTCAGCTAATGAGGTCCCGTCTCGTCTCGCCTTCGTTACAAGGGATCGTGGGAATGCGCCTTAACACTCACGACAGCCTGACACCGTGTCGAAACAGACAGCGCTCCGCGGGGTGGTGTGCACACAATGGGCGGGTAAATCACAGCGCCGCGCCGGCGAAGAATGGGCGGCCTTTCTTACGACGCCAACGCCGTCCATTGAACACAAATCGCGAGATGACTCTGCAGGGCGCCACACACAATGGCCGACACCTCGCCTGCTATATGCCTTCATTATGCCGCGCGACGGCACTTTTTCCCGCAGCCAGAAACCTGTTCACTGCAGCTCCGTGTCCGATTTCCTACGATCCACTCCAGTGCTTATGGCTGTTCTAGCTATAAAGCGGGTACTAACCCCGAGGATTTGTTTCGCTGTACTACTGCAGTAAATTATTTCAGAACACGGTAGGTGTGCCGTAACGTGGTGTTATGAGAAGATGCGTGGCCGTTTTAGTGCCACAAATAATTTTCCACACAAAGAACGTGCAGCTGAATTAATAGGGTACAAAGCTGTTGGGCTGAATGTTTAATACCTGTTCTGTACTTGGTTTACAGAGGTACTACCTGTTGATCTAAATACTATTACCAGACTACTGGTCTTGCTAACATTCTGAAACGGTTTTCATTGGTTTTCTGTTACTCGACAAATGCATGATAGGATAGACAACCCTTCCCTCCGCAAAAATGTTAAAACCGTAAATGTTACATCAATGCTTAGAATTTTGGGTAGCAGAAAGTGACATTTACTGCTCTGCCTTAGCACTTACTTTGTTACTGAAAAATCTGTGTCAACAGATTTGTTTTAATGAGATGTAAAAAAATGAAACACGTATATTAAATCGCAATTAATTAACTGTGAGTATATATTTATATTATTATTTATAAAAAAATTCCTACATATAAGTTCCTTACTGATCAGCCAATTCAGACTTGCATTTTTATTGCACCTTATACTCTTAAAAGCAGACAACACTTGAACAGTCTTATACGGTTACAACTGTCGTGGGTAAATTCTCTGCCAGTGACCAACCGTATACCTTTGTCTCTTCGGTCTAGTTGTCTTCCTCTTTATCTCTGAAGATTTATTTGGATTTAATTCGAAAAATGAATGTGCTCATTTACGTTATTTTCTCCGACCAAAATAGCCAACCCTCCATTATTTCCAAGGAAATATGAAATTCAATGAGTTTTAAATGCTTAAGAAAAGTTTAGGAGTTTTAACAACCTTATTTGGTTCCGAATGGAAATAGTTTCAAAACCATGGAGACTTACTTTTTCTTATAACTTTACGCCTCGTCGACGTCGAGGTCATTACGGGTGTATAAGGATGGAGGGGGGAGGTCACGTAACGGGAAAGAATTCAGCCATGGCCTTTTTAAAGGAAGCATTTTGGTATTCGCCTGGAGTAATTTGGGTAAACCATGGAAAACCCAAATCTGGATGTCCAGACTGGGATTCAAACTCGCGTCCTCCCGAATGCGAGGCCAGAACGTTAACCGCTCATCCACTTCGCTCGTTCAGTGAAAGCGATTGAACAAAAAGGCACTACGTTAGTTCAAACAAAAACTGTGAAATAAATTAATATAATTATCAATAAAATACAAATGTTATACTTCCTATTACAACTCCCTTCCAAAGACAGTAAATAACTGAAAGACAAAATATTACCTCTATCAGAGCTAAAATGGATGTGACAGAAGCACAACCTGTGTTTTCAGTTATACTCACCGTTGTATCGGAAAACCTGATCAAAGTTTTCAGGCAGGCTTTTTCAGAACTTTACAAGGGAGTGGCTGAATTATCATTCATTTAATAATAGTTGCTATATTTTTCTACACACAGAGCAACGCGGAAAAGGAGAAAACTGGTACATTTACATAAACTGAGGCAACGTCTGCGAAATATGAAACACTACGGAAATAACACTAAAAAGCAGAATTGTTTTATATTAATTTTAGGAAAATTTTAGGGGAAATTATCGCTTATAATACTCGATACCTGAACGTGGCTGATATATTTCGTTTTTGACGATGTCTAGGATCGAAATTTTTGTGTTTATAGTTTAAAACAACAACGACCAGAACCATTTGATTTGTTATATTTAAAAACGATAGTTATTTCGTAATATCTGTTCGTTATAGAATGGGAGTAAGATGTTTGGAGTTCTACTTACTGATACACATTTATTGGAGAGAACTGCCGTACAAATTAGTGTGGTTTCCAGAAGCGCAGTTACCGATCTGCTCCGGAATTACAGGAAAATTAGCTGTCATCACTGTGGCTTCTTAAGATCTTAATCAGCGTCGCGTTATATGGTGCATAATACCGTCGTCAAGCAGCTGATTTGCATAAAGCTACCGCCAGAAAACACTTCTGTCGTTTTAAGAGACACCACGTGGCCGGCTCTGGAACACGGGCAGAATCCAAAATTGAGACTAACTTTTCTTGTCGCGGTTCATTAAAAGTTTACCTGGGCTTTGATAACAGGTTTCTAGTTCCTGGTTTGCATACTAACACCTATGATTAAGTTAAGCCGATCCTTTCAATAAATGAAACAGAACAGTAACACAATTAGCACTCATCATTCCTGCATTTACAGCCTTGTTTATTCACTGTCCTTCCGTCGTAATAGTTGGAGAGACAGCATATAAAATTTCTTCATAGCAGTATTGCAAACGATATATGTATTTCAGAATAAGTCTACGCTATTTCCTTACCATGCAGTCATTATTTTGTGTTCAAATTACTGCAGTCAAGTGCTTTGTGTTTTATTGTATTGATAAATAAATTTGTGTGGTCTTGCTACATGACGACAATTTACGATTTGCCGCGCATTCCGCCTCTATCATGGCATGACCTCCAGTTTAACATCCTGGCGTAGCACATAGGAGTAAGCAAAGCTTTTAAAAAATTTCTTATTCACTGAAAGTTTTCGAATCGTGATCTCGGCTGGGATTTTCAAGGCCCTTAACGCGCCCTTCACCGGTTCTAGGGCAAAACAGCGACGGACAAAACCGCGACGGACAAAACCGCGACGGACAAAACAGCGAACGGACAAAACCGCGAAAGGACAAAACCGCGACATACAGAAAAACCAGCATAACTGGTGCATCGCCAATATTTTGGAAGACGGTCGAGATTTACTTCTTTCCTTTCTTGCCTAAATGTATATCCTTTATAAACGAGGTGATTTCCCCCTTTGTTATTTTTTACAAACACGAGAGCCATTATTCAGGAAGATACACAATCTCTTCGGTTAACTGACCACCACAGAATGCTTGGATCTGCCATACCGGCCTTGCCTCGGAAATGCCCGAACGTCTCCGGGTTTTGACTTTGGCTGCCGAATTTTCCATTTGCATGCGGGGATTTCTCATGCGACGGCAACAAAAGATCGTCCAGGCAAATTGTTCGCTCGACTTGAGAAGGGTCAGTTAGGCCGAACCTACCGGAGATAAGCGGGTCTTCCCACTCACTCCATTGTGAAGGCCATTGTCACTCTTCTCAGGTATACAGAAGCCCCATTAAGCTGCATTCCCACCGCGCGTCGGGTCTAATTCTTTATTAACCTCAACCAAAACAAAATCGTCAAATGCGAAGTGATGACGCTTGACAGAATAATATTTTGGTGCATAAGAGATCAAAGAGTGAGGGGATAACTTGTAGATTATAAATTACATATACACAAAATGAGTTACAGTACTCCATAATAAAGTAACCCTAGCTGCGATTATAAATTACATATACACAAAATAAATTACAGTACCGTACTCCATAATAACGTAACCCTAGCTGCGATCCCCAAATCGTTTAAAAACTGCGTTAGGATAATATTTTGGAGCATAAGAGATCAAACAGTGAGGTGATAACTCGTAGATTTGTCCGTTTCGCTGTTTTGTCCATACCGACATAGGATAAGGCAGATTACGCAGCCAGTAAACACCCTGTCGTCACAATGAAACGAGCTCATTATGTTCATGTAAATATTTTCTGTTTGATTTCTACGATTTTTTATAATTAATATCCCTTTAATACAATTCTAATTAGTGAGAAATCAAGGCGGAGTACTTTCATGTATACAGAAAGTTCAATCGGTAGAGTACCATCATTGCTCAGTAGTAATTTGATTGGTCAGTCTACCTGACTAAGATATCGCAACTGTGTCATGAGAATAATTAGCGTTGACTGTTCCCTGACCTTATCGCGTATAGTTCCATTTTTCAGCACAGATCATAATTGATGTATTACATTTCTGTTTGATTAGTTGATTGACAATAATAGGATATAGCTCGAATATTTTTACTATCCTTCACTGACACTTTTTTGAGCCTAATGTGTAACTTTTTGTGATAACTATAAGAATCAAACAACAAAAAATTCAGTAAATAAATTGTGGAGAAATTTGGATTTTTTCACGATATTTTTGTTATCCGATTCGTAATTTCTTGTTGAAAAACTAAAAATTATGAAATAATTAGTAGTACTACAGTGGATGTTTCCGATTTATTTCGTTAACAGAAACAGTCACGGATATTTATGGGTGTGATTTCTGAATGATATATTTTAATTGTTACATCCAACACTGTTTTCAGCCACTGTAAATGATTTGCAGAAGAAACTGGCATTGGGTGTTTTCCGCAGTGTAATTTCTGACGATTCCACCATTTGGCTAATCTGGAGAACCGATATTCAAACAGCGTCCTCCTCCCAGCTAGCTAAGTTAATGTGTTTACTATGTAAGCCTGTTATTGTATTCTATTGAACCGATGTATCAGACATTAGTATGTGGCATCATAGCAGTAATGTTCCTTACTTTCTGACCTTTTGGAGGATTTAATTTATTTTCCTTCCGAGAATTTAATGAAGAAATTTATTTTTAACCTCATCCTGGTCTCTAACATTGTATGGAAGTAAGTAAGCTGCAATAATCGCTACGGAACAAAGATTCTTAATCGGATCGTTACTGCGTCTAAAAGCAAGGTGCTCCAGGGCACATTATGTACCTAATTGTGAGGGTAACCTAAATAGGTTGATTACGTATCCACGCCAGCATTATGGAAGTTCTAATGATGAATTAATGGAACACCTAAACTAGGAAAAATATATCGAGAAAGAGTTGTATTTTTCGGAAAGCGTCGACAGACATCGTTAAGATGAATCGTACATAGTAACTGAATGTATGAGCTTCATTTCTTTACACTTAAAGAATTTGTATCTTTGGCACATTAATCAAAATTTGACTGGTGTTGATAGATTGGGTTTTTGAAAGATTAAATAGCAGACGTCAGCTGTGTCGAAGAAATGAATGATAAACTGTGTTGTAATTCTTCGTTAGGGGAGTACATTTTGTTCTCTCCCAGAAATTCCGGTGTGAATGCTTGTGTAATTAATGTAAAACTAACTCAGCCACAATGGAACAAGAAGAATGATAAATTATACCCATCACTCATCAAAGTAGAAGGTAGGAGGGCAACAGCAACAAAAAATGTAAATAAAAGGAAACCACAATATTCTTGGCAAAGCTCTTTTTCAAGAAAATAGACAAATGTTACCTGAGAACATACAGTCAACACAACCACATGCTGGACGGAATTGACTGTAGAAGATGGTGGAGAAGCAATGATAATAACATCGGAAATATTAATTGCAAGAAAAAATTAATCAAAAAGGGACATGAAAATGGGAGGAATTTTTAAATACTTTTTTAAAGAATGATAATGACAATAATAATCAAGTAAAAAAAATCAAAGGAGGTCTGTATATAGGCCAATTCCAATCTGCGGAGTTTGGGTTGGGAAATTGTATCGGGTAATACTCTAATGACTCTGACTACGAAATAGTTGTTTAAGTCACGATTTCGGGCGATCAATGGGTCTGAATTTTTGGAGTACACTGTGTGCTCACGACCATTTACTCTCACGTTCCACATGAGGCAAATCTAAGAACTAGAACTAACATTTTCTTATTTGACATGCGGAAAAAGCAACATTGTCTGCCAAAGTCCGATACAGGCATTATTACTAGATTGACTGCATAGCAAACAATATTGTGTCAAATTCTAAAAACGCAGTTTCAGATACAACAATTGAAATTTGTATGTTTTTTCAACAACAAAAAGTCATATAAATTATTAAATAAAAGAAAGAGATCCACGCTTTCTCATTAAAATTGGTTCACCAGCATTCATTTGATGCCGATAAGATTACTATTATTATTTTTTTTTTTTTTTTTACTTCAACTACCTCTAAATTCGCTGTTTTACTTCCCTCATTCTTCAAAATGTTGCAGTGTTCCGTTCATGGATATATGTCCGTTTCTTGTCCTTAGTCGTTTCCCTTCAATAGTCACTTCGACACCAACGCAGCGTAAAGCCAGACATTTCTAAGTTAAAGGTTTCATAAGGTATGCCGATATGACTGTGACGGACAAAGGTACCAATCAGCAATTCCATAAGGACTACATAAGCTACGGAACCTTAAAATTGAATGCGAAATTATGGGTATGTTTGCATACACTTAAACACTATCACTGACTACCCAATAATTTTTATTATTATTATTGAGTTATTTTTCATTAATAATTGTATTAATCTTTCTAACCTGATTTTTAATATTGTTGAGTTTCCACACTCTAGTTTGTTTGGTAACCCGGGTAGCATAGTGTTATTATATTAAAGTAACAATTTTTGACGCCGGCCAGTAGAGCTGTGCTGGTAGAAATTGTTGATTGGGCGTCTGCATTGCAGCACGGCAGTGTGCGGGCCGTGTGTGTGTCGGGTTCGGAGAAGGTTGTACGCCACACTCACAGTCTCTTCACACACAAGCCATAATAGGAAACTTGTTTCCATGTAACATAAGTGTCTTAAAAGATATGTCAATGAACGGTATAAATTAAATTCACTAGTATTTAGACCAGAATAGTGATTTTTTCATTTCCAGTCTATGTCAAAACATCCCTCAATTTGTTTATTCAAACTAACGGCTTGCATGTGTTGAAAGTGGAGAATTGGGCCTTTCTCATCTAAATAACAAGCCGTAATTCACAAAAGGAGTGCTTAGCTCACAATTGGCTGACGATTTCCTAGGTAAATGGTAGCTCACATTTGAGAGAACCAGCCGGAATAGCTTAATACACGATAAGTGGGTATATAAATTTGCTATAAAGCCTCGTATGTAACTAAATATTGCCGAGCTACGTCTGAAAATAGAAAATTATATTCGTTTCATTATGTTGAGCATTACGTCAGTATAGCAGGTGAATAAAGTGAAGAAGAGGAACTGCGCTGGAGTGAGAGCGCTGAATAATGCATTGCAGTGTGGTGACTGTGAGAATTACTCAGTGAGCGAGAAAGGGCTAGACGAAAATTGGACGGGGAAAACAAGTTCCCAACTGCCAGCAGCCGTGAGGAGAACGTAACTGAGAAAATTGAGTCCGCAGAAAATGAAAATTTGTCGGCTGACTTAGCGGTTTGTACGGTTGCAAAGCTCTCACATCAAGACTTTCCTCAACTGGAAAGTAAATCAACGAGAAAAAGGTTAAACCAGCCATAGAATTATCATACTTGGCGCTGAATAACTCTTTGAAAAATCTATCGCATATTACTTGATCCGTATACGATAGTGTATAAAATATTCCGTGTTTCTGTCTTCATAGAAATTTTTGATATTTCAGCTAATGTTTATATGAACGTTCCTTTCGAAAATATTGAAAATTTCCATCATATAATCTCTCTATATTAATAATCATTAGCGATTTCTGTGAAAGAGTGATTTCGTATAAAAACTGGTAAAATTTTTTTAGCAATGTTTGAACTATCCGTCGATTTTAGATATTCTCATTTTTTTCTCTTATTTAATATTTACAATTGCGACTCTTTTATCGTAGAACAACTTAATCAGAACCTCGCTTAACGCCATCTAACAGAGATTTATATTGAATAATACACTAACTACTTTATTTTGGTGTAAATATTCCTTTTATGATTGAATATAAAGCTATACATCAAAGAAATTGGTCAAAATTTGTCAATCCTGTTTGTCTCCCTTAATTTATGAATCAGATCTATTTTTACAACAAATCTTCTCGGGTGTTACGAATACCATGCGCCTGGTATTCGTAACGGCAAGATCGCCGGTACATAATTGACCTGATGATGGCTGTTGAGCTAGTTGCCGAAAGCTTGTAACTTTTTAATAAAATCCGGCTGCAAACCCGAGAAGATTTGTTGTAATTTATTCGCCGGGAAAGTCTACAATCACAGTTCTATTTTGTTGAATTTCCACTAGTTTGATACGCAGCAAGTTTTAAGAACAAGTAATGTTTCTATATATGGTACTATGTTGCATACACTAATCCTCAACAAATCTGTAGAAATATTTTTCATACCATCCCCATTTATACTTTTTATCTACCTCGTCCTCTCATAACAACATAAGTATCCGCCAGTAATTTCCGAGTTTTCTTATTTCTATTCACTTGGGAAAGATACTGTTCGGATATTCCCTCTACCGCAGTGAAGTCTTCGCGGGAGTACCGCCGGAAAAGTTTACGTTCTTACATTGCTCCTACTGTCAGTGCAAACTGTCCATAATGGTCTCGCCAAAATAGTTGCTTAACATTGACGCTCTTTCCATTTCTCAGCTATCTCTTCCTAATCATTATCTGTAGTTGCCTGAATGTCTTCTTTTCCCCTCAGTTTTCCACCGTGGCGACAGAAATTTCTAGTTGGTTCCTGTTCCAGCCATAATATTTTTCATGAACACATCTTTATATTCATTTTCTACTGTTATTAATTCATTGTTTGGTTGATTCATGCCGCCCTATTTTTTTTATCTACTGCGTTCCTTATTTACCAACCTCGTCGACTTCCTAACCTACCTATTACAGTATATGGGTTACATACTTTTCTTAATTTTTTGTTTTTAAACAAATATTTCTTCTTCCATTCTTATAATCTAGTTAAACTGTTATTCTTACAATGGTATTCTCTCCTCACTAAAGACTTCTTCAGTTTTCGAACACATTCTTTCGCATTTTTATACCCACATCGAACTTTTTCTTGCCACTGGTCTTCTGTTCCCCTTTATATTCATCACAATTTATTCCTGATATCTTATCCCAAATTTAATTATGTGTTTTAGTCTACCTCTTCCACAGAGTCTCCCTTCTCCATAAGGTATTCTCAAATCTTTGATGTTTTGTATTTCTAATCCTTTTTTTTCCTAATCCACATCTAATATTTATTAGTTATCACGGATGATGACCATCCTACTCTGTTGTTCAGGGTTCTTTCCGACGGCTTCAGCTTACTCATTCATTCTTCCACGAGGATAAGCAGTTACATTGGGCTTCCACGAAAGTCGTGCAAAGTACATCAACATAACAGTAAAAACAAAGACAACACAGTCACAATATGCAGAAAATAAACTATAAAACTTTTGTTTGGCTTCTTCGTGGTTTTGGTAAAGAAATATGTTGCACAGTGTCAGCGCTGAATATTGTTATCAGGAGATATCAAGAAAAAACAAACAGAATAAGTCAAATAAACAAAAAAACATACACTGTGTGTAAACATACTCGTTCTGGAGACTTTTTTGTATTTTTTCTTCCCTGGGTACTACAAGAAGGGGATCCTGTAAGAAATTCTGCAGCCCCTGGGTTTACGACGCTGTGGAGAGGAGGGCTGTTCGGTCGTCTGCCTAGTATACAGGGGAAGTGGCTGTTACCGCGCAGCCTTCACTCAGTGGATTGTACTGCCTGTCGTATCAGAGAAAGCATACATCCATTCTAACACTTCACCTCACTTTTCTGTTCACGACTGCTACTTGTAGAACCCAATCAATTTTTCTGGTTAGTTTTACTAAGAAGCATAGTTTCCATTAGAGTTATAATTAAAATCAATTAGATTTTTTAAATTATATTAACTGTAGTCTTATTTCCTCTGAATTAAAACTTCATTTACGTTCAGGATATTTGAAGAAAAAACTCTAAACAACATTGTGGTATTTCCAAAGTGTAAGATTAGTCTTAAAGATGTATTTAACTGCTTATTTTGATAGTAAATAAAATAGTTTCTTCTAGTTTCTTAAATTTTCCTCTAGTGGCGCTGTTTTATTTTTTAAGTATCTGCGAACGGTACGTGTACCATACATTGTACGCTTATCATAAAAAACAAAGTCAGAAAGGGGAATTACTTTCCAAATGCGCCTTGCGTATTTTTATAATTGTTTGAGGCAGTTATAATGACTTTTAACTTTATTGGATAGTCACGTTACTTGGTAACTGTTCAAGTTTTCTCCGCTTTAAAAGCTACATTAAAGCCTATGCACACAACGTATCTCAACAGAAGAACGGATTTTGTCATCGGAGATCCTGCATGGAAGCAATTATACTGCGATATTTCAAACACAACGTTAAAAATGTGGAAGTTTTACTTAGAATTACTGTCTTACATGTTTCGGGAAGCAAAGAGGCAAGCGCCCAATCTCTTCACTAGATGATATAAACAGGAAGTTTCTAGAGGCAACTGAAAAAAACACTTCGAATATGCTAGGACAGAACGGTTCTAATGGTTTTGCAGAAATTCAAAAGGTTTCGAATGTCTTTAATAAAATGCTGTATGTTACGCTACAACATACATAACGCGCCATTCAAATTTACGAGTCACATGCATCAGAACCACGTACTCTCAATGTAACACAAGGTGGTAGTCAGATTTTGTATTCTGCTTTAGTCATTTGGAAGACATCGGATAATACCCTACGCCAAGGCTGTCCAACCAATTTTGGAGATGGGCCACAATTTCAGTTCTGAGCTAGCGTGCGGGCCACATAATACTTGCATATAGCTACAATAGATATTAAAATATAACAAAGATACAAGTAACACAGTTTAATTACAATGAAAAAGTAAAAACCATCAATGAGACCCTTGCAGAGGTTTTTGAGCTAGCATATTTTAGACCGCTGCTATTAGCAGGCAAATTCAAATGCGCTGGGCAGCCGTTGTTACAGATGAACCCACCCACGGTGCTATGTAAAGGAGTGTGCCAATTCACAATTCCTAAATTTGGTAACAGCCTTTGTAGGCAGATACCATCATACGTTGGCTTATTACAGTTTTTACGTGTTACATAACTCTCGATACCTTAAAGTGCAACTCGCTAATGTTTATTTCTTCTTCTTCTTCACCATATTTCCCCAACATTTTGGGATGGCTGCCTTAATGAGATTTTATGAATGTTTCGTGGGAAGTATATCGGTCAGACAGTCCGGTGTGTTAAACAACTTTTTTGGAACATGCCCGGCACTTTCGTCTGGGGCAAAAGGACAAATCCGCGGTGGCGGAACATAGTTTGGAACGAGGACATGGATTCAATTTCGAATCAACTAAGCGGCTGGCACATACGAGAGGCTTGTGGGACAGCGTCATTCCAAAAGCGTTTGTAATTCGCCTCGCGTCTGATCTGCTAACCGGGATTGTGGTTTCCAGCTAAGTAATGCGTGGTTACCTGTTATTGAGGCAGCTCTGTGTTTTGTGCTTCGCGGGCGTCTAATGAAGTCTGAGATGCTGCTAGGTAACGTAACAACGTCTGTCGTTGCCATGCTAGTTTTTAAACAACGTGCTCAAGGCAGACGTCAAGGCAGACTTCAAGGCTTACAACTGCACCTGAAGATGGTGACGGAGTTTTATATCGCCGAAATATTGTGTATACATAATAATATTACTCGGTTAGTTTCCCGAGAAATATTCATGACTATACAACTCCAACAAAAACTAGATTTGGGTTTTCCAAGGTTTCCCAAATCACTCCAGGCAAATGGAGGGATGATTCCTTCAAAAGGCCATGGCCGAATTCCTTGCCCCTCATCCTTTCCCGTCTCTAAAGACCTCGCTGTTAAGAGACGTTAAGCAGTATATATATATAAAATACAAGAAAAACTGCTTTCATTTAATGAGTTCTACTCATCGTTGGCATGGTCAAATTTGGAGCTTTGGCTTTAAAGACGCATGCCCCTGCTGATATCTCGGATTTTATACCTACTGGAGATCGTACTAAATACTAACGAAGTGCTCCATTTGTCTTGGAAACGTGTAACCATATTTTGTGTATGACAAGTTTACTTTTTATTTGTGAGAGGTAGTTTATGAGGTGGAGATTGGGTACTGTCTCGCAAGTCGCCTTGTGGCTGCGAAAAACAGCGTAAAACCCGCAGTCAGGACTACCGTAAGCGGACGCCTGTCCGGTCCCATTGCACCTCCCCGATCGAGTGTCCTGCGCCTCACTGCACTAAGCCACATTGAAGCGGAAGCCTGCCCGGTCCCATTGCACCTCCCCGATCGAGTGTCCTGCGCCTCACCGCACTAAGCCACATTGAAGCGGAAGCCTGCCCGGTCCCATTGCACCTCCCCGATCGAGTGTCCTGCGCCTCACTGCACTAAGCCACATTGAAGCGGAAGCCTGCCCGGTCCCATTGCACCTCCCCGATCGAGTGTCCTGCGCCTCACTGCACTAAGCCACATTGAAGCGGAAGCCTGCCCGGTCCCATTGCACCTCCCCGATCGAGTGTCCTGCGCCTCACCGCACTAAGCCACATTGAAGCGGAAGCCTGCCCGGTCCCATTGCACCTCCCCGATCGAGTGTCCTGCGCCTCACCGCACTAAGCCACATTGAAGCGGACGCCTGTCCGGTCCCATTGCACCTCCCCGATCGAGTGTCCTGCGCCTCACTGCACTAAGCCACATTGAAGCGGAAGCCTGCCCGGTCCCATTGCACCTCCCCGATCGAGTGTCCTGCGCCTCACTGCACTAAGCCACATTGAAGCGGAAGCCTGCCCGGTCCCATTGCACCTCCCCGATCGAGTGTCCTGCGCCTCACCGCACTAAGCCACATTGAAGCGGAAGCCTGCCCGGTCCCATTGCACCTCCCCGATCGAGTGTCCTGCGCCTCACTGCACTAAGCCACATTGAAGCGGAAGCCTGCCCGGTCCCATTACACCTCCCCGATCGAGTGTCCTGCGCCTCACCGCACTAAGCCACATTGAAGCGGAAGCCTGCCCGGTCCCATTGCACCTCCCCGATCGAGTGTCCTGCGCCTCACTGCACTAAGCCACATTGAAGCGGAAGCCTGCCCGGTCCCATTGCACCTCCCCGATCGAGTGTTCTGCGCCTCACCGCACTAAGCCACAATGAAGCGGAAGCCTGCCCGGTCCCATTGCACCTCCCCGATCGAGTGTCCTGCGCCTCACCGCACTAAGCCACATTGAAGCGGAAGCCTACCCGGTCCCATTGCACCTCCCCGATCGAGTGTCCTGCGCCTCACCGCACTAAGCCACATTGAAGCGGAAGCCTGCCCGGTCCCATTGCACCTCCCCGATCGAGTGTCCTGCGCCTCACCGCACTAAGCCACATTGAAGCGGAAGCCTACCCGGTCCCATTGCACCTCCCCGATCGAGTGTCCTGCGCCTCACCGCACTAAGCCACATTGAAGCGGAAGCCTACCCGGTCCCATTGCACCTCCCCGATCGAGTGTCCTGCGCCTCACCGCACTAAGCCACATTGAAGCGGAAGCCTGCCCGGTCCCATTGCACCTCCCCGATCGAGTGTCCTGCGCCTCACCGCACTAAGCCACATTGAAGCGGAAGCCTGCCCGGTCCCATTGCACCTCCCCGATCGAGTGTCCTGCGCCTCACCGCACTAAGCCACATTGAAGCGGAAGCCTACCCGGTCCCATTGCACCTCCCCGATCGAGTGTCCTGCGCCTCACCGCACTAAGCCACATTGAAGCGGAAGCCTGCCCGGTCCCATTGCACCTCCCCGATCGAGTGTCCTGCGCCTCACCGCACTAAGCCACATTGAAGCGGAAGCCTGCCCGGTCCCATTGCACCTCCCCGATCGAGTGTCCTGCGCCTCACCGCACTAAGCCACATTGAAGCGGAAGCCTACCCGGTCCCATTGCACCTCCCCGATCGAGTGTCCTGCGCCTCACCGCACTAAGCCACATTGAAGCGGAAGCCTACCCGGTCAAATTCACCTCCCCGATCGAGTGTCCTGCGCCTCACCGCACTAAGCCACATTGAAGCGGAAGCCTACCCGGTCCCATTGCACCTCCCCGATCGAGTGTCCTGCGCCTCACCGCACTAAGCCACATTGAAGCGGAAGCCTACCCGGTCCCATTGCACCTCCCCGATCGAGTGTCCTGCGCCTCACCGCACTAAGCCACATTGAAGCGGAAGCCTACCCGGTCAAATTCACCTCCCCGATCGAGTGTCCTGCGCCTCACCGCACTAAGCCACATTGAAGCGGAAGCCTACCCGGTCCCATTGCACCTCCCCGATCGAGTGTCCTGCGCCTCACCGCACTAAGCCACATTGAAGCGGAAGCCTACCCGGTCCCATTGCACCTCCCCGATCGAGTGTCCTGCGCCTCACCGCACTAAGCCACATTGAAGCGGAAGCCTACCCGGTCCCATTGCACCTCCCCGATCGAGTGTCCTGCGCCTCACCGCACTAAGCCACATTGAAGCGGAAGCCTACCCGGTCCCATTGCACCTCCCCGATCGAGTGTCCTGCGCCTCACCGCACTAAGCCACCTTGAAGCGGAAGCCTACCCGGTCAAATTCACCTCCCCGATCGAGTGTCCTGCGCCTCACCGCACTAAGCCACATTGAAGCGGAAGCCTACCCGGTCAAATTCACCTCCCCGATCGAGTGTCCTGCGCCTCACCGCACTAAGCCACATTGAAGCGGAAGCCTACCCGGTCCCATTGCACCTCCCCGATCGAGTGTCCTGCGCCTCACCGCACTAAGCCACATTGAAGCGGAAGCCTACCCGGTCCCATTGCACCTCCCCGATCGAGTGTCCTGCGCCTCACCGCACTAAGCCACATTGAAGCGGAAGCCTACCCGGTCCCATTGCACCTCCCCGATCGAGTGTCCTGCGCCTCACCGCACTAAGCCACATTGAAGCGGAAGCCTACCCGGTCAAATTCACCTCCCCGATCGAGTGTCCTGCGCCTCACCGCACTAAGCCACATTGAAGCGGAAGCCTACCCGGTCCCATTGCACCTCCCCGATCGAGTGTCCTGCGCCTCACCGCACTAAGCCACATTGAAGCGGAAGCCTGCCCGGTCCCATTGCACCTCCCCGATCGAGTGTCCTGCGCCTCACCGCACTAAGCCACATTGAAGCGGAAGCCTACCCGGTCCCATTGCACCTCCCCGATCGAGTGTTCTGCGCTTCACCGCACTAAGCCACATTGAAGCGGAAGCCTACCCGGTCCCATTGCACCTCCCCGATCGAGTGTCCTGCGCCTCACCGCACTAAGCCACATTGAAGCGGAAGCCTGCCCGGTCCCATTGCACCTCCCCGATCGAGTGTTCTGCGCCTCACCGCACTAAGCCACATTGAAGCGGAAGCCTACCCGGTCCCATTGCACCTCCCCGATCGAGTGTCCTGCGCCTCACCGCACTAAGCCACATTGAAGCGGAAGCCTGCCCGGTCCCATTGCACCTCCCCGATCGAGTGTCCTGCGCCTCACCGCACTAAGCCACATTGAAGCGGAAGCCTGCCCGGTCCCATTGCACCTCCCCGATCGAGTGTCCTGCGCCTCACCGCACTAAGCCACATTGAAGCGGAAGCCTACCCGGTCCCATTGCACCTCCCCGATCGAGTGTTCTGCGCCTCACCGCACTAAGCCACATTGAAGCGGAAGCCTACCCGGTCCCATTGCACCTCCCCGATCGAGTGTCCTGCGCCTCACCGCACTAAGCCACATTGAAGCGGAAGCCTACCCGGTCCCATTGCACCTCCCCGATCGAGTGTCCTGCGCCTCACCGCACTAAGCCATATTGAAGCGGAAGCCTACCCGGTCCCATTGCACCTCCCCGATCGAGTGTCCTGCGCCTCACCGCACTAAGCCACATTGAAGCGGAAGCCTGCCCGGTCCCATTGCACCTCCCCGATCGAGTGTCCTGCGCCTCACCGCACTAAGCCACATTGAAGCGGAAGCCTGCCCGGTCCCATTGCACCTCCCCGATCGAGTGTCCTGCGCCTCACCGCACTAAGCCACATTGGCGGGTACTGATATTTATGTATTATGCATCTAAATATTAATACTGCTTTATCAGACGTCGATTATTGCTTCCAGGTGAATAAATCGGGGACTGCTGGTACTAACTTGTTGAAATTTACATCAGTCGCTTCGTCAACGTGTCATCTTCACGTTTTGCATTCATACTTTGCGGAAAAGTTACCAGGAATTTAATTGAAAATGCCGAAATATGACAGCGACGCACAGCGGTTAGATGCCGCCAACATTGAAAAATCAGTGACAGTCTCTAAAAATGTTGATTCAATCCTTTGTTGTAATGCTTTGTGGCCATTTCTGCTTTTCTCTGTTGTAAAAAGTCTCACAAAATTGATAAACAGACAATATTTATCCGAGTTGTAGTACGGTGATGCCCGCCATCTTACATAGCAACGAGCAACTAGAGATAATCGATTGCTTCCATTGTAAACAAATACGCCATTTCCGTGATGGATGCCACATAGCGAACATTACATAAAAATTTTTCACTTGGTCCAGGCCGTATTTCAAACTAACCACGATTTCTATAACAAAACGAAATTCTTTAGATTGAAATGATCCCTGTACCAATAATTTTTATGTTATATGTGAATGCAGACTTTCCCGGCGAATAAATGACAAAAAATCTTCACAGGTTTGCAGCCGGATTTTATTATAAGATGACAAGCTTTCGGCCACTATCTCAGTAGCCATCTTCAGGTCGATAACAGTAGCGGCGATCTTGCGTTTACGAAAGCCAAGCGTTTGGCTTGGCTTTCGTAAACGCAAGATCGCCGCTACTGTTATCGACCTGAAGATGGCTACTGAGATAGTGGCCGAAAGCTTGTCATCTTATAATAAAATCCGGCTGCAAACCTGTGAAGATTTTTTGTCAATTTTTATGTTATTTTTCAGGGCTGTTAGCATTTCGCAGTTGCTCAGCCTTTCATATTTCGTCATTTTTAATTAAATTTCTAGTGATTTTTCCGCATATTATGAACGCACAACGTGAAGAGGACATGTTAACGACGCGACTGATGTAAATTTCAACAGGTTAGTACCAGTTTCGCGAAGGTTCCGAAAGTGGTGCAGTCCCATAAATCCCAGTATAGAGAACTACTCAGTATATTAATCATCGTCTGAGACTGCTAACACTCAAGTTTGTGAGACAATTAGACCATAACTTCGTAATGATCAGTATCCGTAGCTATTGTAACATACTAGTTTCTATTTACTTCTATCATGATTAAATGAAAAAACTAACTCTAAGTTACAACTTAATATGTCGTTACACCACACCGACGTTCATATCATTCTATTTATTATAAACTCGAGACAATACCATATCAACTACGTACGTTCATCTATTCATATAAATAGATCTTATTCTTTCATAATTTATCGTTCTAGCTTTATACAAATGTTAACAACTTCCTCGATTGATTTAGTGCAGTGGTTCCAAATTAGAAATTTGCGTATCCCCATGGGTACGTGAGGTTACTTAAAGGGCTACGCCTGATAATCTCTTACCTAAAATATTTTTTTTTTAAAGTTACACCAACATTACTATCAACAAATATATTTTTGGACATTCACTAAATTTAATGTGACTTTTGTTTTTGGTTCAAAATATAATAAATCTTGAAGACAGGTTTCAGTTTTTATTTATCATTTCAGCCTTATAACTCTTTCTTGAAGTGGTTCTTGGATACCACTGATTTAGTAACATTCTTGCCCACTGATTTATTTTCTCTCGCAGCTGAGGTTCTCTAATAATAATATTTTAACTCTTGTTCAGAAACTTATTTAACGAATGGACATCGTTGTTGTTATTGTTGTGAGAATTTATTGTTTATTCGCTATTGTTGTGACACATTCGTAGTTGTCAGACTGTTATCTAGAACAATTAGTGAATTACGTATTGTGAGACGTCGCGGAAAAAGACTAGGTTTTCCGTAGTGTGTTTTACACATCTGAGGCAAAAGTTGCCTCCTGCCGGCCAACGGATTTCGCCTACTGGCGGACACCCCCTGCCCACGGACTCTGCCTGACATCGGACTTCACCTGCCCTCGGGCTTTACGTGCCCTCGGGCTTCGCCTGCCCACTGACTTCGCGTGCCCACGGACTTCGCGTGCCCACGGACTTCGCCTGCTCACCGACTTCGCGTGCTCACCGACTTCGCCTGCTCACCGACTTCGCCTGCTCACGGACTTCGCCTGCTCACGGACTTCGCCTGCCAACTGGTAACGCCTGCTCCCCAACTGCTGCACATCCACCGGACACACCAATGTACGGTAACGCTATGGACCTTTCAGACACCAACCCTACCATCCTTCCACCCACTGTCACTACTAGCCCCCACTTCTACACCATGGCTACATCTTCAGTTATTACTACAACCACCATCAGCACCACCACCACCACCTCCTCATCAATCATCTGCCCCGCTGCATCTGAAGGCATTCATCAAAATCTTCCACAGATAGTTCAGAAACCACCACGTGGCACCAGCTATCTTCAAACTGCCAGAAATAATGCAAAACCCTACGAACAGATCAAAAGTGGCTCATTACCATCGCCACAAACCTCCTTATCCAATAGTGCAACAACGGCATACGAAGTTATGGACACTTCATCATCACCTCCATCCACGTCACAGACTATTCATACATACCTACTAAAAGGGACCTTCCCTGAATATATGAACAGTAAAACCCTAAGCAAATTCATCAAACGACATATACCCAACATTTCTATCCATCAACTTATCCCCACTAAAAACGGTATGATCATCAAGAGTAATGAACCAGACTTCCCTAAATTACTTAAAAACAAAATTGGACTACCTTCATTTGGCGACAACGCCAACTTAACAACTGTCACCTCATCCCCACCAAAACAACCAACCCCACCTAGAAGACCTCCTACACTCACAGCAGTCATCCGAGGAGTAGACCCAACAATAACTGAAGAAGAGGTAGTCGCCGAACTCGACTCGAACGACGAATTACATGTTCGAAAAGCCCTCCGAATCAAGAACAGCTTAGGACCCACTTACATAATCAGAGTACTAACTGAAGACGCATCAACAATTGATCAACTGCTTAGAAATGGAGCCATAATCTACCATCAAAAACATAGAGTGGAACCATCAAAAACCCCTTCCCCCCAACCCACACTGTGTGCACGTTGTCTACAATACAATGACCACCTAACGGCAAACTGCAAGAACACCCCTATCTGTCCACACTGCAAAGAGAACCACTTCTTAAAGCTTGCCCAAACCTTCAGAAAACTCCCACCTGCAATACTTGTGACCAAAACCATCCAACCTATTCCATTAAATGCAGATCAAAGCCAGCGCCTACCAAAGCAGAACTCACAGTACCCCTCCGACCCATTGATCCTCCCACACCACCCACCAACTCCATCCGTCCTCCACCGACCATAGAAGATATCCTAAGATTCATGACAATCACATTACAAAACCTAAATCCCTTCTCCCGTGAACACACCCTGGCGCAAATTTCAATTGCAGCAAAAGCAGTATTTGGAATACAAATAAACGCCACCTACTCTCACAATAACCCCCACTTCCAATTTCTGCCCCTAGAAACCCTTGTCTAAACCCACCAACTCCACAACTAGAACTATTCCTAATATGCCACTTTCCCACAATATACTTTTCAATAATATCCGATCACTCCCAACGAACAAAAACCTCCTCCTGCATACCCTCGCTACACACGACATCCATTGCTTTATGCTAAATGAAACCTTCCTCCAACCCCACCATCACATCCGTATGTCACCCTACCAGCTCACCCGAACCGACAACCCAGCGCCTATAGCACGCGGGGGAGTGGCCATTCGGCTATAAGCATCATATCCCCATCAAAATACACCCACCACTCAACCATCCATCTGAACATATCATTGCCACAGTCTTTCTCAAATCCCTCACAGTCACCCTTGTCACCATATACATTCAACCCGGTGTTCCCCTCCCTTTAAATTTTATATCATATATAGATAACATTACAGCTCATACATCATCATGGCAGATATCAATATCCATAGTCGCACCCAGCAAGAACTTCATCAATTTCATAACATCCTAACCGCCATGAGAGGTGACATCATTAACATCCCATTACCCACACGTCCTGAATCAAACACAACCCCTGACGTAGTTATAGCTTCTCCCAATATACTAACCCGCTCCACCCTTCATGTCCTCGATCCAATCGGCAGTGATCACCTCCCCATTATGCTTTCCATCCAGTACAATGCCCCCCACACCCCGCACCCACCCAACCCCCACACCCCATAAATATATTCAAAACTACAATAAAACCAACTGGAAAGACTACAGGAAATACATAGACGACCAGATAGCGACAGACAACCCAAATATCATAGACGCAGACAGCCTACTTAGAACCGCCGAATACCTCCAACGTACAATCACAGACGCTACTGCCGCTCATATCCCCTTGACTCCTATCACCCCTCACAAACCATCACTATCCAGACGAGCCCTTCAACTTCTTCATATCTCACGTCGCCTCTTCCGCACCTACCTAAGAACCCATGACCGTCAGCTACTCACCCTCCACCGACAACTCCAGCGAACAGTCCGCAACTGTATCGCCGCTCAGAAAAGACGCACATGGAGGGACACCTGCAACCAACTAAGCCAAAAATATTCGCAAAACTCCTCCCAATACTGGTCCACCTTCCGCTGCTTAACTGGTCTCAAACCTGCCCCCAACTACCCCCTCCTCCACAACAACCTTCCTGTCCCCGACAACACTCAAAAAGCCAACCTCTTCGCCAACCTACTTGAAACCATCCACACTGTCCCAAACGACCCCAAATTCGACTACACAGACTCCCATATCATCGAACAGCGTGCCAACCCTACATCACCTCCCCTCCTACCCGACTTCAACTACATTCAAACCGTCAGCCGTACTGGACTTAACACCCCTATCACAGCTAATGACATCCTATCCGTCCTCAGCACGAAGAAAAATACTGCCCCGGGCCCAGATTCAATCACTTATCGCCACATTAAAGAAGCACCCCGCTCTTTCCATCAACTTCTAGCTCATCTATATACAAACGTACTATACTCTGGCATCTATCCCCCAAAATGGAAATCTTCAAAAATCCTTATGTTCCCCAAACCTAACAAACCCACATCAGATCCGAACTCATACCGCCCCATCAGCCTCACCTCCGTCTTCAGCAAAACATTTGAAACCATACTATCACGACGTATCCACAAACATCTATGACAACACTCTCTCCTATCCCCCGCCCAGTGTGGCTTCCGTCCAAACCCATCGACCCAAGATCAACTCCTCAGACTTATGCACCTTCTGACCACCCACATCAACACCCACAGATCAGCAATACTTATACTATTAGATACTGAAAAGGCTTTTGATCGAGTATGGCACGCTGGCCTCATTTTCAAATTGCAAACCTTCGCCCTTCCTATCACCTACATTCGCACAATAGCTTCCTTCCTCACCAACCGTACCTCTTTCGTTTCCATAAACAATATTCTCTCCCGCATCTTCACCATGACCGCAGGTGTCCCCCAAGGGTCTGTCCTGTCGCCCCTCTTATACATCATGTACATAACCGATATACCCATTCCCGCACCACCTACATATATCCTTAAGTACGCCGATGACAGCGCCTACCTCGCCGTTCATAAAACCCTTCAACAGTCGGAGAAAGCCCTACAGATCATACTAGACTGCTTTGTCAAATGGTGCAACCGCTGGCGACTAATAATTAATCCCAATAAAACACAAGCCATTATTTTTGGAAAAACTAGTAAAAGATACAGGCTCGCTGATTTTAACATAACCATATACAATCATCCCATCCAGCTACAACCCACAGTTACATACCTAGGAATCACCCTCGACCGACATCTTACATGGACACCTCATCTTAGAACCATCAACTCCAAAGCCCAAACCCTCCTAAACCTTTTAAAATTACTTACTGGAACATCCTGGGGACTACATAGCCAGGTCATCATAAATACATACAAAGCATTTCTTCGCCCCATCTTAACTTATGGTCACCTCTCATGGCTCTCCGCCCCCTGATCACTTCTACAATAGACTCCAAATAATAGAACGCCACGCCCTCCGAATCGCCTACCGAATAAGACTACCTTCTCCTACCCAACAGCTTTATACCAGAATGCGTTTTCCTCACATACTGATCCACATAGAATCCCTCCGGCTAAAATATGCTATCAATAGCCTTCTAAACAAAAATCCTATAACTCACCGCCTACTTAAAGAACCACTTCATCTCCCCTCCTGTTACAAACAGATCCCACCAACACTGCACCTCCAAAATATCCTTTATATAACCCAGCACAGAGACCGACCACCTACAATACCTCAACAAGAGAAGAGAACAAAAATTTACCCCACTCTGTGAATGACATCAAAATCGCCTACTACTAGCCACAAATCTCCAAGATAAGCAAACAAAATATTGTACAAAACTACAACTTTGATCATGTAAGAACTTAATGCAAATCAACTGTATAATTTTTGTAAAAGTGTAAACATTCCTTTACGAAAATCTATTGTAAACTGTATTATCATTTGGCTGAAGAGCACGACATGTGTGCTGCCAGCCCGCTTCCCCCATTAAGGGGGATGAATGAAATGACAATAAATATATATATATATATAACTTATTTAAATCACCCAGGCTTGACCAGTGCGATTTCGCATTGCTACTTGCCATTCGGGAGGACTGGGGTCAAACACGGTTCGGCCATCTTGGTTGAGGTTTTCCGTGGTTTTCCTCAGTCACTCTAGGCGAATGCTGGGATGGTTCCCTACAAGGCCGTAACCGACCTTCCATCCCTCCTCCCTCCCCGTAGAGTAGTTGGCTGAAAAGAATCTCCGTGATCCTCCAGCAGCCCGCCTCCCAGCCATAAGCTGGGAGGAATGAAATAGTAAAAAAAAAACTTATTTACAATTTCAAAACCCATTGATATTACTACTTGGCTGGTACGGCACATACTTCGACCAACACAGAAGATCACTCTCCATTTTTGAACAAGAATGAAAAAAAAAAGTGGCACCATAGAAGACATACCGCAAGAAAAGTGACAGAGACGTAAGAAGTTTGAAGGAAATGTCCTCGGACAACAACCTTCACCACAACTTGCCTGATAATTTCAGAAAGGCACTAATTGCTGAGCGACGACCAATTTACATTTGAATCTAAATTACGTAGGTCGAAACTCAGTTCTTCAAGCGGCGAATATAGATTAGAGCTGTTGATATTTTAAAAAATATGGGATTTTCGATATATCAATATTTTAAAAAGTATCAATATCTGCTGTCGATATATCGGAAAAATATCGATGTATCGATATATCGATTCTTTCATAAATTCAATTTTATAAAATCAAACCTTGTAAAAATAAAGCTGTCCACTGATAAAAAGTCGTGATTTTGTTCTTAATCAGGATTTCACTTTCAAATGGTTTCTCTTGGTGATGATGATTGTTGATTCTTAAAAAAAAAAAAAAAAAAAAAAAAAAAAAAAAAAAAAAAAAAAAATTTGACCATTATGCGTGTCATAATTTTCATAAAAAATAGTGTAAATAATAAAACTCGAAAGAGGTGCGAGGTAAATCTTTGTTTATTTGTTAGATTGATATGCAATGCAGTTGACAAATTTATTTAGGTAGAAGTTTAGCTATTATAGCACGCATTATGGCCAAATTACACAACTTTTTTCATAAATTTTTTCGTGGGATTTAATTTAGTTTTGTATGTTGATAGCTTACTCTTAGTTGTGTTAGTTTCCTTGCTTTCTAATTAGCCACTATTTGTTATTTACACTTCCCAGTATTCCTGCTAACACACTAATTTCCAGTTGGACTTCCCTGGACAATGCGCACGCTTATTACAAACAATGGGCTCGCGTTCGATTCGTGCTGGTCGAGCTATGCCTTGCCCACATTGTTGTCATCATCTGAGTAAACTTGGTACCTATAAATCTCAAATCAATTATCGAAACGTCGTAAGAATTATTTAAGCTTGCTGATCTCTATGCATAACAGAAATTTGTCATTCAGAGCAAACGAAAAATAACTTATTTAAAAAAATATTAAATCCGATATCTAGTTTTCAGTATCGAAATATCGTCCTAAAAAATATCACTCATAAATATCGATATTTTCAAAAATAATATCGATATTTCGATATATTGTCAACAGTCCTAATATAGATCCTTGAACAAATATGGTAGTATAGTTTATAATCAGAAAGTTTTGGTATAAATCTTCACACGATACTACGTATTTACGGTCCAACATTAGCATTCTCAGACAAAATTTGCATTATAGCCTGCCTCTTTTCATAATTCTTATACATATTTAATGTTACGTATACGTTGGCAGAACTAAACAACTTGAAAGTAGAAAAGGATACGAAAAATCCAGTATGCGCCTTTTTTCTGCAAATTTTTCCATACCTCATATTTAACGTCCCTCCTCGTTCGCAGCCCATTAAGAAGTTTGTGATATCTCTTGAAGTTCGTGGTGGTCGCATGCCATCAGTGAAGGCCGTTTCCGCTTCCGAGAGTCCTGGGGCCTATGGGTTCGACCCCCGGGATGACCCGGAGCGGTATCTGTTTCCACGCAGACGAACAATTTGAGGTGATTTATTTGGACATAATGCGGTTAAAACTAAATCGTGCCTGCCCGGCCTGGGTGGTGGGGAATGCTGGCGATAAATTCCACCCCATATATCCGACGCTCCGCTCTGCTCCTCTGCAGCCCTTAAAGTAGACCCCACGTTCAAGATAGAACCAGACCACAATAACAAATTTCCGCCTGCAAATTCGGTGGACTAGCTTCGTCCAATCTGTTCAATCGGCTGTGCTCTAAGCTCGAACTGGGTGGATTAGATTTTGTTTCAGGTCTTCGGCAAGGAATACTATTAGTAAGGTGTTCTAGCATATTGTTGTATCTTTAGTAATGATGCAACACATCTGAAGCAAGCATACAATGATATTAACGAAAAGGATAAAATTTTCGTTTCAAATAAGAGCGATCTAGTGGCTCAGTGGTGACGGGGTCTGACTGAGGATCGAAAGGTCCTCGGTTCGAATCCCTGTCTCTGTGGATATTTTCACAGGTGCTTCACCTTCAGTTCGCTGTGTAATGTGAAGTACCCCAGTAAGCTTCCGTGGTTCGGATTCCACATTAAACTGTAGGTCCCCTGTACCCGATAGGATTGCTGGGTTAGGCAGGATTTGCAGCAAATAGAAACCCTGTCACCAGGTCATTACGTCCACGCGGAATTATAATTATATACTTAAAAAAAATTCCTTATGGACAAGACGAAATAACGAGGACTCTAAATCTGCGTTTCGGTAATTCTTTAAATACCATCTAATACCCCCATTTCAAACCTCAGCCCATTCACCTGGACGCCATTGTATGTAGAGCTTGAAAATGGTCGGGTTTAATAAGTAAAGAAAGACGTTTTCTGAACGAAATCTGGAGTTGAAGTTGATACATACAGAGTATGATTCAAGTATGCATAAGCGAATCAGGGAAAATGGGTCTAATGACAGATGACACAAAAACTAAATATATGCACTTTACAAGAAAACAGAATTTAAGGAAAGGGCCTTTATAAGTTGAGGGGCACGAATAGTGTTGTAAATTGAAAAAAATATGTTTTTTTTTCAGCGTTGTCAAAGAAACACAAAATAAAACCAATTACCCTTGTTTTTTTTTCTAAATTTGGTTATTTTTTCAGAAAACAATATATTTGATAAATTATAGTTTTATTTACGGAACTTACATTTTACAAGTGTGTTTTAAATCATACTGAATCATATAATGTCTTGCATAATGATTCATAAATGTATCTATATAGGTAACATAATTTTATTCATCCTCTGTCAGAAACACATTCACTAGTATCAGCACTACCAACACTAGTTCGGTCTGTGTCGGAATTTTCTGTTTCTTCTTCTGTCTCCTCTATATCCATAACTTCAGGAATAGTTCCATTTTATCTTACTGGTTGTTCTTGTATTGTACGCAAAAGATTTTGAGATTACAATTTTAAATTGTGAGCAAAGTACACACTGTGTGTGCATAAAGACTGCGCCGATAGTTCTGTATTACCGTCTTTTAAGTTTGAATTTAAATCTATTATCATACAAAATAACAGCTTTATTTCTTTTTCAATCGTTGGTTTACGTCAACGGTTGCAAGGAAACGATTCATAATTATTGACAATTTAATGACTCAGTGTCACTATACGCTGCGAGTATAAAAAATATACAAATGTAAGGAAAGCGCAATAAGTAACAAAAAGAAGCCTGAAAACCATAAATAAATTTTAAATTCCTAATTTTTTTGAAAAGATCCGTAGGTCTAAAGATAAATTAGCAGGGATGGAAGCACTCGTTCGAATAGCGAGGATCAATCTAAACAACGGGGAAAGGGGATTCCTTCTCACCATCCTAGCCTCTTCGGGAAGTCCCCGTTCATAAAAGAAAATTCCAGTCAATGTTGCCAATATTTGGAAGCACTTCTAGGAGCCAAAGTGAGATTATAAAAATATTCGTTGAAATATAAGTAAAGTTCAATATCAAATTGAAAATTACAAAAAATCAAGATGTCGTCTCATTTGAGTCGTAAACTTGCTTGGAACTATAGAAAAACAAATTAGAAGAAATATCGCGCGCAAAGGAATCCAAGAAACCTAAAGAGACAGAACAAATACAAGAGCTAAGACATCGTCGAAAATAAAATGTGTACGTGGGTTACTTTAGCAACCACTGACCTCTGACACATGCGATAAACTTGTAATTTATCTGTTCTGCAATTGTTATACTACTCTATGTAACCACTGTATTAGATAGATTCGTAATTAAATTACATATTAATACAAAACAATTCTTATGATTTTATCACGTTTTCATGAAAAATTTACGTCACGGACCCAAACTGCGACTTTCTGTATCCTTTTTTTCCCTAGCCTTTTCGATGCCATGGTCATTGTAGGTTGGAGAGAATTTGCGAAAGAAACGGGAAGAAATTTGATTATGCCTTTTGGAGGAATCATCCTCGTATTCGCCTGGAAACCATTAAAAAATCGCAATCTGGACGGCCGAATTAGGATTTGAACCCACATGCAGTTTGGAGAGGTTATTTCTTCCAGCAGAAAAGTTAATTCTATCGGCATACACGTAACTATCACGCACACCACTTAACTTCCTAATAAAACGACATACACGCTTCCATGTTTGCACTCTGAATCAGTGGTTAACAATTAACAGGTGACATTCAAAATTGCTTCGGCATAATACAGGAAAGTTCATTTACATAATAATAACTTCTGACCTAAGGGTTTTAAAAACGACGGCTTTGCAAAAAACGAGAACGTGACTGTGCGGTCCGTTCAGCTTATATCGTTCATTAGTATTTTTGCGGCCCACTGAATCACTACCGGTGGTTCCTGAGAACCATCACTCAACGTTTCAAAATGTTGACTAGTGTTTCGGTAAGCAACACTGGTGCCGCAATTAAAGCTTTGCCGGAGTAACAATTCAGCTGAGTCAGAGGGATGCCGTTATAACAGTTATTTAAATCAAAAATATCTCATTGATCGCGACCTTGCTATGTAAAGTGAAATACGCTTATGAAACTCATTATGATGAAAACGCTCAATTTATAACGATTTTTTTTCTGATTAAGGAATAATTTTCTACTCTCTTTTAAATTTTAATGATTATTTGGTTTCGGCTCCTCTTGAGCCTTGGAATCCTTAAATCTTACTCATGTACAGCCCATGTTATCAAAGGAAGCGTGAAGTATGAATCATCAGCTAGGTGCAGTTTCGATTTTACAAATTTACATTGGAAGGATTCCGAGATTATAGATTCGTTATTTCAAATAAGCTGTCCTTCGAAACTATTTCATTTACCATATGGTAGTTTATTATTCGTAGTTGTCAATTACTAATATACTCATATAAAATTAGCATGTATAATTTTCAGAGGTGAATGTAATCAGTTACTTGCGTAAGATTCGTGATTTTTCCGAGACGAGACAATAACTTCGGTTTCCAAGATTAGTGATAAATCATTTCAAATAAGCAAAATATCAAAAGAATTTAAGGGAAGAAAAGTTACAGAAGTACTGACAACTTTTCGATGCGGCCATGATAGGCACTTTAGCTAAAAAACAAGCAAAAAACAATATGAATTTGCCGCCCTCTCAAGTTGCCGCCGGGGAGGGTGCCCCAGTTTCCTCCGACCCTTCCCCCCCCCCCTTCACTCCTACAGATCAGCGGCTGACACCGTGACACGTAGCTGGAATTGTGGGACACACGTCCGTATGTTCTTTGGTGGAATTGGAGTGAAGATTTATAAAGGAGAAAGATTGTTTATTCGTAGTGGTTTGTTAGCACTACATTAATTTAATAAAATGTTTAATTCACTGCCGATAACACATGTGACAAAATAATTGTGGTTATTTGTTATTCACATGAGAAAGACACAGACCAGCGCCCTTAAAGAATGGGAGGCTGCAAGTAGTTGCACTGGCATTTGTCATCGGCCCTGTACTGTTGGCAGTTAGGACAGAGAGAAGAGATCTGAAAGGTCGGCAGTGTTTGTTCGCACCTCATGCAGTCTCATTTACGTGTATGCGGGCGCAGTGAATATCGACCATGCAGGATGACAAGTGATACCTCGAACGCATTGACCTGACATGCCAAACACAAATTCAGTATTGAAAAGTGATGACTGAGGCTAATCCAGGACGAGTGCCTGAAGTCAAGTTTCGTGGATTATTCATGTGTCGCTTGTGACGATTGTATTATAGCGAAACGACATCGACGATAGCGAGAGGTCCGATAAACTAATTCCTACGAAACCCTCATGCAAGGTAAGTTCCAGCCAGTTACGGAGTGATAAGTGGGAGAATGAATGTTTTTAGCCAATAAGAACCTAAATAATATGATATAAATAAAATTATTTGTAATTCATTTCGACATGTGCCGCCAGTCCTGATGAGAGGAAAAAAGAGTCAACGATTGATTGTGCAGGTAAGATGCCACATTGGGCGAAGGCGAGAGATGGAACTTTCACGCGGCCATCGGAAGAGATATCGTGGACTCTGGGTTGAAATCCGTGATGGGACGGACTTTCAACTACAGCTGACAGCGATGCGTCGCATTCACTAAATTGTTACAAGTTCTTGCGGCCAAATGTGACACTGTGTCTCTTAAAGTCTAGATATCTTCGTTAGAGCAGTAGCTAACTGTTGGGGCAAGATGCTAATGGCGAGGTCGGATAATTGCACCAAGAACTTAAGGAAAAACGATAAAGGTATCGATCATTTGAACAGTAACTGCACTAAAAAATCGTTACTCTCCAAAGCCTGGTTATCCCCCTGTCAAAGTAATTTGCACGGTAAGAAACCTCGTTCTACCTACAATCAGTGAGTTCTGCCGTAGGCCATGTTTACGTGCTATAGCAATCCTAGACATGTCAGTCAAAGAATGTTGAAGTCTGTAAATACTCTGTAACGTTATCCGATATGATAATTTGCTTTCTTTCCTTTTACAACTACGAATCTCACTTTTGTTGACTATTTATGCCGGACAAAGGATGTTGATAAGTGATTTCATTGTTACTAAAACTACCTTGTATCTGATGTATCGACACGAAATTAGGAAGAAGAAAAGGCTACTAAAGTTTAAGTGAATCATCTTTATCTGTTGTTTACCCAATCGTTAGATAAGAAGTTGGGTTATGACATTTAATGTTGAGGAACCTTTTCATTTAGTAATTTTATTTAAATGAAAGTTAAAATGTCCAAGGCTAAATATAATTACTTGAAGTATAACGCGAAACAATAAAGTATGTTTTTTGTAATACTGTCTGAATTTTAATTGCTGGTCGTCAACAACTAAACTTTATATGAGTTAGAAAACCTGTATAACTACCAAAAACTGGCGGGACTTGTAGTAAAACGGGCAATACCTTTTTTTCTTATATTTTTTCAGATATGGAAGTCGGGACGATGGCTCTTAAATCCAAATGATCTCATTTTTATGAAGATACCTTACAGCCGAAAGCGTAACTGTAAAATCGATGGTTGTAATTTTCACTTTTGTATTAACATGTGCAGAATTTAATAATCATCATGTATTCAGAACAATCTTGGACATGACCAATATCCGCGGTACAGGACAACAGATGATCCCAAATAAGGGATATTACATATGTTTACTACTTTCTACATTCACCTTACCTTTGGAACAACGTATTGCTAGTATTAAAATGGATAGACTTTTCCTGTAATGATGGATGTACCAAACTTGTTCATTAATAAGAATACTAATATTCTAATATCTTTTTAAATGGTCCACAGTGCACAAAAAGCCAAATAACGGCCGTCCTTGCTTAGAATGTGGTTTGTTACTGGTGTTTAATAAGAGCAAGCATTAAAATTCTAACGAGGTGACTTCTGGATAGAAACATCTGAGGACACAAAATGAAATAAAATATTTATCAAATGAAATCTTCACAGGAATTCAGCCGGATAGCATCTAGGTTGTGATTTTAACCTAAGAACATCTGGAGCTATATACCTGATGAAGATAGCAGAGTTAGCTGTCGAAACGTTGTCTTTTTACTACGCTATCCGGCTGAAAATTTCATTTCATCAGTACACCGGGAAAGTCTCGATTCACATAACATTTATTAGTTTCAATTGAAGGGTACATCCCTGCAAGTCCATAACGGAAATTTAGGTAACTGACTTGGCATTGCTGTATTCAATAGTTGACGTGATACTCCAATTATAAGCGATGAAATTTTGGCATATTAATCTACGTCTATACTATATAATAAAACTGAGACGAAATTATTTCGAAAATGATAATTTCAATATACACTACTGATGATAGCGATACAAAAACCGTAAAAATTAGAATTTTTGTCTGTCTGTAATGTGTGTGTGTGTGTGTATCACACAAAACCAATGGACGCAGTTTAAAGAAAATTCACACAGTGATGACGCATGATGTTGGTCAAGATATAGGATACGTTTTACCTCGAAAAGTTAGAAAATTTCCTAATATTCATAGTACAAAACATTAAAATTTGTTTCTTTTTAATCTGTCCGCGCATCACGCTAAATCTAACTAACGAAACTTCAAACAGTGAGAGTTTATGTTATCGGATAATATGTAGGATACTTTTTACACCGGTAATATACGAATTTTATGATGATTATCATCAACCAGTTCGACCATTTACTGATGTGGCCTGTGAAAGTCATAAATTCAGGTAGAACTTATGCAGTCTTCTCTATATCGCAGGATGGCGATCTTCTGCCAGTTAATCCCGACAACCCTGCCAATGTCCTTGTTCCATCGCTCTGTGGTGATGTCTTGGCTGCACTGTTTTTTTGTCTATATTTGGTCTTGCCGACCCATTTCCACTTCAAGGATGGTGTCTTCTATAAGATGTCTGTGACCTTCGTAACTGACCTAAAGTCGGTTGCTCTTTTCTTGTCTTTCCTCGACCTTGACCTTTCCATAGGTCTTTGGACAGTCTTTAGTTTACATTTTGTAAATTCATTTAAAGTTCAGGTCTCACAGCCATCTGTCAGCACAAGAAGAATGCACTGGTCATGAACTATTTGCTTTAAATTTGTGGAATTTTAGATTTGAGGATAATAGAATCCCTCACAAATGCTTGCCATCACAGCTTAATACGACGAAAAATTTCGGGTCTCACATCTCCTCAAAATGTTTACGAGCTGACCAAAATAAATGTACTAACTGACATTTTCTAAAGATTTATTATGTAGTTGTACATTCCCCTCTGTGGCCCATTTGTTAGACATAATTTTTGTTTTTGAAAGATTCATTCTTAGGCCAACTGCTTTATACATGGAGGCGAGGTCGGTAACCAGGGTTTGGAGTTCATCAAGGTCATTAGTAACAAGCGCAATGTTTTCAACAAATCTCAAGTTGTTAAGTATTCTGCTGTTTATTTTAATTCCCTTTTCCTTCCATTCTAGCTTTAACATTACCACCTCCAAGACAGATGAAAATAATTTTGGGATATGGGATCACCTTGCGTAACACCTCTTTCGATGCGGACACCTGTAGTTGGTTCTCTAACGCTGACAAATGCTCAGGAGGTGACATAGATGTTATGGGGCGCTATGAAATAAGCTATATCCACGCCATGTACAGCTAAGGCTTGCAGGACAGATTTATGACTTATTGAACCAAATCCCTTTTCTAAATCAACAAAGGCTACACAAAGACGCATCTTGTATTCTTTTGCGCTGCAAATTAGGTCTCGCAGAACAAGAATGAGGTCGATTGTGCTAAGCTGCTTGCTCAATGGGTTGGGTAGAAGCAAGGGTGGAACTGATTCTCTTCAACAAGATCTTTGTAAAACCTTTATACAGGCTATCCACCAAACATATACGTTGGAAGTTTTTGATGTTATGAATACTTCCATTTTTGTGTAGCAGAATGGTTTTAGCTTTACTACATGATAAAGGGATCGGCAAATTGTATAGGCAGGAATAGAACACTTTAGCCAAGTGATTGATAGTATCCTCGCTAACTAGTTTCAAAATATCCACGGAGAGACCGTCCTCACCTTGTTTCATGGTATGTGTAGCATAAATGACTTCAGATGGAAGTATGTCTGGCACTGCGAATACATTGGAGAGGTCACAGAATGTCAGTTTCCTCTAAGCTGCCATACAGTTTACTATAAAAAACTATGACTAATTTCAAAATTTCATCTTCGTAAAATCTGCCATTGTTTCCATCCCCTGTTATTATCTGCTTCTTACTGAACATAAGCAAACTATCACTTGAAACTTTTCACTGTACAACTTTATATAAGCCGGATCTTCATTTCTTCATTTCCCTCCTCTTGTTCAGTAGATCTCTTTTTTTTTTTTTTTTTCTTTTTTTTTTTTTTTTTTGCTGAATTTTCTCTTTTGGATGTCGTTACAACAGAAGCCTTCTTGAGCAGTTGTGACTTAATACTGCTGCTATGTTTCTTGAAGCTTTCACTGGAGATCCGTCTAGAATTCTTTTTGCATTCCTCTAAGTTTTTGATGTTAATAATTTTGATACAAAGTTCAAAACCATAGTGTTTGAAATACGTATTATATAAAAACTAAACAAACCAATTTTAACGAAAGTGCACACAGCGATACCTTATGTCACTTGGTATCGAATAATTTTTACACATAACACAGTTCCTGGTCAAAACCGTAAATTTCAAATTGTTGTAAATCTGGAGGGGGGGAGGGGGAGGAGCATCTGCATCTCTCAACAAGACTCTTTACCATTAAATGTAGACGCCGGCGTCAGATTCTGTAACCCTTATTTTGCACAATGTGACAACGACGTCAACCCAGCAAACAGTAACGCAATGCTAGCTCCAATCCTTGGCAATTTCATTGATTCTCTCGTCGATATTTTTATCCTAGAGATATCAGAAATCGATATTTTATTTGGAGTATCAGTTGTAAGCACTAATTCGATATTTTTGTACGAACGCAAATCAGTATCCAATTTCATGTTACATATACAGTATATTGAATAATTGTACGTATATATTTGATCTGAAAGCATCTTCATCAACGTTAAATTTTAACAGGTTTACGTTAACGTCGTCATTTTTCTGGCAACATATTTAAATGTTTTATATTCGTTCTCCGGTGGAGCCGCGTCATTTGTTAAAGCCTAACGTTTCGGCCATTGTGCTGTCCTCTGCGGCAGTCATCTGATTAAGGCCACAGCACGATGACCGAAACGTTAGGTTTTAACAAATCGACGCTGGTCCACCCGGAGAACCAAGATAATATGACGACCGCGGAAGCCTGCGCAATTATTTATTTTAATGTTAACGGTTAGCTTATTTTTAATGAGGTTGAAGAATATTGATGGAACAGCTTGTAACAGCCCTAATACCTGAATTTTGAATAGTATTGTACTGTGTGAAATATTTGTAGTGAGCCAAAGTTTGCTTGAAAGTGATTTGATATGTTTATTCTGTAATTTCTTGTAAATCAGTGTATATAGACTTTGTTTTAGGTAAGAAAATTATTCAAAGGCCATTTAATATGTTTAAGAACCGAATGATGCAAGAGAATTTCCTAAATGTTTGTATTTACATGTATTAATGTAAGTTACGATGTCTACAGGACAATTTTCTGCCGTTTGAAAGGATTTCTGTAAATAATTTGTATTTAAGTATCTATAATTACCATTTCTGATCATTTTGTAATGTTATTAATTAATTTTGGATCAATTCCGATTGTTTTTAATAGGTTTGACTGTTTGAGTGATTGTTTATGATCGAGAAATATCGGGCGGATGCCTTTGAAGAATTCTCGTAATTTCGATAGACTCTATATAAACAGATCGCCTGGACAGAGACATTCATTAAGTATTCTTTCCGTTATTCAGTTTGTTACTTGAGTATTCAGTGTTTCAGAGAGTTTCATCCAGTTGAGTTCACAAAGATTTTATTTGCAACGACTCAGAAGTGCATCTTTGGATTGTAACTATGCTTGTGAATGTCGCAGACCTTGTTTTGAATCAAAATAAAACAGCTCTTCAAAATTAACCTGTTTGGTGGATTTTTTAATTAATTAATGCAGTAATTAAACCACCGAAGAACCTTAATATGGCGACCGTGACAGGACGAGCAGTTATTAACATCTGGGAGATGTTAATCTTCTTAAAGAATCGGCAGACTGCAAGTAGAGGTTACAAAAGCTGCCTGAGTTGGACGGCGACGACTTTGAAACTGGATACAACGAGATAAACGCAGCAAACATCGGAAATTTTCATCGGCGTCTGGAATCTGCGGAGATTTTCATCGGCGTCTGGAATCTGGAGTAATTTTCCAACGGCAAGCGGATTTTCTTCGGCCTATAAAATCGTCCTCTTCCAGCAGTGCAGTGTTTTGAGTGTGGAAAGTGGGGTTAAGTGATTTAATCAGCGGAAAAAGTGCTACTAGCTGAAAGTTAAGGTGATGAAAAGTGTTTAAGTGATACAAAGTAAGTACTGAATATTCAAATTTGGCTTTTGCATGTAATTTTGTGGCAGGTTAGAAAAATTTTAATTCTTCTTGACTTTGTTTTCGTGTTGATTTTGCTAAATACTGAAAATGGCTGATAGTCAGAATCTACAAGCATTCCTAGAGTCTTTTGTAGCCAGTTTTAATGCAAATTTTTCCGAATTTGATAGTAAGTTTTACAAATTGGATAACAAATTTTCAGAATTTAAAACTGAGTTAAATCTTGACAACAAATTTTATGAAATTAAGTCTCAGTTTTCCGAATTTGACAGCAAATTTTCTGAATTTAGAAATGAGTTAAAAAGTGATACTGACAGTAAGTTTTCCAAATTTGATAACAAATTTGATAGTAAGTTTTCAGAATTTAAAAATGAGTTAAATCTTGACAGCAAATTTTCTGAAATTAATGATAAGTTTTCTCAACTGCAACAAAACAATGATAAAACATTCTCTGATTTGACTAAATGTTTTGATGTTAAAATCGCAGAGGAATTTCAGGGTTTTAGCTCTCAATTTAAGGAGGATATTAACAATTTAGATTCTAAATTGGGAAGGTAGTAACAGAATGTTAGGAGACATTTGAAAATTTTGTGAACAGAATAAGGCTGAATGTGAAAATTTGATTTATAAAGAGGTGAAGGAAGTCAGTGAAAATTGTGATAAGATGAGGGAGGAATATGTTGCTTTATTCCAAGCTAATGATGTTAAAGCTAATGAGTTAAGACAGGAAGTGTTTGGTATAGGGAAAAATGTTAATGCATTGGTAAATCAACAGGAACAGTTAGCTCGTGGATTAGAAAGCAATGTAAATCAGTTAGAGAAAAGGGTTACTGGGTTGCAGATACAGTTAAGTCAAGCTCCCACACTAGGTAACACAATTGTTAGTGCTGAAATTAAGGAAGAATTTGTATTCTATGATGACAGTGGAAGACTTCACTCTATTGAGTTTATAGATAATTTTGAAAGATCAGACTATTTTAATTTTGTTACCCGATAGTAAGAAAATTGCACTTGTGGGTAAACATCTAAAATCTTATGCTAGGGCATGGGGTGATAGACAAGCTAGGGAAGTGACTGACTACAAGCTGTTTAAAGAAAACTTTTTGAAACATTTTTGGTCGACAAGCAGGCAGATTCAGGAAAAGAGAGAGTTAATGACTGGAAGGCCCTATAAACCTGGTAGGGAAACTCAACATGACTTTTTTCATAAATGTTGGATCCGTTGTAAGTATTTAGACCATCCTTATGGAGAGGAGGAATTCATTGATTTGATAGGAGCTAGGCTACCTCAGCAAACAAGAAATTTAATTGCCACTTTGGATGTAGAAAATGTGGATAGAGTTTCTGAATTGTTGAGACGCTTGGATGCTCAGGAGTCATTCAATGAACAACATTACCACCATCAACACCATAGGAGGGGCAGCAGGAGTCCCCCTAGAAGGGGTAATGGGTCAAGGGATGGTAGATCGAGGGGACGGGATCGTGATAATTATGCAAGAAGGAATGATAATGGGGAAGTGAGAGAACAGAACCCTCAATCTGAAAGGGAAAGGCAGCATGGGGGGCAGGCAAACTAAAGACCACCCCTGTTATGGGCCCCGCAGTGGTGGACAAGAATGTGGGTCCAGGTACCAACTGCTATAGCGCTAATACCATTTTTATGAATAATCCCCGAGAAGGTTTATTGGAAGAGGTGGGGGTAGCAGCAAGTGAATTTCAGGATAAGGTTATGATAGATGTAATTAATGATGTTGATGATGTAAAGGTTGATAATAAGATAAAGCGGGAAGGGGACCACCATAGTACCTTATCATTAGAATCAGTGTGGCGAAAGTAATAATTTTCATGTAGGAGATTTTCGAAATGGTCACAGCTTAATTACAAAAAGGGGTGCAGAATTTATAGTGCATTCTACAGTGTGGCTATCGGAAACTTGTAAGATCCAGAATGGCATAGTTGGGACTATGTGGGCTTGTATAGGTGGTAATGAAGTTTGTAGAAGTGCTGAAATCGAGGAGTTTCTCAGATATCTTGAAGATGAAGGTGATACAGTGGTGTGGATAGGAGACTCAGATGAGGAGGAGAATTGTAAGTCAAAGTATTTGTCTTCTGAAGAGAGAGTGGTTGAAAAGCCTTATGTACCAATCCCTAAGTTGGAAAAATGTCCTAAGTTTGACCTAGGTGATACATTATTTAGCTCTGTATTTGGTGTAGATAATGATAATGAAGAAATGGGTGGGAGTAAGGATTTATCTGAACCAGTTTCTTATCTGGAAAATTGTACAGAATGTGACTTAGATGACACTATGTTTTGTACCCTCTTTGATGTGCAAGCTAACAATGAGTAGTAGTTGCTGAAAAATAATTATTTTGTGGAGGAAGTCAGTAAGCCAGATGGTAAAACAGTTTTAGGTACTGATTCAGATAATTTGTTAAGTTTAAGTAGTAATCAGATGATGAAGAGTGGGTTTGGGAGTAATGATGGACTAAACTGCAGTGTGAGAATAATAAATTTGTATTACCAGTTGAGTCAGCAACATTGCTTTTAAGTGACAACCAATTTGCTAAAACAGAACCATTTTATGTCTCAGCTGTTGTGTGTTTGTACCAAAGTCTGTTGTCTGAGATGATTGGAAGTTGTGTTTCTGTATGTATATAATGAAGCTTTGTGTAAATAGAAATGTAATTTTAGATGTGTATACAAAAGTTGAAGAAATCTGGAAGGTTAGGAAAAAGTAACTTACATGGTTTTGGGTTTCCAGAGAAATCCTGGAACCCACTTATGATAATTAATTGAAATGCATGGTTTGGGGAGGGGTACCTACATGTAAAAATCTAATTTTGTAAATAAGTTTGTGAATTGATGCATGTAAATAGTTTGTGTGAGTACTTAAGTTCAGATGCAGATGTAAGCATTTCACTGTATAATTTTTGACAGTTTTGTGTAGAAACTTTTGGTGTTTCCATGATGTTGTGACTTTCTACATTGTGTTGACAAATTATCAGCTGTAAAATGTAAACAGACTGTTGTCATTAACAAGCAGATATCAAGTGTGTAATTTGGTGTGAAAATAATTGTGACTTAAGGTGATGACATTGAACGTTTGTTGTGTAAAAACAGTGAATGATAAAATGATTGGATCTGAGAAAAGGACAATTATTATAAACAAAATCAGTGTCATGGACTATGTGGAGTTGTATGTAATGAAGAATTGTATTTGTTCATTGTAAAAGTCATTATGGTTGATTGATTGTAATCTGTTCGTGTCTGCATTCAACCTGCTTAGATTCGTAACGGATTCAATCAATTTTATCTGTGTAAAATTAAGTGAATCCTGGGGAGGGGTTGTAACAGCCCTAACCTGAATTTTGAATAGTATTGTACTGTGTGAAATATTTGTAGTGAGCCAAAGTTTGCTTGAAAGTGATTTGATATGTTTATTCTGTAATTTCTTGTAAATCAGTGTATATAGACTTTGTTTTAGGTAAGAAAATTATTCAAAGGCCATTTAATATGTTTAAGAACCGAATGATGCAAGAGAATTTCCTAAATGTTTGTATTTACATGTATTAATGTAAGTTACGATGTCTACAGGACAATTTTCTGCCGTTTGAAAGGATTTCTGTAAATAATTTTGTATTTAAGTATCTATAATTACCATTTCTGATCATTTTGTAATGTTATTAATTAATTTTGGATCAATTCCGATTGTTTTTAATAGGTTTGACTGTTTGAGTGATTGTTTATGATCGAGAAATATCGGGCGGATGCCTTTGAAGAATTCTCGTAATTTCGATAGACTCTATATAAACATATCGCCTGGACAGAGACATTCATTAAGTATTCTTTCCGTTATTCAGTTTGTTACTTGAGTATTCAGTGTTTCAGAGAGTTTCATCCAGTTGAGTTCACAAAGATTTTATTTGCAACGACTCAGAAGTGCATCTTTGGATTGTAACTATGCTTGTGAATGTCGCAGACTTGTTTTGAATCAAAATAAAACAGCTCTTCAAAATTAACCTGTTTGGTGGATTTTTAATTAATTAATGCAATAATTAAACCACCGAAGAACCTTAATAAGCTTCTGTTTTCAGTTGGTTGATTTCATTAATTAATAGAAGTACGTGATTTGCCAAGCCTCTTCTGTGTCGTCCGAAAGGTATGCTCCTGCGGTTAACTTGGCGGCACCCAACAACATAAAATCTAAAGTTCTTTTTATGTCTACATAAGATGAATACTTGTCTGATTGATTGCAAAAATAGATAAATTAATAATAGTTCCTATAATTTCCACATACGTCTAATTTTCCGAATTTTAAATTTTTTTATATATAATGGGAATATTTTTGGAAAATTACTGGCTTTAAGCAAAAATATCGATTTATCTACAAATCGTTATTTCTCTCTCGATACTGTCTGTAAATATCAATATAATATTTATCGATACACTTTTTCATTTGTCCAACCCCACCTGTGGATCATTTAAAAGCCATAAAATAATATGAATTAACAACGGTTCAAGTTTACTTTGTGTAGAGCCTGCCTTTAGATAATATTAGTATTCTTTAAATCAAAATCAATGTTAATTAGTTGCTTTCTTATTTATAGTTTTCTAAATTTCAACTGCGAGAAGCAAATTCCAGTTTGTTCAGCGCGATTCAAGCAAATACTTCTCAACTGTGGAAACTCATTATGATGTACAATTTTATTAGTTAATTTTGTAGTTTGGAAGCGGGATCAATCAAGCAATCGTTATTGCAACAGTCTTTGAAATAGATGGTTTGCTATCAGTTTTATTTGCCCCCAGAAAGTAATGACGTTGTTACGCTATTAGTATCATTGTACAATAAAATTACATGAGTGATAGTGCATTACATTTGACATCCACTCCATACCGAAGAGAGAAGTATGACTGAACAAGAATATCTGGACCAGTTTCACCCAAATCCGAGCAATTATGTTTTGACCATATTAATAAATTTCATCTATTTCACTTCCGTATCCCAGGGGAAAAAAAAAAAAAAAAAAAAAAATCCTGCTGGAAATCATGTACTTTGGTAATAATGCCTAATATTTGATCATTAATTTTGTATAGAACTTAACTATTATCACGAGCTGCGTCCTCACTTAGAATATAGTTATTCTGTATGCGACCCTTATCAAAAGGGGTCAGTGGAAGCATTGAAGAAAGTCCAAAGAAGAGCAGCCCGATTAGGAGGAGGGAAAGCGTAAGTGGGATGTTGATGGAGTTAGGTTGGGAAGATCTGCTCTCGGCAGAAGCTAATTCAAAAATTCACGACTGACCTGTTTCAGGATGACAGGAAACGCATTTTACTACCAGCAACATTCATTCCTAGGTACGACCGAGAAAGTAAGATAAGAGAAATCAGGTCCAGAAATGATTCATTTCTATACTCATTTTTTTCACGTGCGATTGGGGAATGGAATAGGAAGAATTTATCGAACAAGATAACTTAAATCCGATAAAGTGGTCCGCTCATCCTAATCTGGGTTTTCCCAGATCGCTCTAGGTGAATGCCGGGATGGTTCTAAAAACTAGGCCATGGAGCGCCTCCTGTCATAAACCATAAGCCCCTTCCTATGCACTAACGATTATACGTTAGGATAGGTGCAATACACCTTCCGCCACCCCCACGTTTAGTAAATCGTGGAGTAATAATAATATTAACAATAGTAGTAGCCTACCAATAGGAAAGTTTTTGTTGTTTAGGTAATGAATGGAATAAAATGTGACTGTAATCTTCACCACACTTGTTTTTAGGATTTTCGGATGCAGAAATCTGCATCCCAATTCCGGATCTTCGGCTATAAAATGTAGGTGGTGTGGTTATAATCCCAGGACAAATCTTCATAAATGCCGTGATAGATTTCCTCCCATAAAAGGGAACAACCAGCCATTTAGCCTATTTGAATTGTTGCTTGATTTATGGTGATCATAATAATTCCGTGTGGTCGTAATGACCTGGTGACAGGGTTTCTATTGGCTGCGCATTCCGCCCCTGTCGTAGCCATCTTAACCTAACCCGGCAATCCTACCAGGTACAGGGGACCTACAGTTTAAAGTTGAATCAGAACAATGGAAGCGTTTTAGCTTACTCCGCATTACACAGAAATCTTTGATAGAGATGAAGGTCGGGACAGGGATTCAAACCGGGACCTTTCGATTTCCATTCAGACAACTTAACCTCTGAGCCACCCGACCGCTCATATGAGGGGTAAATCCTTGGTGCTGCCTCTGATGTGCACATGAGAAATGAAGTCTTGTACCCGTTCCTTGACGATAAAGGCTTGTAATGGCATTTCATTCCATAGTGAGAAAATAAGTGTGTATGGTTGTGATAAGGTTTGAGGTGCCGTCCCTTGGCCAGCTGTCCCGTGTGGAGTCTGATGATGGATGGTGACCACTGGTTTCCAGAGCTGCCACGCCCTCTGTCGGTCCAGAAGAGGAATCGCGCACTCCCGGTCATTCATAAAGGGAAGGAAGGAAGCATCAACCCTGTCCTGTCTCCTCCCGGTTGGGGCGGATCCGCTAGGCAAACAGCCTACCAGCTTTGACGTTTGAATTTCCACCAACTGCTACCTCAGTGCAGCTATTGTATTAATTCTGAACGCATGCGTACCTTATATTCTTGCACACTTCCGTTGCGGCGACACTGCATGCAAGCCGCGTGCACGCAATATACGTTGCACATGTAACATGCGAAATTAGGCGGTCAGCCACTGACAACTCAAAGTTTATAGTAGGATGCAAGTCATTTTTACTCACTTTTCTATAAAAATTGCTTAGAAGCATATATGAATTAAAAATCCAACGATGGGTGCATCTCTCTTTTATAATTATAATAATTATTTTTCAGTTGTGTCGCTAGCTATTGTGGACTCAAATTGCAAGCTACATTGACGTTGGAGCTTTCCGGAAACGAATCAGACAATACTGTACTCCACAGAACTTCTTTTTATAAGCTTGAAAACAAGAGCTCAAACTCTCCCGGCCACTGCAGGTAAAAGTGCCCTTCTCTTCTGCTGGTGATGAAGAATTTTCCCTTTCTACAATTATAATAGAGCCTTACAGTGGTTATTTTTTTTTTGTGGCAGTAAAATTCCATTTCAGCTAGACAAAATAACCATAGTAATGTTTCTCAACACAGCTAATAAAGTTTAGGACATGTACCTCATCCCATCATCCTCTTGGCTTTGTACACCCTGTTTAAAAAGACTGACACCCTCAAGAGCGAGTCATTAAGACAAACTACTGGATGTACAAGTGGGGAATGATAGAGAACCCTTCTTATGACTTTGGTAACTACCAGCAAACCATTCACACATCCATGTTTAGTTCTATTTATTGTAATTCAATGCAGTTACTGTTTTTGTATTTCTTCTGCCATACGAAATAAATAAATTAAGACAAATTCTGTTTGCTTGTTTTTATTCCTTGGTCTGTAAGTAATGTTGATTACCAGATGAAGGGTTAAAAGATTACTCATAACAAGCAGGAATATAGCGGACTTTTTTTTTCTTCAAATAATCTAAATTAAATTAATTGTCTTCTCCTTCTTTTTCAACACCTTCTCCCTACATTAGGGGTCGGCTACCTTGCTGATGCCAGACATTTTATACAGGGCGTTCGCCGGGAAACGCTACCCACTGTTAGCGCTACAAGGAAGAAACTGCTCCCGGCGAGCGAGCGGTCAGCTTCCGGCATTGTTCGACCGTCGGCCGCGGACTATTTCATAATAATTACGCTTCATAAATTTGTATGTGCTAAGCATTTAAATGTGACGTCAGTTGCGGATCAACAGTGCCATCGTGGACACCCTGCAGGTACCAGTTGTAAAATCTAATCCTAGGCCCCTGGTCTATTTCTGTAATTTTATGCACCACAATTGTTTTGTACGGCTTTAAGTGAACTAGCTGTGTTACTTTCTAAGCTGACGTCTTAGATACGCCTGCCTGCTGCCCTAACTGACTTAATGATTTTTTGGGTGACTGTTCTATTCGAAAAGCGATATCGTCAATTTTCTCCTCTGTGAGAATACGGTTGACCGACAGTCTCTTTTTGTTAAAAAATGAACCCGTTTCTTTTACTTTTTTAACCAGACGCAGAATTGTTGATTTAGCTGGCAGTAAAGCGCCAGGATATTCGCGACGAAATTTACTGCGACACTTTTTAAACGACTTCTTCTTCACATATGTATCGTAGAGAAATATTCTTTGTTGCAAACTGTAACGTACCATAATTTTACTCACACTCAAACACGGTACAGATTAGTAAAGTATGAAGCCCCAAACCAGCCAAACCGCAAAGAAACGTTTATTCACAACACTGTTGGGGCAGCGGAGGTGTTAAACAGTGCGGTGATTCACGGTGCCGTGTGGCGGGAGCTGCTGGCCCGACTGACCGAGCAAGTTGCCGACGGCAACAGACTGGGAGGGTAGCGTTTCCCGGCGAACGCCCTGTACCTACTGCCATGTCGTGCTACCTACTAATGGAAGACATGAAATGTTGCCATCTGTCTGCGAAATGGGTAACTATGTACTGTATATGTCATGTGTGTTTTCTGTTTGTGAAATGAGGCGTAGAGTGGGTACCGTCCCGAAATTCGCCTTGATGACTGAGGAAAACCGGTACGGTGTTGCCTGGGCTCGTGTACTTCACCGATCCAATAAGCGACGCCTCAAAGCACTGAGCCAAACTGGCGGGTACTCAGACAACTTATCCTTATCTGATATTTTTCTAAATTTTCCTAGGATTTCATTGCAGTTTTCATGTTACGAACCTAACCACGTTAGCAGCCGGTGGAAAATCTGTAACTTCCAGGACATTACGATATTATTTGTTGCATATTCTCGTTATGTCAACGGCGTTTCGAGGAGTGGATAGTATAATTCGTTTTTAATTCGGGATATAATATTAAGAGGTATTCTTTGTCAAGTTAATGGCGAAGAAAATTATGTGTAAAAGTTGTGTAGAGATAATATTTTGCAAAAACAAAACAAAAAAAAGTTAAAGAGATTGTCTCTACGCTTTGCAGCAAGTTGACGTACCGGGTGTTTCAGAAATGACCGGTATATTTGAAAAATCAATAAAAACTAAATGGACAGCGATAGAAATACCCAGTTTGTTGCAATATGCTTGGGGCAACAGTAAATTTTCAGGCAGACAAACTTTCGAAATTAGTTACAATTTTCAACAACAGATGTCGCTGCAGGCGATTTGAAAGTTATAGAAGTAAACGCAGTCTGTGAGTTCGCCATTCTGTAAGTCATCTTTCTGCTATAAGCGTGTGCTGTTCACAGATTGCAAGTTTGCTGTGAAAAAATGGTTTAATCCTTAGAATAATCGTACTTTAGATTTTTCCAGACTGCAGCGCCATCTGTTGTTGAAAATTGTAACTAATTTCGAAAGTTTGTCTGTCTGAAGATTTACAGTTGTCCCAAGTATATTGCAACAAACGGTGTATTTCTATCACTGCCCGTTTAGTTTTTATTGATTTTTCAAATGTACCGGTCATTTTTGAAACACCCTGTAGTTTTAAATATCGTCTTATGGAGTTAATTTTTAGACTGTTAATGGGAACCTAAGCTTGAATAGCGACACAAGCATTAATCTTGGTTAGACCATCGCGTCGTAAGAAAGGTTGGACTGAAATCCGGTGTTAGTACACAGAGATTCATAAATAGTCTAAGCAGTAACAGCTTCTGTAGAATAACACGTACTTACGTCTTGCTATCTTTGCATCTGTCTCCGTGCCCACCAGGAACAGCAGGTGGCCTTTACCACAGCCTCTCGCCTCACTGCAACTTCTTAATACTCCCAGAGCTCATTTGAAGTGCTTGGCTGAACGCCATAACTGCCGACGCGTTTCTTGGACTGACAACATTTTGCGCCTGCTAATAGCTTCATCTGGTCTCGTCTAATTCCATTCCTAATCGTCATGGATATCGCATTCGTTCCATATCCTTGCGCTTCAATTAATTTACTTGGGCTATCTGTTGGTGGGTAGAAGTAATTATAATTTGTGTGGTTGTCGATTTGCTTGATAGCGAAATAGAAATACAATCGGAATTACCGTCCACTTTAATAAGATGCTTTGCGCCTGGAGACTGCGCTCACCTCAGTGGTTCGGCATTCTTCGGCGAGTCTCGGTTACGACCGAAGTGTTAGTTACGCTGACTGCCACCACAGCGCTGCTTGGCTAACCAGGAAAGTTCAAAAGAATAACTGCATTGACTAAAAATAAGTGTAAATTTCAATCTAATAACTGTTTTTTTTTTTTCAATTTTCACTTATATTGTTAAAAGGAAGTGTAATTGCAATGCCAGCTAAAAGAAAATTGTCTGTTGTGGAAGTGACTGCAACAAAATACAAAGAGAAGGATAAATAAATTAATGCGAGGCAGAGATTAAAAAGTTATAATGATGCATTTGTTTAAATTTTGTTTATTTACGACGGATAAACGCAGAAACTCAGGAAAGTAGAAGAGCATCCTATATATACATTGTATCCTATGGAGCAGTTACTGGAACCAAGTGACAACAGAACCTAATACCTTCTTAGACAGAAGATATCAAACAGGGAATTTGACTGAAACTCTGAGAATATTTATTCTAAACGTAGATAATCCCCAAATATATCAAATAAATAACAGTTATTCGTTTTTTAAACTTTACTTCATTTAGAAACTTTATCGTAAAATTAATAATTGTGGTCGTCAGTAAAAAAGATTATGATTAATGGTTATTCATGTTTCCTTAGAATTTTTTCCGGAATAAATACCTACTACCACCATATGTGATACCCGTCATAGTCGACGGGCCTTTAAAATATTTAATAGCTCTTATTGAGCATGCTGGTTTGTTTCGCCGCTGAAATGTTGAAAAGCATTGAGTTGTGGATGAAAACAATTTTGAAAATAGATTTACACTGAATTTGGCTCTCATATTGTCTCCCTCATGATATTAGCGCTACACCGGGCTTAGTTAGTTTAATCCGCAAATACTGGGCCAGGAGGGTTGGAGAAATGGTAGGCAGCATAGGATAATGATAGGGTTAATTTTCGGTCGGAGGATGGCGTCAAACTTAATTTACTCGAGGTGTCTTTCGAAATAATAACCCTGATTGGGACGGCATAACGATTAGAACTTTCCATTGTTTCATTTCTTACCTGCAAAATCAGACACTACACTTAAGCTCACACTTATAAGACGCATCTACAAATGGATTAACACATAACCACGACAGTAAAGTTTACCCGTGGAATTTTTAGTAAGGGGTAACACCATATCCGTAACATCCTACTCCAGGAAGAAACGAATACCGCCCAAAGCTTTGCCTTTGGAATCATCCATCGTATTCTATTTTTTTAAGTTAAATATTTGATACACTATGCTAGACGCCCAAAAGGTATTGTAAACATGGGAGACGGGTCTTAAAAATAAAAATAAAATATTTAAAAAATGTCTTATTGTAATTTTTTTCCCTAATTCATTTTAACTATAGAATGTACTTTAACAAAAAACATGTGTCGTAATACTTGTGTACGCGAAATTCAATAATATTAGAACAAAATGGAGATTCTGACTCTTGAGCTGTATTGTAATATCGTACTTCCTCACAGCTTTTTGTAACATACTAATCTGGTTTCCACTGTCAGTATAGAAAATGATAAGCTACATCTTTAGTAAATTGTATTTAACACAAGAAGCTCTTTGATTGGGAAATATAGTTAAGCTCACAAAACTTCAATCATTTCGTTCCATTTAATATATAAAAATTTGTATTTTGTACAGGTCAAATAAAATTTTCAAACAAAAATCTGCAAGATTAATAAATTATAACGCTGACTGTTTACTTTCAATCTTCCTGATACAATAACCATGTGTTCTGCTATTGTACGTTTCAAATGAAATGTTTAGAGTTGATATAAATACAATGATTCTGCCAGTCTACGGAACTTTCTTATCTTTTCATTTCTGTACGTAATGAATCACATAGGATCTGCGAAGTAAGACGGGACTGTGATCGATTCCCGTCCCCGCGTACAGCAGTGCTGATTGCGGCTTCCTGCAGTCAACAAGGCCAATGGTGGGATGGACCCAATATCCGCATCATAAACTACACAGTTTACAAACAAAAATACACTTAGGGAGTGTCCATTAATTACGTGAGGTGAAAAGGGGATGGAGGCGGGACCGGCGAAATCTCACCAAGGGGGGAGGGGGAGGGTCGACAGAAATCTCACGCGAGCTTAGGTTCTGAAAAAAAAAGTTCGTTACCAACTTTGGGGGGTGGGGAGGTATAACAGCCCTCGGAAGTAGGAGAGCTAAAAAGATGGTCTCAAAAAACTACAAGATCAATTAACAGGGGGGGAGGGGGGTCCCGTCAAAATGTCATGTCAACTTAGGGAGGGGGACGTCCTATCTAAATCTCACGTCTTCGTGGGGGGGGGGAGAGCGGTCCAGCTAGATTTCACCACACGGAGGGGGAAGGTCTCGAATTCCGGAAAAAACACCTCATGTAATTATTGGACGCCCCATTATCACACGGATATAGTTTCACGTTTCGTAGTTGGTTGGCGACACAACACTTCTCCAATACGTTCTGCCAAATTCGTTTCTATCGCGGGTCGGGCATATGACTTCCCACCATCACAATTACACACCGGATGCACCTGTGCACATGTCCCGCAGTCTTATGTTCCGTCAGGGCCTATGCGAAAAATAACTAGTTTATATTGGCATTTATTATTAACTGCTCGCCACTATTATTCCATAACTTATTAATAACTCCACCATGTTTGTACACAGGCTAGAAAAATTTGCTACCGAGATCTGTTCTAAAAAATAATTTTCGAAAAGAAAATTAGAAACAAGATAATTTCTAGTGTGAAATATCATATATATTATTTCTATAAGGTATTTTTTTGTCACAAGGCTATATTTTCCTTCATACTTAACCGAAATCAATGAATGAGGTGTCATTTTAAAGCTTATGGTCTCCACTTTGGTTAAATCGTATTTTAAGCAAGAAAGTTTTCGGAAATCGACCCTTAAAGGGCAAAAATGTAAATTTTTCTAAAATGCTGTTTTCTGTGTTACGAGTCAGTTATCTCCCTGGATACCTATCTGAAACCGTTTTATGAAGTATCGTTTTAAAGATTAAGATCTCCGCTTTAGTGACGTCATGTATTAAGCCAGAACGTTTTCGGAATTCGACCCATAAAGGGCAAAAGTATCAAAATTTTTGCAATGCGTTTTTGTGTCACGAGCGATTTATCTCCCTTAATATCTAACCGATATAGATAAATGAGGTATCATATTAAAGAATAAGGTCTCCGCCATGGTAACATTATATTTTAAGAAAGTAATTTTTCGTAATTCGACCCTTATATGGCAAAAATGTCACTTTTTCTAAAATGCGTTTTTTGTATCTCGAGCTATTTATCTCCCTGGATATCTAACCAAAATCAATAAATGAGGTAGGATTATGAGGAGGAAAGTCTCAGCTTTGTGACATCATATTTTAAGAAAGAATGTGTTTAGAATTCAACCCTTAAAGGGAAAAAGTATAAATTTTTCTATAACGCATTTTTGTGTCACGAGCGATTTATCTCCCTTAATATCTACCCAATATAGATAAACGAGGTACCATATTAAAGAATAAGGTCTCCGCCATGGTAACATTATATTTTAAGAAAGGAAATTTTCGTAATTCGACCCTTATAGGGCACAAATGTAACTTTTTCTAAAATGCGTTTTTTGTATCTCGAGCCATTTATCTCCCAGGATATCTAACCAAAATCGATAAATGAGGTAGGATTATGAGGAGTAATGTCTCAGCTTTGTGAAATCATATTTTAAGACAGAATGTTTTTGGAATTCAACCCTTAAAGGAAAAAAGTATAAATTTTTCTATTACCGATTATTGTGTCACAGGCGATTTATCTCCCTTGATATCTAACCGATGTAGATAAATTAGGTATCATATTAAAGAATAAGGTCTCCGCCGTGGTAACATTATATTTTAAGAAAGGAATTTTTCGTAATTCAATCCATAAAAGGTAAAAAAATCAATTTTTCTAAAATGCTTTTTTTTTTTTTTGTCTCGAGCCACTTATCTCCCTTGATATCTATCCAAAATCGATAAATCAAATACGATCGTGAGGAATAATGTCTCAGCTTTGCTGACATCATATTTTAAGAAAGAAGTGTTTGGAATTCAACTATTAAAGGGATAAAGTATAAATTGTTCCACAACGTATTTTTGTGTCACGAGCCTTATATTTCCCTTGATATCTAATCGATATAGATAAATGACATATCGTATTAAAGACTAAGGTTTCCGTCGTGGTAACATTATATTCTAAGAAAGGAATTTTTCGTAATTCGACCCATAAAACGCAAAAATGTCAATATTTCTAAAATACGTTTTTTGTGTTTCGAGCCATTTATCTCCCTGGATTTCTAACCAAAATCGATAAATGAAGTAGGAGTATGAAGAGTAATGACTGAACTTGGTGACTTTATATTCAACCTCACTATTCATCGCATTTTATTCGCGAAATTTTCGCACGGGTTGTCTAGTCGTTAAAACAGCGGTAATGAAATATCTCTTTCGCGAACCTTTGTTAAGTGTATTTCGGTTTGGGTGGTGACAGCCTTCCCATTATGAAGAGCTTAGACCAGCATTGGCGGTTCTTTCAGGCCAGGGTGCATCGGGGTCAGCCCTGTTATCGGCGCCTGTGGAAAGACTTCCTGCAAGACGGAGCTCTTTCAGAGATGCAGCTGAATACACGGATATCCGCTATACACGGGAAGCAGACTCGATTAAGAGCGGCGGGCCCAGCTGAGAAAAGATAGCAATCCTCCTCTAATCTTCTATCTGCTGTGAAATTCCTTCTTATTGCAGATTACTTTGCTTGCTTGTGAATAGGTGTGTGTCGTGGAAATTACGTTGTACAGCCACAGGTCTTTTTAAACCAGCAGCCCGATAAAGTGCACAGTCTCGAAATAACATTGAATGAAAAAAAATAATCTTCATATTACCACATCTCCAAGTTCTTAACAATTTTCTTAACGAAATCTTAATAATTCTTCAGCTCTTTAACCTATTCACCTGAAAAATTATTAAGGGGATACGGAATCACCTATACCCGCAATGTTAAATTATGCCTACTATAGGGAACATTTTCTCACAAACGGCTGGAGCTGTCTGAATTATTATTATTTTTTTTTTTTTTTTTTTGCTGTATGTGCATTGATATACTGAAACAATGGTTTTTTGTCAAAGTATTTACTTACAGAGATATTTTATACTTACCTTAAAGTAAATTTTTTCCATCACTTTTCACTAGATTATCACCTCTAAATCTTTTGTAAATGAAGTAATTAAAAAAATCATTGTTTTTGTATTTAAAAGAAACCAATGTGACTTTATCATAAAAATTTCAGACTTCTAGGTTCACCAGTACCTGAGATAATGTTCCTAGGAGAAGTAAACTTACGGGAAACGAAGAAAGAAGATTAAAACTCTCCTGATCCATATTCAGCCTTCATAATCATCTTTTTCTTTTGGCACCCCTCTGCACCTGTCTTGCTTTTTTCAATAATGTCTTCATTATATTGTCATTTGAATTCATGTCACATGAATATACTGCCAAAATTTTATGGGCCGCCATGAGAGAAGTGTATAACAAAAGCGCAATACGCGATCTCACAAATATATAAAAATAAAACAGTTATAATTCTAGTAGAGTCACGTATGATACGTCATTTTAAGAGGAAATGTGGCGGAATATAATAAGCCAATAAAACTAAAATCAATTTTTTTCACCCAATATCCGATTCCATATCCCCTTAAAAATGATTTTTATTACGAAAATTTGGAAAGCTTAAATTAGGATGATGTTACTTAGAAGAAAAATCTGAAAAGAGTATATCGATCCTTAGCTCTAGAACTTTAAATTACAACAGCTTAATTTTTAAAAATGATTCATACCCAATCTCTGACTGCTTTACCGTTTTCCAGTTACATAAAAAGTTACGGAAATTAGCTATCACTTACCGTAAATGAATGACGGATGTAAGTAATAACAACAAGCAACACAGAATACAGCAACTTTCTGGCGAAATCCATTCGTTAACAGAAAACTGCGGTTTTTAGGCGGTTTTCCGCAGACGCCTAGACGAATGCTGAGACTGATCCCAAACTCCGCTACATAAACTACACATTTCACAAGTATAACCGCGCGTCATAGAAAACATAAGTTACTCGAATCGCAGGCAGATAACAATACTTAACCTACCCCCATTTCTCTAGAACCGACAATCACTGGTCTAACTACCCAGTTGAAATATTGTAATAATTCTTGGTTAAAATCCATGATGAGAATCAATGTTTTGCGTTGTCCGATAGAGTCCATTCGCAAATTATAATAATTATAACAACAAATATACTGATAAAGCTATGACCAAAGATGAGAGGTGGTTGCTGTTGGGATTAACAGGACTATGAAAACAAAGGAAGAAACATTTGTTAGGACGGGGTGGCAAAAGAGGATTGGAAACAGTAAAATGGAGGGTATTTGTCAGATTGCGAACAAGGGTATGCCCGTTGTCATATTACTGCTAGGCCAGCTTCTATCGTCTCAGTAAAGAGGAACCTCTTTGAATAGGGGGGGATTTTAAACCGTCTGTATTTGCTTGACCAGCAAGTGTTTTCCATGAATACCGTTTATCTATTCAGTGCGGAAAAAAATGGAGCACAAGAGTTTCAAGCGGGTGTTCCAATTCGTGAACTTTTTACGCTCACAGACATCAGTAGCTAGCTGTGTGCCTCAGAGTTAGTGAGTATAATGGAATGTCTTCCTCATTTAGTACAGATTTTCTTTGCCAAGAAAATAATTACCTTGATTTTTAAGGCTCTACATTGAAGTGTCACGCTAATTGCGACATTGGAAAATGTTTAATTATTAAAAACTTATCAATTATTAATATTTATCATGAGGGATGTGAATTGATCATGAAGGCACCAATTTAAAATTACTATTTATTAGATCACTCATATGGATGTATTAATTAGTTAGACGTGATTCAGAGATGTGATTTGTTATTGTAAACTGCCCGGCATACATTGTTGTTCGTCAGGGTCGTTACTGGTCTAGTGGACGCGGTAGGTGAATGCACTCAACACACACAATACCGTTTGTTGCTCCTGTGACGGCAGCTGCTGGCAGGTCCGTGGTGGGGCTTTTTACGACACGACTGCGGGAAGTGGTCTGATCAGCTCACGGGTGGCGTCGTGTTCGCCTCACGTTCGACGCAGCACAGACGTAGAGTGACCCCTCAAGCAGCTAGGACGGGAAGATGTCGACGCAGTCTGGCGACGAACCTGCTCTTGCAGATACGGACTGGAAAAACTCTTCCAGCAGAAGCGCGAACTCACACTCGCACTCGCGTATTCTCCCAACGTCCCGCGTACAGCCACGAGGTGCACACCCGAGTGTCCTCTCCACGAGTCCCCATGCCACCCTTCCACCTGGCGGTCCAGCGGATTAGGGGAAATACGAGGGGTAGCCACATTCCTTCGGTGACGACTACCTGTCTGCATCTAGCTGCAGCCTCACAAATCCGTTAGCAAACTTACGTGGCTGCAACATCACACGGCTGTAATGTGTCATTACAACATACACGTGACGGAACTCACTACGAATTTTGAATTTTCCTCATGCTGAACACGTTGCTGATAGTGAGCAATATAAGCTGTAATGGAATAGAATCTACCCTGTTTAACTGTCAATAAACACATGAAAAGCTTCAATTGCTGGTGGTACGGTTTGTGTTCAATCTGATTGAATGAACCATGAAGGTGATTGGTTTTCAAGTTTTCCGATGAATAGTTGCGATATCCTCCGGCAGAGGTTGAATATCTTTGTACAAGTTTCTTTTTTATTAATTAGATTCGTCGTGGTCCATATCGTAACTCAGAGATGATGCAGAAGAGGATTTCATGGAAGGGAATGGAACCAGCCCGGAAGGTGCCATACCGTCATTCCCATATTTTCTTTTACTGTTGCAGTTAATTTATTTAACATTTCTATTAATAATTTATTCAATTAGCTTCCAATCAAAAGAAAGAACCAATATCCATCCAATATATGAATTACATACTCCGGCATTCTTTTCACCCATTATATTCTCCGTTTAGAAATAAATCGGGACAGTCAACTCTTCTCTTCCCCTTCTTTTCCCTTACTAAAGAAATCGGCTTCTTGATGATTTCGCTTATCACGGAGTTGTCACCTGAAAAATCAAAGACGAATTCTACGAAATTTTATCGTGATGATGGTGTCTAATACTTATTTCTTCAACTGAATCTATATAAATTTAATTCATTCACTAAGACACCATAAGTCTGACAGTTCTCGGTTCTTAAAAAAGCATTCACCACTGCGTAACATACAGCGTTTACACGCTCTACGTTTAGTAAATCAAATGAGTGGTGTGATTGAAAAAGTGGAGTAGGCAGACAGACAGTCAACAAGATCCCACCTCTGTGCACTGCAGTACAGTACAAAGGCTGCCAGTGCCTCGACACCTCAGGAGTAATGAACTTGATTGCCTGGCAGGATGAACCTCAAGTCTGCTCCCACACAAATTTCAGTCGCTCGTCATCCTGATCTCTCCGATCTAATTTGGTCTCGGACCTGGCAAATCTAAACTTTCAGAGTAGATATTGTTACTAACATTAGCCATTAACATGGGAATTATATGAAAATTAAGAAATAGGTGCCTTGAAAAATAGTCACGACGCCAACTAGGATTCTCTCGTTATATCAATGCCCCCTTTAATGTAATAATGTAATAATATAGTGACAATATAGTGCCCGAGCGGAGATTCGAATCCGCGTCCTTCCAAATATGAGGCCAGAGCGTTACCGCTCACCCACCACCCTGGGTCAGACCGTTCCTTACGGGTTCCTAACGCAAGTTAAAATGATGTCACCAGTGAATCATAAAAATCCAAAACAATAAAGGCGTGAAGCGTTCTGCCCAAAACAATCTTGATAATCACAATGTAGCACTAGAAATTAATGCTAAAAATATCTAGTTCACGTATCAAGTTATTAATCGATTTATACAGTGAGTATAAGGATATATAAATTGTGATTAAACTTCGTGGTACTACTTCATGAGGTTAGTTTTTAGTGTGTACCCGCCAGTGTACTTCAGTGCGCTGAGGCACCGCGTACTGTGTCGGGGAGGAACAAAACACTCAGGCACCCTGTACCGCCCGTCCTAATTGTAGCTTTTATCCGGTTTTCCGCAGTTATCAAGGCTAATGCCGAGATGGTCCATAATTTCCACCCCATAAACTACATATTTCACAAACAAACAAAATACACTTATCACTAAGCCCCGGATTCTTAGGTTCGAACCTTTTTTGTTCCCAACTTAATATCCTCAAAATTTTAACTTTCTCTTACGTCTACTGTATAAACTAATAATATTCATAAATTTAATAGGACCTAAAATAACCTAATTTTTATGTTATGACCTAAAATGAACTAATTCGGTTTTTAGAACCTAAAATGACCTAATTCGATGTACTGATCCAGTTCGACTGTAATTTTGTCACTTAAACAAATGTCCAACCGGATTAGCTCAGGGCTACGGTCTGTGGAAGACGCCATGGGTTCGAACCCAACCATCAGCTGTTCTGACGTGGTATTCCGTGGTTTTCATTTCCCCTCCAGGCAATTGCGGGAACAGTGCCTTATGGACAGGTTACGGGTAGCTGCTTCCTTTTCCCCCTTCCTTCTCACAAATTTCGTTTTCTTCTTCTACATCGATCCAAGTTAATGTTATATGGCGATCCGGGCAGGCGCCATCACCAGCTGTAACTATTATTACGTGAATCCTAAGATCTAAGACACTGCAAATGTGAGCAGTATAGGAATGATCCCTAACATAGTCCGAGGGGTAAAGTCGAACTTGGAGGGTAAACGAACTATGTTTACGTATAAAACGGAAGAATTTATTTTAAAATTGGAATAACTATTCACCACAATATTAAATGATGTGTTTTAACCTAATTGTTGACAGTAACATTGAGAAAAGCTGTAACAATACGGTGTGGCAACTTCACATTATTACAAAGGTTTACATTCAGTAGAAACAAATCGACAAAGCAAGTTTTAAACATAGCACGTTAAACATTAACAATCTCAGGAACGCAAACCCTTTCTGAGAATTTAACAGTTGTATACCGTCATCGTTCAGTGGTAACACGGAAATTAAAATATTGTGTAGGCCTACATAAGTTTAGTTCCTTAATCAAAAGCAATAATGCCTAAAAAGAAATCCTCAAGAAGTAGTCACCTGCGAGAGTGGTTAGGAACGAATAACAACTTTTCTAAAGATTAGAGAAAATTATATATTGTCAAACATGTGTGGAACCAGTAAGTTTAATTTGTTTTATAGACATATATCTTTTATAATTTTAAAAAATAAATTAGATTTTATTTTTTTTCGTTTCTAAAGTAACGTAAAGTGACAGAGTCTAGACTGCTGGATGAAATTTCATAATATTAACTGACTATTATCCGGGGTGTTATATTCAGGTGGACTATTTTTACTTTTGATTTCTATATAAGTGACTGCAGAAAAATGATCCCACGTACTACAGTATCAGAATTCAGCAACTCATTTGGCAAATGTTACCAGGAGAATCGCTTCCGAACAGAAGCAGAGTTTAATTACAAGTTCAAAGCTGGGTGCAGAAGATTCGTTTCACCTGCGTCTGTGTGAAGTTCTCACTGCCGCTAATATACCAGTTTCAACAGTCCAGAATGCAGTCCTGAAAACCATTATGGAAGAATTTTGCAACAGAAAAATACGAGATGAATTCACTTTAAGAAAGAATTACTTGCCTCATCTGCAAGTGAAAACAATTGAAGAACTAGTGGACATTGCCGACCACTTCATCTGGTTAAGTGTAGATGAGACGTCAGATGCCTGCTGCAGATATATAGCGTTGTTGTGGGCAAGCTCGCATGTGAGGGACGTAGTATATCCCAAGTCATTATGTGCAGAGAACCTCCAATGACTAACCAGTCTACTGTGGTAATTGCTGTAAGGGATGCATCAAAACTGTTGTGGCCAGGTCCAGAACACGAGGATAAATTGTCGTTGGTGACAGACAGTGTAGCTTATATGATAAAAGCAGGGGAGCGTTTGAAGGCATTCCATCTTCGAATGGTCCATGTCACCTGTCTAGCTCATGGGCTGCACCAGGTAGCTGAAAAAAATTCGAGAACAGCACCCTGTAGTTAAAGAGATAATTCCTTCAGTGAAGAAAATATTCCTGAAAGCGCCAAGTCGAGTAGTTACTTTCATCGATACCCCTCCTTCCTGAGCCAGTAGTGACACTATGTAGGACCTGGCTCTCAGCCGCAGCATATTATGCAGAAAACTATGAGAGCATCACGGAAGTCATCGAATCATTAGATGAAAGCGAAGCTATTGCCATAGTAAATGCAAAGAAAGTGTTGCACTCAGTACCAGCTGTACAGAAGTTGAAATATATAAAGGCAAATTTTTACAACCCAGAATTTTCAATCAAGAATTTGGAAGGAGGTACTCTACCGTTGACGAAAGCACTTCAAATTACCCAAGAAGTGAGGGTCAAAGTGGCTCCTGGACCAGTTGGGGTGTCTATATCTCAGAAGCAGGAGTCTGTTTTAGCCCGCAGTCCAAATTTCAAGAGGATGGAATACATAGGCCGTGTCCACTGTGGTCTAAAGAAACAAGAATATTGCCTTGGAATCCAAAGGAAATCGCTGATACAAAGTTCATACTTCTGACCACAAGTGACGTAAAACGTAGTTTTTCCGCATTCAAGAGAATTTGAACGGAAAAAAGTGGAAGATTTACTCCTGAAAATCTGTCAAAATATTTCATTGTTCAGTGTCATATTAGAAGTTTTAAATGAGTTGTTTACCATACACAATACAGACGAAGTATTTTGAACATAATAGTGGATTATTTTGCATACTTTAATGTGATCGACCAATGAAATGTTGGAAGTTTCTAAGGAGTACTTGACATTGTATTGTAAAGTCAACAATATTTTTAACACTATGGCAGTGTATATTGCGTGTTTTAAATTTTATTTCCCTTAAAAACGTGTAAGTTCCTAAATCAGAATTTTAAAAACCTATAAAAGCCTAAAACGTGAGTTGAATAAACCTAAATTTGGTTTTTTAAAACCTAAAAATCCGGGGCTTACTTATCACACACACAACATAGTTACACACTATATGGTAAATTGGCCATCCTTCCGCAGTTGCTTGTTAAATAATTGAACGGCCACAGGGAAGAACAATCATAGTCCATTTTCCCGCAAGGTTGAAATTACATTGGAAATTGGTAGCTTATAACAGACAGTTTGTAACTGTGATACCATTCAAGCAAGAAAGAGCATAGTGCTTGAGTTATAACAGGGAAAAATTGGAGCTGACGGGGAATAACGATCAGTCTCCATGAAGTCTGGCAAGAATGATAAAGGTCACGTGGTCAATGACGTAGTGTTTCCAATAAGAGGTCTCTCCTATATGGAGGGTGACAAGGATATGAGTCTTCTAAATGCTAAATTTTACACCGAGACACCCAATGACTGGATGGACGTCATCAGAAATTGCAGAGTCACACCAACACCTTTCACGGTCATCGATTGTGCCACACACGTCAAATTTGAAAATTGAATAGACTTTATCTGAGATTTATGTTAATAAGTGCCCTTTGCCTACACAGCCAGTAAGAATTTTAAAGGTTGATGAAAAGGAGACTAAATTCGTTATCCACAAGGCAAACTATTTTGAAGCTACTTAAAGTCTCTTTTTGTAGGGAAACAAGGCACAGGAAACCAAGAAAATCGTCGAAACAAAGTGAGCCAACCGTACTCGGAGAACTATACAATGGACAACTGCCCAAGAAACCAGCAGAATTGAAGGACCTATTACATTTAAAACAGTTCTTGACCAATCCCAATTCTCAAGCATTCTATGATTCGCTGGTATCTGCCTTGATTTGGATGAACCAGACGAAGTTGATACTCAATACGCAGACGACCCACCAATTGATACTACCCCATAACTGGCAAAAACGATAAAAGATCCTCTAGTTTTGAAAATTTTCTGTTCATGTTCCATCCATTTAATGTCATTTTTTTATTGCTGATTATAAAAAAATGATGTATTAATATAAACAAAGCTTAAAAAATATTTGTCTACTTATTTTTCAGTAATTTATTCTACTTGAAACTTAGAAAATTGAATTTCGGAAATTTTCATATGTGGGACTATGATCGTTCTTCCCCGTGACCCTTCAATTGTAAATGTTGCTGATAGACGGTGTTTTCATTTACAACAGTTACATACATTTCGCAGATAGCAACACTTCACTTCCTTCATTAGAACGTAGTACTATCTAGGGAGCGTGCATAACCCACGTAGCTCCATTTTGACCTCCTGTGAATCCCCCCTCCCCACCACGTAGCCCTAGGTGGCTTTTGCCTCTAACCCCCCCCCCCCCCTTCCACGTAGCTTTTGATTCCAGAAGATATTTTGTACTATTTTCTGCAGTCAGACTATTGTAAATTACATACAGAGATAATTAACTGAGGGAAATAAATATTCACATGCTGTTGTGAGTTCTGTTCCTCATTTTAACTGTGAAAATGTTATGGAAAGAAAGCTACGTGGCCTGGCTCGGAACCTCCCCCCCTTCTCCCCTGGACCGAGCCACGTAGTTTGTGCACTCTCCCCTAGCAGCAGGTATAAAATTCTTGACGTCAGCAATGGCATTCGGTCGTCAGATGAAGCTCCAATTTTGTCAATGCTAATGATGAGAAAAAGTCATCTACGGCAGCCGGCCCCTAATGTTGGGAAAAGGTGGCAAAAAAAGACAAATTTTTAGTGTTTCGTTACAGACAATTTTTTTATTGTTACGAGATGAAAAAGAAGAATCAGAATTACTCCGATCAAATTTATTTCATTTGTTGGGGAAACAGTGGTTACTGCAGTTGTGATGGTGAATACTACATCTACGGAATGCCATGATGTTGTGCCTCATCTATATTCAATATTTCTTTTTGCACCGAGCGTGGTGTGTGAACGGATAACGTTCTGGTCTCGCCTTGAAAAGACGTGTTTCCAAGAATTTCGATTCATCCATCAAATCTTCAAGAAAACTGCTGTGAACCTGAACGGATATATCAATTCATAAGAAATGTGAAATAAACTAAAATTCGACCAGAAGTTTCATCTGATAACGACGTTAGGACGTAAAATGAATCTGCGCTGTTTACGAGCGAATTAGCGTCGATTTCAAATGGGGTGGCAGCGTAATTTCCGTGAGTATCTTCTCTCTGGCTATTGCGTCATCAGCACATGCAGCGATTCCAGATGAAATTTACGACACAGTTCGCACGACCCATAAACTGTCGATCCTACCGGGTGCCCTATTCCTGTGGCGGACGTGGCAATTTCCTCGCAATAAGTCAGCCCACACTGAATACGGCCGTTATTCAGATTGGCCCCTGGACCAATAAACAAGGCAGCAGCCGGCGTCGGTTCCGTCCCGCCACGGGGCGATGCACTCCCATTACACTTCATAACAACCACGACAACTCGTCTCTACTATTTAATTACGGTATAATTGCATTTAAACAGGTACTATGCAACTCAGCAAAATGCGATTAAAAAATAGTATAATTTTTTCGGTTCCAAATCCCATACTACCCTGACGGGACTCCAGAATAAACGATGAAGGTTTTACGTTCTTTTTATCCTCTTGCTGTAAGACCCTTCAGCATCTGGTGAGTCATTGGAGTCGAGAGGAAAGGTCAACAATGTATGGGAATTAAATAGGGACATTTGCTAAGGGTTATTTCTGGAAACAATTGCAAACCGAAATCAGGATGGATGTATCAGGGATTGTACCTTAATTCCAGGGAGGAGTAGTTGTACGGATCAGCAACTTACAACACACGATTTTCAGCAGGAAGCAGTAGAAGCGGATGGGTTTCTTCTTTATTTTAAAATAAATTTCGTAAACTGTTTCACTTATTCCCTAACGTTATAGACGCCGATTCACAAGTTGATACAATTTTCTTGGATCTGATGAAAGCTTTTGACTGTACCACACAGCCAACTATTAGCGAAGATTAAAGCTTACGGTATATCGGATCAGATTTGCGAATGGATACGCGATTTTCTAACTGGTTGATCACAGTATGCCGTTGTTGACGGGTAAGCCTCTTCTAAGCTTGATGTTACTTGGGGCGTTCCTCTAGGAAGTGTAATAGAACCACTTCTTTTCCTAATTTTTATAAACGATCTCAGTGACAAGATTAATTTTTTACTGATGATGCACTTATCTATAGGGAAAAAGGTGTCTAACGATTGCTTAGTAATTAAGCGCGACCTGAATGTTATTTCGGAATGGTGCCAAAAATGGCAGCTTACAAATAACTGTAACAAATGCAAGTCAACGCAAATAAGTAACAAAAAGATTCTGTTTGTTCATGAGTACAAAGTTAACAATTCAGTTGTTGACACGGTTGATTCCCTGAAGTATCCGGGAGTAATAGTACAAAGCAACATGAAATGGGACTTGCACATAACTTCCGTCGCAGGCAAAGCTAATTCTACATTACGATTCATTGGTCGTATTTTGAGAAGTTTTAATGCCCATACAAAGGAAGTAGAGTACAAAACACTAGTGTATTTGCATTTTGATTATTGCTGTGGAGTTTCGGTTCCGTATCACAAAGGATTGATTGACACATTAAAGAAAGTACAGAAGAGAGCCGCTCGATTCGTGACTGCTAGTTACAGTCCTTAAGAAAGTGTCATAGAATTGATACATAGATTGGGCTGGAATTGTTTGGCGGACAGACGACGTCGTTTTCGTTTGAATTTATTGGATAATATTCGAAATTCTTTACTTTGCGAGTGCAATGAAATACTTCTTCTGCCAACCTATTTAGGTCGCAATGACAGGAGGGATAAGACTAGAGAAATAAGTTACAGTACTGACTCTTATATATTCTTTCTTTCCTCGCTCTGTTCGGAACTGGAATGCACAGAATTAGGATAGGTGCTTAACACCCTCTGCCACCCACAATATTTGTGAATTGCATCGTATACATGAAGATGTTAAGTCTTTTCTTCGTATGTATATGTAAGGCTGTCCATTTTTATATTTAAATTTAAACCAGCAGTAGTGGATAATTTTAAAAAAAAAAAAAGGTAGCTCAATGCACCGCACAAACCGGCTATTGCGATGAAAAAAATAAGCCATTGCAACTATTTTGGAAACATCATAGAGATCACTTTTTAATCAGTCAATTAGGTGACTATAAATACCACATTATTGTTGTACTGTGCAGGAAATGATACTCTTCTACTCTATTAACAACTTAGAATACAACGCGTGGAACAAATAAACAATTTGCTTTTATATTCCTTTATTTTTAATCTTAAAGAATTGTCATGAAAACAAAGGCAAAGTAATTGAGAAGAATCTTAGCAAAGTGGAAACAAGGAAACGAGGAAGGGAGATCTTTAGTAAGGAAGCGATCATGACACTCTTACAGGCAATAGAGTGACCTGTTGCCCTATGTGTCGCACATAAGCATAAGCGTTTTTGCAGATGTTTGCTGAATTCATTAAAGCACCACCTTAATTTATCTCAGCAAATGTTTGAAAACCAGTCATCTGCAGTGCAAACGATGGAATAAATTTCTGCTTATATTGACATTGGTATTCCTGTTTGTAGTACACTCGCATAATGGGTGTGCTACATTCTCTTAATATGAGGACAAGAAAAGCAGCGTGAGAATTTATGAGCGTGGAGATGTATGGACAGCCACTGTAGCGTAAATGGTATTTTAACCAGACTATATGTTGCTACATTTCCTTTTATGTACTCGCGACGCCGAGTGTGCCACTGGAGGGATGTGCTCCCTTTTGGCAACGCTGTTGGTGGTCGCTGGAGGGAGGATTTGCGTGGCCGGCATTGCGACGGCTGACCGGCACTCGAGGACTCGCCACGGACAGGTGGAGGAAGAAAGACGGCGGACACAGCGGTCCGCAGGGTGTGAAGTGAAAGTGGTTTTTGTACTCCGGGGAGAGTACCAGTGTTTTAGCGAGTGGAGCAGTTTTGTGGTTTCGGCTGCAGGGTGGATCTAGCCAACAAAAGATAGTAAATGCTCCGAACATCTTTTCTCTTGTTGTTCGTGAACACTGCATATCTGAAGATTTTGATAAAACCCGTTGCGCCCCTTTGAGCTAACACTCTGCTCGAACAATAATTGAACTAAGGCTAGTCGGTGCAGCATCAATTAAAAACAAGTACTGTTTCTATCGGGGGGCTCATGTTTTGCAATTTATTTAGTAAATGTCCTTTTTTTTGTAATACATTAATTGAATCTTTTGTAGGAATTATATCTGGATTTTATAATTGCCATCTTGATGTTTTGATTGTAATATAGAGTAAAATAAACCTGATTACACTTTATAATTTTTCAAACAATCAAACAGTTTTTATTATATTTCAGTAATTTTGCTAATAAAGAATTCATTATAATAACAGTAGAATACCGGTAGGTATTACAATGGCCCCAAACGTGGTAGGCGTTTCGATTTATCAATCAAAATTAAAAATGGTATGCAGTGGACACAATCATTTTATCGATATTTTTGGTACTCTCTGAATATTTCAGTTGCTGATGAGAGCAAGGATTTTAGTGCAAATAGACTATATCTCATGAATATAATTGTGTCTTGCAGCATTTGTTGGAGGTGTGGACGAGAGGCAGCCACTGATAATGATACAATTTAATTTACAGCTCTTTTAAATATTTAATGATATGTGCAATGTTTATAAAAAGTTAATTTTCAGAGGAGAATGTCTTTTTTTTTTTTTTTTTGTTGCATTTCACATATGTGATGTTTCATTGGAGGTCGATTTTGTTGGTGTAATATTTCTTTCTCGTGGTATGTGTTCAGGCAAGCGTTGCCTAGTGTTGTTCTGTTGGTAATTTTTTCAATTGACTGAATTTTATTTATTGAAGGGACAATGTTATGCGGACTTAAGTTTTGATTTATTTTACATTTGATTACTAAAATCCGTCGGTATTCGCGAATTCGAAGGCAGTGAAAGATCAGAGTTTATGTTTCGGAGTCCGGTAATGCAAAGTTTATGTAGGATATACGTATAAAGTATTTTTTTTTTAGATTTCAAAATAGATGGGTAGAACATGTGGTTCTTTGTGCGTATAAATCTTGTCTTTTGATGTTTTATTTGACGTCATATGGTTCATCTATCTGATGTTTGGAGTGAAAGGTTCATGTTTAAAGTTCCAAACACATGGCATTACTTGTGGCTTAGTGTGCAAATACTTTAAATCTTGTCTGAATATTTTGTTGTTTTGGTACTTCACGTCATATGGTTCATCCATTTGAAGTGTCGAATGATTTGCCGTTCAAACAGCGTTGCTCTAGTGGTCATACCTTTTAATATGTGTTGACTGGTGTTGTGTAGTTTATCGCGAGGAATTTGTGGTCAGCTGAGTAGTTTATGATTCTGAGATCAGGATTTAAGTTCGGCGACAACATGGAAAAGGTAATCCGTGCAAGGAAACAGCCGAAAACCCGACGAGTTTCAGAAACACCGAAGAACCGGTAGATAACACAACTAATATGGATAATCAGGGGTACAGTTCAAATTGCACAATCGAGCAGGGGGCGATGGAACTCGAAAATTCGCTGAACAGTAATAACGCGGCAGGGGAAATAGATCAAACTACATACCAACCCACCGCAAGAGAGTTTCAAATACACACAGCATCCACGGAAACACAACCTCCAATAGACTTCAGTATATTGCTAAATGTAATGATGAGTCTGAAAGAGGGACAGGAAAAGTTAAAGACAGATATGAAAGAGGGACAGAAAGACGTTATCGATAGTTTGTCGAAACAAATTAATGACACAAATGGGAGAATTGACTCATTGGAGAAAAGACAAGTTGGTCATTACTAAAAATTTGGAGGAAACGTTGTCCGGGTTTCAACACAAAGTTAATGGGGAGATAAAGGTGTTGCGGGAAAACATACAGTCGGAGATAACCTGCTTAACACAAGTCACAGGGCACCTCACAACCACATGCCAGACATTAATGGAAAGTAGTGCCGAAACCCGTAACCGATTGGACGCAACGGAAACTGTCATTGAGAATTTGGGACAAAAGCACACAGATACACAGATTGAAACTTTGGAGCCAAACATTAACAATGAAAACACAGATTTAAATATTGCCAACACACAGGAAGCACCCGTAGATAATTGCTTGGTAGATGTGCTAGATGAGTTTGATGAAGATTCACGCAATAGAGTTCAAGTAACAGAAGATGTGAGCGAAGTTCTTGTCACAGAGCTAATTTTAATACAGCGAAAGTTGGCTGAAATCAGGTCAGGTGATCTGGTACGATCCGCATATAAACCAAAATTTTCTCTTATGGGCTCAGAAACAAAAGACTCACAGTACATTCGGTTCCTGCAGGCTAAAGTCTCAGCTGTTACGCTGGGGTGGACCCGAGCTTTTCTCGGAGAACCGAATTCCAATCTTGACCCTTGCACGCAGGTAGTGGACGCGTTCTGCGAAATGCCTCGCGCACCACCTAACAATAACAATGAGCCAGTTTTCGGCGGTGAGCTGGCGAATTTGTGCAGGAACAAGACAGCAGTGCCTAGTGTCAAAGCATTTGTTTGGAAAGAAATGTTGTTGAGTACAGAATGGGGAGGACGCATTCGAGGTGTTAAAGGATATTTTTGTTACGGGAAGTGTAAACTAAACATCTTGTTGAGTACCGAATGTGGGGGACGCATTCGAGATGTTGTAGGATATTTTCTGTATGGGAAGTGGGAAATAATTCGGTCAAGTTCTGTATGTTTGCAATACTGCAGAAAGTTTATTTTGGCAAGGAAAGTTCGTGAGAAAATTAAAAGAATCTGTAATTGATTCGCCAGCTTCTTACGCGGAAGGTTACAACTAGCTAGGTTGTAATTTTGCAAATGATAGTTTGTCAGATTAGATAGTAAGGGATTTTTGTATAAAGATAGTTTAATTTAAATTATTGGATTTAAGTTAGTAGGGCTTCTAGAGAATTTGATCATATCAAGCGGAAATACAACTATGTTGAAGGAACAGGTAACCCCTTGGTGTTCAGACAACCATCATGTAACGTATTTCAGATTAAGATGCACTGTCGTGAATTTTATTCTTTAAATTAGTGGAGAAAGACGGAAAGCCAATGAATTAACGATTATGTGAGTGGCGATTTAGTAGTTCTTGATATTTATAATTTAAAACATCAGTTTACATCAACGGAACTTTATAAAACAAGTTTACAACCAAGGAGCAGTATTTTCATGAGCAAATTAATTCGGGATTACGAAGGTGTATAGGTGAGTTTGTGAAGTTTGTATGATACTGGTTCAGTTGAGAGTGTTAAGAGATGTAGAAAGAATGTATTTATGTCAAGGGGTTGTAGCAGCTTATTTGAAGAGTAAGTAGAGATGACGAATTATGGAGTCGTCGTAAAATGTAATAGTATTGTTTTTAAAGTTAAAAACAAAGTCGTCGTGAAAACTGGGAGTTTTATAAAGTAATATTCCGGTAACCCTTGGCTATAAGAAGCAGGAGCCGTGATGTAACTTTTGTTTACTGTGTGCACCTTAGAGGGCAACAACATTTAATTATTATGTTTGCGGCGGTATCATCGATTTTAAGTAGCAGACAACCCGGAGAATATTACACTCAATCCAAATCTAGGTTTTTTTTAAAAAGTGAAAGTAAAATTGAAGAGACACCCTCACCAGTAATACACGGAGTAGGTCCCAATAAGGTTTTGTGGAATTAACTGTTTGATATCGCGTTTTGGTTAGTTGAAGATCGTTGGTGTTATGAAAGGTTTTAAAGAACATTTTAATAAATGAAACTAGTTACAATAACAGATCGGCAGAAGGTGATGTAAAATTCAAAGGGGTTAACCGAAATTTCCTAATAATATGAGTTCAAGAATCGACATGAAGGGAGCTTGATCAAACGATGCTAGAGGTAACTGTACAGTAATTTCAAGATAATATATATACTCTATTATAAATATTTCATGAGTGTTAGTTTAGATTATATTTTAGAAGGAAACGTATTGAGGGAGTATTTGGATTAATTATTCTGAATGGTCCTGCTTGGAAAAGCTTTTGAAAAACGAGGAAGTCGTTAGCCTATCTCTAATACTGAGAAGTTTTTAAATGATGAGATATATTTGAAATCCTTTTGTGAACGAAAATGATATTGCGGGATGATCAATTCCATACTTTGGTGGAAACCGCTGTCATGAAATATGTTGGCAATTTATAGTTTTGAAACCTGAAGTTTTTGTATTATCTATGTTTTTATCTGACTTTTTTATGTTTAAATAATTGATATGAAATTATGGCGCTGTCATGTTGGACAGCCAGGCCACATTATTTCATGAATGAGAAAAGGAACTGTTTAAGTCCACGGTGTTTGTTTACGCACGATTAAGTATTTGTTTTACAATGTGATCTTTGTATAGAGATATGTTTATGTTTAGATTATGATGTTTATAATATGGCTGTGAATGAATGAGGATGGATGATTGAATTTGTACCATCATCAGCTGAAACGCTTAAGGAGATGCTATGAAGGTCGAATAAGATGGTTGGGTTCAATTAGATAATTTGGGCAATAAATATTAGGATAATGTAATAAATTTAGGTTGCATAGGAATGTAGTTTCCTCAAATATAAGCAGTAAAATTATTGTAAAGTTGAAAAATTATTGCACAGTAATTGTTAAGGATAAACTAAATATAAATATATCAGGGTATTTCATAATAAAGGTTCTAACACCTATTTGTAACAGAACATGAGCCCTTATTGGACTTGTCGATATAGTGAAGCGAGTGTTTTGGTGAATTATCGTAAGGGAGTCAAAATAGGGACTATCTGCAAAGAGTAAAGAATTTTTCTAAGCCCCGACTTATAAAAATTAGTAAAGGGAGGCGGCTAATGTAGTACACTCGCATAATGGGTGTGCTACATTCTCTTAATATGAGGACAAGAAAAGCAGCGTGAGAATTATGAGCGTGGAGATGTATGGACAGCCACTGTAGCGTAAATGGTATTTTAACCAGACTATATGTTGCTACATTTCCTTTTATGTACTCGCGACGCCGAGTGTGCCCACTGGAGGGATGTGCTCCCTTTTGGCAACGCTGTTGGTGGTCGCTGGAGGGAGGATTTGCGTGGCCGGCATTGCGACGGCTGACCGGCACTCGAGGACTCGTTACGGACACGTGGAGGAAGACGGACGCCGAGACCAAAGTGATGCGTGTGTTGAGGGAAAGTATTTCTTTTTTCCTCTCGTACTCCAGAGGAGTACCAGTATTGTGAGTGAGGCCTCTTTTTTGTGGTTCCGGCTGGAGTATGTAACCAGCTATCACATTCGGAGCGAGGAGTAAAATGGTAATACTCCGAACCTTTTGTTTTTGACTACGTCCACGCTGCATACTATTTTGTCCCCGTAAGCGCCTTTTAGCTAACGCTAATAGATCAAGAATCCTCAGCTCCCACAATAAACAAACTAGTCGGTGCAACTGTGAAAAAAAAGTACTGTTTCTTTCGCGGGCTCATGTTTCCCGTTTTTGAATAGTTTAATGTTTTTTTTTTTGTGACCTTTTGTCTTAATCTTTTGTGGGAATTTTTTTATCTGTTGTAAATATACTAATTTTAACATTTTGTTGTAATGTGAGTATCTGGGTACAATAAATGTCTGATTTCAGTGTTTTCAATACAATATTATTGTATTTCATTTTCAAAGATCTAAAGTCATAGTTTTTGAAAGCACCCTTCATTAAAGGTTAACAAGAATTGACCAATTAATAAGAAGTTTTGATTAATAAAAATCTTAAGAGTAATCATAGAATACCGGTAGGTATTACATGTTTCAAAACGTATCTTTCCTAACGTAGCGATAAAATTGTGAATTCCACAACGTTAATACCAAATTTTGGATTGTTAGTGCCAACATGACTTCGGTCTCCCACTGTAGTTGCTTATAACAACGACGTATATAACCTGCTGCTTAAACTCTGTAATGCTAAAATAGGAGCAATTCAACTTCTAGTTTTTCTGGACTGTGGACACGAAGTAACATAACGTTCTTTTCTTTTTGTTGCAGAGACCTCACTGGAAACAACATTACGGAACTGAAGCCGGAGTTCCTGTCCCAAGTTCCAGATCTCGAAGAACTGTGAGTACACAATACGAGTAACCAGCTTCAACCTAGTCGTTGCTGTTCTGTAACTCGTTCACAATTTTAATTTTTGAATTTCCTAGTGATATGATTTGATATATACCACAGCTCCACGAAATTTAAACGCATTATTCAGCCTGTTTTTAGGTGATATTACAACCGTTATTTCTTGAGAACCGCCTGTGTGGCTGTGTGCATCAAGACGCCACCACAGTGGGTAGGGAAGTTGCAAAGGGGACGAGTTCCAATCCTGGCGACGCTGATAACGATTTATAGTCAACGCACCTCACAGACTACACTTTCCACAAACAAAAAATACACTTACCACACACATGTCATAGTTACATGTTGCGCACACAGATGGCATCACATCAAATTCACGATAAGACTACGACAGGCCAAGCAAGCCGGTAGTTTGACTGATAAATATGCTTTCAAAATAAATACAAACCTCTGGAAAGAGGAAGTACCAGGTTTGACACGCGAAAGGGGAAAACGTCCTTAAAAATGACGATTTTTTGTGACACCAATAGTTTTGTCAGTGCTTCTAGTTCACTATGTTATTTAGTATGGGCTTTATAGTTCTTGCGTATTAACATAATATTAAATTAAAATCATTGAAAAATAAGTCTTTACATCGAATACTTGAAAACTTGTACAGTTCTAAGTTTAAGAGATATGTAAGATATCAGTATCACTTAAGCGCAGGAGGAAATTTCATGTTATTATCCGTCTAAAAGTAACAGAAATGTGAAATTGCTTTCAAGAAGTATCATAGAATTTTGCCTATGCAGTTCTCTAGAATCCATTCCGTGATGATAATATTTTAACGCATCACCTACATCTCTACCAAAGTCAGTATCTCAGCAAAAACTAAGAGTTTTTTTGTTTTTTGCTCATGGATTTACGCCCCGTCGTTTTTGAGGTCATTAGGAAAGAAACTGGAAGGAATTCGGCCATGGCCTTTTGTAGGAACCATTCCAAAATTCACCTGGAGTGATCTGAGGAAACCATAGAAAACTCAATCCTGGATTGCCGGTCGGTGATAAGAACCCGCGTCCTCCCGAATGAAAGGACAGAACGTTACTACTCACCCACCACGCGCGGTGGGGACAAGGAACGGGAAGTAATTCAGCCATGGCCTATTGAGGGAAACAACCCGGCATTTACCTGGAGCGAAACTGTGTATAATAGAAATCTGGGTGCCCTGACGGGGACTCAAACCCGTGTCCCTCCAGAATGCGAGGCCAGAGCGTTACCGCTCATCCAATATGTTCAATAACAACTTAAATTGTAGTTCCAATAATTTTATTTGTTAAATTAAAGTTTCTTGGACGAAACGGTTCATTCATTCAAGGAAATATGGCTAATCGCATCAGAAGTATCGCACTTGTCACTCGGCACTACCAACACACGAGAGTAAAAAAAGTGTGTGCGAGTGTGTGCTGGTTCCGAGAGTACCTCGACCGCGTGTTCCCGGTCCGTAACAGCATTACTGGCGAGAGTTGGCTGCAGTGCCTCTCCCTGGTTTAAGTTTACGACCGAGGGGTCGGGGTTGGGTCGCAGCAAGCTATCTGGCCACATCCTGCCTTCCAGCCGGCTGCCTCCATTGTCCAGGGCCTGGCTCCGGCCCGAGAGCTGGAGAAATGGCTGCGACCATTACGAAAAGTGAATGACGAAATGAAATGTAAGTAACAATATCCGAGTAGCCTCCTACTACTACACTGCCAGTTATTTGCCACAGATTTTCTTCGCAGCTGTAGCGTACGTTCTAGTTCATGCGAAATTTTACTATTAACGCGGCACCAATGTCCAAAAAAAAAAAAAAAAAAAAAAAAAAAAAAAAAAAAATATTGCGAAATAATCTAAAAGAATTACTATTTTAAAAAATCTTTACTTGTTAAAAATGAAGCATCTTTCACAATGTCGAAGTTGGTGTTCTGGTTATAGATAGTTTAAGGAAGTGTATGGACCCTTCGATCGATTGCAGAAAATTATACTGTTTATAATAATAATAATATCTTCACCAGAAGATGGCGACGGTAATTGAGATCGCCGAAATATCGTGTGGAAACATCTTACTTACTCGGCTAGTCTCCCGAGAAGACTACATCCATTCTCAACGCTGAGAAAGACTTCGTTCCTATATAATATTTTTTAAGTTTCTCAACTAAATTGTTATTGGAGACAAAATGTTTACAGTATTTTTCTCTTTATTTTTAACTATATACATGTCAAAACTTCTATCGAAATCGGAAAAAAATGAGGATTTGTATAAAAATTAAGGGGTGTAAAGGGGCAGAGGGGATGGTTTCTTAATGAAATTCATTTGGGACCGCTTAGGAGGTATACCCTATCCACTAAAAAATTTTCATTTAAATCGGTTCTCAATTGGCGAAGATATCGCTGGACATCCATTAAAAAATTACAGACGAATTGATAACCTCCTCTTTTTGAAGGCGGTTGAAAATTTAACTACCAACACTAATCTATACTAATAAAATTATAAATGTGAAAGTATCTCGGTCTCTCTGTATATTACATTTTCAAGATTAAATTGACCTTGATGAAATTTGGTAAGGAAATATTATGTATAAGATACTTTTTTCGGAATAAATAACATGTTTTGTCATGTAAGTTTGTAAACTATCCGACCGGTGACAGACAGACGGATATCGTGTGTTAGTCTGTATAATGGTATATTGGTCACTCATGTGTTGTTTCTCTCGCAGATGTGTTCGTAAATTTTATGTACAGACACTACTTATTACATAAAGTTTTATAATACAGTATAATATAATATATAGATGTCTAATTCAAGAATAAGTCCACGAGTACAAAGCAGTGGGTAATAGCTAGTAACCTTATAAAATATAATTATTAATATTATTTGATACTTCATTCGCCTATTTTTCTAAGTTCAACATACAAATTATTCAACAGAGTACAATAAACTGGATGATTTTAAGACTTGCAGAATTTTTTATTGTTATTTTCTAGTCTTTCATGATAGAATTAAACGCAGAAGACTTAGACAGAAATCTAATGCTTCTTTTGCAACAGCCTATTAGTTGTTTTACTAGTAAATATTATATTTACATAAGATTTCATGCATGCATATGACTACTGCCACCATGGAGAAGTATTCATAGAGTGTCTGCTAGAGCAAACTAGAGTGAACACAAAATCCTTATTTGCCTAATTGTTTATATACACTTCTAACACAAATTCATGGACTTATTCCACTCATAAACGTGATAGCTTGTTTTTTATGATCTAAAAACCTCATAAAGTTTTGAGGCACTTTATATTTTTATATTTTTTTAAAAAGGGTCATATTCATCAAAACAGAGATATGAAAATAAAAAAATAAAAATATTTTATCTACCTTGTTCTGAAATTGCTGCTCTCGTTATAGAAACTAACTAACTTGTCGCAGAATTAAGTTCTCTGGGAAAAGACGTTGTATACTTTAGAATTAGTTGGAACTGATATATTCGGCGTACTTAAAGAGTTTAAATGAAATTAGCTGTTAACTCCAAAGAACGAAGCGTTTGAATCCAATTTTTAAAAAAGAAAGAAATAAATTATAATACGCACTTTAGTGCAGAATATTTGTAGTAAAATTTAATATTTGCAGTCATGGTATTGGATAAGCGTTTTATAACCACAAGTGAAGTTTTTGCGGTCCTCATTACAGATGCAACAGGTTAAATGGCATTCAAATCCTCGCTTGTGTGACTGGCATGTGTGATGCGCATAGCTCGTATGCGCTTTTCTCTTTTATATGGAACAAATCCAGGTCAGTCAACAGGCACGGTGCCCATGGGCGCGTAACCCGCCAAATATTTAATTCGCATCGCGTAATTAAATACGCCTGGGGACAGGTGAGCTGGCGGCGGCTGTGAAATACAGCGCTTGGCAGTTCTGCTCGGATGGCGTACCGCAGGTATCCGGCCGGTGAAAACATCATCAGTGTCCGGCAACCAGCTCTGTGATTTTTGTGTTCGAAACTACTACATCGGTTTTGAAGTTACACATTGTACGAGAGTTACTTTCGTTTTAAGACTGTTCTGCTGGGACTCATGCAGTGCAAGGGGTGGTTTATTTTTTGGACTTGATAACGTCTTATAATTTTATCTTCCGACAGAGCTGCGGGTTATAAAAGTTGGAATAGTTAATTTCCGTACCATTGTAAGAAACTGACTCATGAATTTCTATTTTTGCTATTAACGTGTCGGATACATCTTCCACTTCGCGACTGGGATTTTTTATCTCCTGATTTTACATACCCTACTAACTTGTTACCTAAAGTAGGCCTTTAGTTTCTACAACTTTTATTTTTAAAAACAATATTTTTTTCTTTTAGAAATTTTCTGGATTATTATTTTAAGGGATTAAACGGTTCTAAAATATTCTACTAATTAATCTACCATCTACACTAGGGTTAACGAATTTTTTCTCCAAATCCGGGGACGCTTCACAACTGTTTCACCAAAATCTGGGGACGCTTCCGGCATTTGTCCTAATTACGCGTTGTACTTTTATATGATTAAAGGATAGGTTAACTTGAAAGCCACATATCGTTTATATTTTGGATTTTAGATGAGGGTCACAGACGGCCATATTGCGCACAGCAAGGAGACTTGATTTTCCAAAGCTGTTGTGTCCAAGACGCAGTATCCTTGTAATTTTCTTTTATTCTTAGGATCGAAAGATAAGGAAAGAAATGCGCTTCATATCTCTTGCTTTAAACGAATGCATTAGCAAATCTGGGCTTTTAAAGAACTCTCGCTTGATTAAAAAAAATTTGTGAGGACAACAGTAAAAATCCGGGGACATTGCGGGCATGAAATGTGTCCGGGGACAGAGAGCTAAATACGGGGACTGTTCCCAGGTAACGGGGACGTCTGGTAACCCTAATCTACACTAATTCACAACAAAATAAGCGAGTGTCTATGTATTTTCATTCTTCTAATCAATAAAATGTCTATGCACGAATGTTCTACCTGCACCACCGCTGGAATGCCCCGACATCCAGGCTGCGGCTGTCTTTGCTGATGCTGCAGGGTTCCTGCTGACATACTTATCACCAAATGCCGTCAGCCAGCTTCACGTTAAAAGTAGTGATCTCGTCCTTTTTCGGTTTGCCCTTGTATTGTCACGACTAGGAATGCCGGCCAGGTTTGTAACGGAAATCCGCCTCCGAACCTGCACCCGCAAGTGCAGAACTTCTGCACAAAATTGTACCTCCGCATCCGCCAGTTTTAAAGTGTACGTATAATGGAGGTTTTATTCGCAATGCAATTTATATATACGAGGTGTGACTACAAAATAAAGAGAGTATCGCTGTAAAAAAAATTATTTTGAATTTATACATACCTAGTTATGATCACCTCCTCTGGTCCTACAACGTTTCATATGAAATTTCCATTATTTGAAACAGTGCTGGAAGTCTTCTTCTGTGAGCTCCTTCAACTCGCATGTCGCTTTTACTATCACAGCTTCAATGGACTGAAATCTTGTTCCTTTTATTGTAGATTTGATCTTGGGAAACAGATAATAGTCACATGGTTGGAAGATCAGGCGAATAAGGTGGATGGTCCAACAGTGGGATGTTGTACTTCACTAGAAACGTCTTCACATGCAATACAAAATGAGCCGGGCCGTTGTCTTAACGGAGAACCCATTACTTGTTTTTTTCACAATTGGGTATCTGCTTTCTTACTTTTTCACGATCTTGAGCAAGAATCTCAAAGTTATTTATTTATTAATTTGTCGTATGGCTATGCAACTAATATAATACACAAAAATATATACAATGACAAGAACGTTGGCAGTGTTCACAAATTGATGTCCAGTTCTTCCAGCCATTCTGTGAAGGAAGTTGTAGCTCTGAAAACATCTTCAAATGGGCCATAATACTTCCGTAGAGTGCATTCCCTGATAATATGCTCCACACTCTGGGTAGGAGCCCCGCAGTCACATGCAGGAGAATCCTGAAGACCCCACTTATACAGCATGGTGTTGCATTCGCATGGCCTGTTCTTAGGCGGTTTAGTTTGACCCACTGGTCTCTATTTAGGTGGAATCCCAGAAGTCCAGTTGTGGGATCTTTAATATCTGGATGTCCCACAGATGAGGAGTTCCAGCTTTGTCTCCATTTTTCTTTGACATAAAAGTCAAATACACCTTGCCATACATTTCTTGATATAAGACGAGTGGGGGGTAAGTCATTTAGGACCTCGTGGATTGGAAGGTCCTGTGGATGATCACGATGGTGTATTTTTATCCACTCACGTGCCGTTGCTTCTTGGCATCTTACCTCTTGTAACGCTTATGTGCCATGTACATGTTTTATGGCTGTTAGCGTATATGTTGATAAATACATTAATAAGTCTGTTCAGATCAATTTACTAAACAAACTGTTGCATTCAGTTTCTGAGCAGCTTTAGATATGCTGCAGGTTCGATATTGACCAGAGTCGCCACGGGCAAATTACCCGAAATAGTCATTCAACGGAGCTACTAGCATGCCAATAAAACATCACTCCGGAATACAGTTCACACTTATTTATTACGTAAATGTTCTCAAACTACTACAAACCGTAGAAACCACCAAATGAATAATGCTAATCGGACTTCGTAAATCTGAAGATTGTCAGGCTCGTTTAAGCAATGAACAAGACAATAATTATCGCCACAACTAACACACATGCAACGGCAACACACTTTACTGCTCACAGTTCCTACTTATCTCCACTTTGCACTGAAATTATCACTGCCATCAAGTCTGTAGTCACTCGTAATAAAGTTTCTGTAGCTGACTTACAGTTTATTAGTTCATCGAACAACCAGTTATTCGTCCGCGCTCTTACACTACCATACCATCTCGCGCCATCTTCCCTTCCACTACTGATACTCCGCTCTCTCTGGTAAGGATCGATATCGATCTATCGATTGTTCCGTTACACTCTGGAGGTGGTATTTTGCTGATTAGGTGTAACCAGGGGACTGGGGTGGATGTTAGGGTGCCATTTATTATCCTCATACACTCATTCAGATGGAAGTCAATTTTTTCTAGTATGAGCACTACGTTACCACACTGGAACACAGTTCTCAGCGACAGGGTATACCATGGTGAGAGCGGTTGTTCGTCGTGTGTCCGCATCAGCACCCCACGAAGTACCAGCTAGCTTCTTCATGGTGTTTTTTTTGTGTTTTAAGTTTCTGGCCTTTTTTTCAGGTACTTTTTTGAATGTTAGGAAACGATCCAAGGTGATGCCAAAATATTTAGGATAGAAATTATGTTTCACTATCTGATGGCAAAAGTTCACTTTGAGCTGCTGGTGTGCTATTCTATTGCTCAAGTGGAATGCGCATACTTCTGTTTTCGTAGGGTTCGGACAAAGTCTCCACTTCCTATAATATGCATTCACTAAGTCATTAGAGAGAGTGCTTTCATCTTCCTCTAACGTGGCAGTTTGGGCAGCGATAGCTAAGTCGTCAGCGTAGCAGAAATTATTGCCGGTTGTTTCAGGCATGTCACTGGTGTACAAGTTGAAGAGCAATGGAGCTAATACTGACCCTTGAGGTAATCCATTTTTTATTCAAAGTTAGTTAATTGACTGTCTGATCGAATCAGATAACAGACTTTTTCAATATTTTCATCCTTTTTGAAGTAGAAATGTTACCGGGCCGTGAATCATCTTGAATTTCTTCTTAGCTATCTTGGAAATGCTTAAACCACTCAATAATTCGCACAAGTGATAAACATTCACTGCCACACAGTTTTTGCTATAAAAGATATTTTTCAGTAGCGTTTTTACAAGTTTCATGTGAAGTTTCACTACAATTGGTTGATCAGTTATCATTTTTCAATCAAAACATAACAACAGCTCTTATTCAAATGAAGGCCACGACCAGACTGATTAGTTTACAGATACGGGAGGCGCTGCATTCGAAAGAGAAGGCTTTGCACTACTCAGCTGTCAGTCGTTTGGTGCATGCGTAATTCTTCTGTTGACGAATTAGTCTCGTTCATTTATAGTTACACCTCGTACATTATGCCTGTTGCACACGCGCCTTTGTCCACGAGGAATTCGAGATTCATTTTGTTAATTCAACGATTAAATATCAAAGAAATATCGACTCTCCTTCTGAATTTATATTACAAGCAGTGCTTTAATCACGTTTAAGAGCATCGGTTGTTTCTACCTCTCCTTGAAATTGCCACTAATTGGAATTTTTTTTATGTTTGTTGATGACCCATAGGTACAATTCAATGTTCACATGGCTTCTCTGTAAGCAATATTTGAAATTCTGCCTGGCCTGTGTGTGTGTGTGCGTGTGTTTGTGTGTGTGTGTGTGTACGAACAGATTTCTTTACTTGCATGTATTCTTTAAATACTTGTTTCTTGAAAGAATTAGATAGCATGTGTGAGTAAATGAAATTCCATACATGTGATTCAAAATTGTTTCGAGGTTAGCTGTTAGAGACCAGATGGTGAGATGTAGAAGAAAATTTCGTCATTCATTAGTTGCCCAACAGGTTAGGTTCACTATCACAATCATCAAACGCTGTACAAAACACATCTGTTAAACTACGAATGCCTCCTCAGTTCTTGTGGAGTGATTGTATACAATATTTGTGTCGGTGATTCGTCCATCGGATGGCAGCTCCAAACATGGCTATGCGTTTGTAAGGAATTATCATGATGCCATCCGATGGACGAATCACCGACATAAATATTGTGCATTCTTCCATTCTTCGTCCTCGTACAATGAAATATGCAGTCAGTCTTCACTCTCTTGATATTATCCTACTGCATAATGCATGTTTTACAGTCTTCCAGACTAAAGCGATCAAAATAGACATCAATTTCGTATTTTTAGCAACACAGTGAAGTTGTTCCTCGTTCTCTAGGCCAGCAGAGTCTGCTATGTTCTTTCGCCATAATATTCTCCTTGCGGTAGGCTGTTACAACGGTGTCCTTGAATTTGCAGTTTATGATATCTTTGCCGAAACAATACGTGTACCAATAATGCAGTTTTTCTACATTTTATGGTGCTCAACAGCACTCTCCCACATTTTGGTCTACGCAGTACTTGTTCCTTTGCCACGTGTTATACCCAAATACCATAGAAAATCAAATCAACAGTACCTATACTTATACAATAAAAATGCAACTTAAAGTAACCAATAACAACCTGGCCTCTGTCTAATACGACTTACATTCTGACAGAAACCTCTTATTCTTATCTATCAGTATATTCACTTTGATGTACGCAAGACAAGCGTGTAGCTCCATTTAATCATTTAACTATAGGCCCCAGATCATACCAAATTACCTACTCAAAACTATCACGATACCTTCTGTCAAAAATTTACAAACTTAATACTTTGGTTTCACGAATGTTAACTACCAATAAAGTAAGCATGTATATAAAAGGATATATTGTCCGGAGAATAAATCAGATAAAAAATATAATATTTAAATTTAATTAGGCTTTTAATGTATTTAGTATACAACGGTCAAATATTTATTAACGAAGAAAACATTGCTTTCAAGACCGAAAATAACAGTTTGTTTCCAATAGCAAGAGGACTTCGGCATTTGGTTGGATGTACTTGAATAGATTTTGCATCAAAGTTCTGTAATTCTATGGCTCTCCCACGCACCATCTCGAACAGTGGTTGTTTGCCAGGCAGTATCTGTTTCCAGCATAAATATTTGCATAAAAAAGCAGGAAACTGAAATCCATGGAGTTTATTGTATCTAATAAACAACAGAAGATGATATAACGATTCACAAACATCAGTCAAAACACCTGGAGAAAGAGAATGAGATTTAATGAAAAATGTTTACTACTTCAAAAAGAATACCAAAAAATTAATATCTTAATGTTCATACATCTACCTTCTTCAAGATTCTCCAATACCATAGATGTCCAAAACCATAGTAAACTTTATAGATGATATGCTTCAAATTGTTGGCACACTTGTTTATAAGCTGAAATTATCTTCTTTGGTGACTACGGCTTATCACAAATTTAGTGAAGAAATACTTTTTTATATTTGGTGGTTGGTAACTTCTGTCAGTGTGGTGTTAGTGGCGTCACGGCTCTGGCACGTGTCCGCTTGACCTCGCCCGCCTGGATGGTAAATCCAATCTGTTTCCATAACAGCGGCGCCGAAGACCTGCGCTTTATGGCGCTGTCCAGCTAACGGCCCGGCGTGAGAGAGCTAGCCGCCAGTATTTCTGGCGCTCCAGTTGGCACCCTGCGTCCGGCTCTATGGCCACTTCAACGTACGGTCCACCGAGTGCTGGGGGACGCTTTAAATCTTGCACATTGGCCATCGGAAAAGAGTCTCGTATTATTATCAGCCATCATGAAACAATCGTTTAATGAATCAACACCTCCGTTTACTACCAGATTTTTTATTCAGGAAATAGCTGTACCGTGAATTCGGCAATATCCTTCTCTCGTTACACTCTGATGCAACTGGTTATAAAACCAGGAGTAGTTATCAATGAGACAACTGGTGACAGAGAAAAATATTGTAATGCTTGCCTCTATCAAGGAACGCTCATTCTGTGCAGAAGGGGAATTGGGATTTATTGTTTTAGTTCGGCCAGAAATTAGGGTGATTCTGAAGTTCTTTTACGTTTCTTTTCAGTATGTACTACTAGCAACAGACGTTGATCTTCAGGATATAATTTTATTTAGAGAAGTGTAATAACATTTCCTAGTAAAATACACGCAATGATACAAATGTATACGTTTATACTTTTGTATTGTAAGCCGAATATTTCAAAACCGACTAAACAATGTGCAAGATACAGTTTCGAATAAAAACTTAGTGTGCAACCTCGAACGTGCGACGGCTGGAGAAACCGCTACGGGAATTAGCCACGAAGAACGGTGCAGATCCTCATACTAACGTTCATTCCGTTTCTCTTTCAGGAGCAACCGTACCACGTGTCATCGAGGGCCATTCCACAAGCGATTAGGGAATCGAACTGCCGTCAGTTAAGAGTAGCTGCGCACGTCGGCACTAATGACTCGTGTCGTGTTTCTGTTCCAGATATAGTTAAATCCATGGACAAGTTGGGCCGAAAGGCGTATGAGACCGCCCGGGAAAATTCAGTTTCATTGCAGTTTTCAATTTGTAGTGTGGTGCCGCGTGTCGATTGTGGGGAGGCTGTGTGGTGGAAGATCTTTAATTTAAATAGTAATTTGCAGGAGCTGTGTCGCAAAAACAACTGGGGCTTCGTCGACCTTCGTCCGATGATAGCTGCCAGCTGGGACGCATTTGACAGGTCGGGCGTCCACTACACACCTAGAATGGCGTCCAAGGTGGCTGCAAAAATATGGAACCGTCTTGATATGAATTATTTTTTTAGGAACAGCATGAGGCCCGAGGATCCTTCATTTCATCGAAGAGGATGTGCTGATAACATAGAAGTTGGTCCCGGTAGTGATCGCCCGAATAATTTTAATATTACAGCTCCAATTACTTCACACGTTTACGGTCAGAGTGCGAGTATGAAAATGCTATTTTAGACTCCACAAATAACTATACGAAGCAGCTAAGGATAATGGTACTAAATTGTCGGAGTATTAGAGGGAAAGTAGTGGATTTTCACGCCTCAGTTGCGACTAATAATGTAGATATAATACTAGGAACCGAGAGCTGGTTGACGCCTGAAGTTGAATCTAGCGAAGTATTTGGCCCTCATTTCAATGTTTTTCGGAAGGACAGAACTGTTTTCAATGGGCGGGGGTGTGTTCGTGGCCGTAAGTAAAACCGTTAATTGCTCTGTCGTAACTGAAACGGAAAATTTTTGCGAGTTAATATGGGTCAAGGTAAAAATTGGCAAAAATTTAAAGTTCATACTCGGGTCGTTTTATTGACCTCCGGATTTTGATTTAGCTAACGCGGAATACTTCAGAGAGTCGCTTAATAACATTTACAAAAAATTTCAAGGACATATATTGATCGTGGGTGGTGACTTTAACCTACCGTCGGTTAGGTGGGACACATACACGTTCAGGTTGGGTGGAAGAGATAAGTTAATTACCGAAACGTTTCTAGAATCATTTGTAGAAAGATCTCTTGAACAGATGGTCGAAGAGCCAACGCGGTGCGACAAAGATTCCTCGTCCATTCTGGATCTTTTTCTAATTAGCAATCCTGATATTGTAGATAAAGTTTGTATAGAAGACGGTATAAGTGATCACAAGGCGGTTGTGGTAACATTAAAATCTAGTCTGAGTCTGAAGCATGACAAAGAGAAACTCGTTTTTTTGCTTCGATAAGGCAAACGATGCGGGTATGGTTGATCACTTTGCGAAGAATTTTGAAACGTATACGCAAAATACAAATGTTGAGGAACTTTGGTTTAATTTAAAAGAACTAATATGGACCGGTTTTAAACCAGTTTGTTCCTAAGAAGTGTATTAAGGACAGTAATAACTTCCCTTGGTTCAATAAGGAAGGTGAAACGTTTGCTCAGGAGGCAAAGGCGTTTACATGCCGCGGTGAAAAAATCGGGGGACTCATCTAATCGTGCTAAATTAGTCCAGTTGCGTGCGGAAGTACGTAAGGCAATGCGCGATGCGTTTTAAAGAATTCCAAGCCAGGAATTTATCCGAAGATCTTATTACTAATCCAAAAAAGTTCTGGTCGTATATCAAAGTAATAAGGTTATGCCGTCGCTGATTAAAGAAAATGGTGAATTATCAGAAACAAGCGTAGAGAAAGCAGAAATTTTGAATTATATATTTAAAAAGGCTTTCACGATAGAAAACTCAGAGGAGATACCGATATTTAATAATCGTACCGACAAAATTATGAATGATCTCGCTCTTGATGTCGAGGGAATAACTAAACTGCTTATGAATGTAAAAACCAATTAGGCTCCCGGACCAGACGGTATTCCTACAAGATTCTACTCAAGATACGCAAGGAAATTGCACCGTATTTGATGAAATTGTAAACCATCTCTCTGGATAAAGGAAAAATACCAGCCGAATGGAAGACCGCTATCGTAACTCCAGTGTTTAAAAATGGGAATGTTAATGATCCTCAGAATTATAGGCCGATCTCGTTAACTTCAATATTTTGCAGGATTTTAGAACATATCATCTATTCAAATGTCATGCGGTTCTTGGATGAAGGTGAGCTTTTAAATCCAAATCAACATGGATTCAGAAAAGGCCGATGCTGCGAAACACAACTTGCACTTTTAATTCACGACTTGTGCCGAATTGTAGATGAGCAATCCCAGGTTGATTTGGTTCTATTAGACTTTAAAAAAGCTTTTGACACTGTGCCTCACACTAGGTTACTTAGGAAACTTCGCGGTTACGGCATATCTAGACAAATATGTGACTGGGTTGCGGACTTCCTGAAGGGCAGAAACGCAGTGTGTAGTTTTCGACGGTGAGCGTTCATCAGTTACTGAAGTGGGGTCTGGAGTTCCCCAGGGAAGCGTGTTAGGGCCTCTGTTGTTTCTCATATACATCAATGATCTATGCGACATAATCGGGGGGATGAAAAGATTATTTGCCGATGATGCTATTATTTATCGCGAAATAAAAAACCCAGGACGACTGCGCTTTGTTACAAGACGATATTATGAAAATAATTGCGTGGTGTAAAGATTGGCAGTTGGAATTAAACGCTAAAAAGTGCCAAGTCATGCGTGTAAGTAAAAAGGTGACACCATTTACCTATGATTATACAATTAATGGCACTGTCCTTAGAACGGTAGATTCCGCTAAATACCTAGGGGTAACAATTAGTAATAATTTGTCGTGGAATGTGCATATCGAGAATGTATTGGGAAAAGCAAATCGTATGCTCCGATTTCTAGGTCGTAATTTAAATCAATGCACTCAGGAAGTTAAATCGATTGTATACAAATCACTAGTACGTCCTCACTTAGAGTATTGTTGTTCTGTGTGGGGTCCCCATCAAAAGGGGTTAATGGAGGCCTTAGAGAAGGTCCAAAGAAGAGCCACCCGATTCGTGACAGGTATATATAGTTGGAGGGAAAGCGTAAGTGCGATGTTGAAGGAGTTAGGTTGGGAAGACCTGGAACACCGAAGGCGTTGCTCTCGACGGAAGCTAACTGAAAAATTCACGACAGTCGTATTTCGGAATGACAGCCAGCAAATATTGCTACCAGCAACATTCATATCTCGAAATGACCGCGAAAATAAGATAAGAGAAATCAGGGCCAGAACCGATTCATTTCTGTACTCATTTTTCCCACGAGCGATTAGGGAATGGAATAGAAAGGATTTACCTGGCGAGTAAACTTAAAATCCGACAGGAGTAGCTTTCGATCAAGCACTCCAGCCATCCTGATCTGGGTTTTCCGTGGTTTTCCCGGATCGCTCCACGCGAGTGCGGGGATGGTTCCTCACAATAGCCCATGGGCGCCTCCTGCCATATCCCTTATAACCCTTCCAAACCATAACCCTTTTCGACAGGTGCAATGCACCCTCCGCCACACACTTTTAGTGAATCGCGGAGTAATAATAGTAATAGTAGTAATGGAGGCATAATAACACAATATGCCAGGGGTAGAGTAACCATTTCCTTTACTCCGAGACCTACAGTTTATTGTGGAATTCGAATCTCGGAGTAATCACAGTAAAAAATAAATCACAAGGAATGGGAAAATGACTCATCACTCACCAAAATTGAAGGCAGTGACGGGAGAAGCACATATATCACGAACACAAAAAATACACTGTATTTCGGTCTTAAACCTTCATGTTAAAGAGAATGAGTCATGTGATTCGGGAGACGTGCACACGCCGAAGTAATCATAGTGTACACTAAGCAAAAATTATGAGACTTAAATGCCATTTTAAGGGCGTCTTAAAACTCTGATGCCCTTCAATTTTCAAGACAATTAAATCTATAAAACTGGAATGGACAATAATCCATAGAGTCTGGACGAAAGCGCATTCTAAACTTGTGTATCAAGAGGCACTGCATATCCGCAGAACAATCGATACAGATTTAGTTAATTCCCACTATGTAAACGATAACACAGCATCATGTAATTTTAAAGATTTACAGCTGTTCTGGTGCATATAGAAGCAATGGTAAATGAACGATTTATTTGATTAATTATTAGGTTTAAAGGATTTTTTTTTTCCTCTACACATAGAACTTTTTCCAGTGCTTTAACAGAAGTATTAACGAATATTCTTAGCCGTTGTTTTTATTTTCCAATATAGGAAGAACATGATAGAATCATCTACACTATTATAAATCTATAAGTAAGCTATGCGTGTCTCTTTATTTGAACGGTTTATGCGCAAAAACTACCGCAGCAATTTAGATGGGGTTTTCACATTTTAAGAATTAACTGTCGCAGTGGATGCATAGGAGTTATAAGCAAGAAATACAAGTTTTTACCCACGGAATGAGAATGACACATATGGTATCCGAAAACTTGCCGGCAAATTTAGATTCGTTGTTGTAAATGCTATCGTTAGCGTCAAAGGTAGTTTTATAAATGGCCGGTGAATGTACAGCAAAAATTATCGCAGGTGGTAACATATGATTAAGTTACATTTGTTTTTGGATTAATAGGCACTTTCTATCCTCCGGAATATGTACCCAAATTTCTGACCAAGAGGACAATTGATTCTCGGTACGTCCTTATTGGACCGTTAGGGATAATGTTTCACGTTTCTTTTTTCGTGTGTTATATCGTGTTAAAATATAAGAGTAAAAAAAAACTTTCGAACTATAATATGAAAACCGAACGGAAGGTAGTAACTAAACGAGTGGAAACTCTTTAAATTAAATCTATATTTTTTGCTTCCGCAAGTTAATATTTGACTAGACGACCCGTGCGAAAATTTCGCGAATAAAATGGGATTAATAGTGAGGTTGAATATAATGTCACCAAGTTCAGTCATTACTCTTCATAGTACTACTTCATTTATCGATTTTGGTTAGAAATCCAGGGAGATAAATGGCTCGAAACACAAAAAACGTATTTTAGAAATATTGACAATTTGCGCTTTATGGGTCGAATTACGAAAAATTCCTTTATTAGAATATAATGTTACCACGGCGAAAATCTTAGTCTTTAATACGATATGTCATTTATCTATATCGATTAGATATCAAGGGAAATATAAGGCTCGTGACACAAAAATACGTTGTAGAACAATTTATACTTTTTCCCTTTAATAGTTGAATTCCAAACACTTCTTTCTTAAAATATGATGTCAGTAATGCTGAGACATTATTCCTCACAATCGTATTTGATTTATCGATTGTGGATGGATATCAAGGGAGATAAGTGGCTCGAGACACAAAAAACGCATTTTAGAAAAATTGACTTTTTTGCCTTTTATGGGTCGAATTACGAAAAATTCCTTTCTTAAAATATAATGTTACCATGGCGGAGACATTATTCTTTAATATGATACCTCATTTATCTATATCGGTTAGATATTAAGGGAGATACATCGCTCGTGACACAAAAATGCGTTATAGAAAAATTTGTACTTTTTCCCTTTAAGGGTTGAATTCCAAAAACATTCTTTCTTAAAATATGATGTCACAAAGCTGAGACATCAGTCCTCATAATCCTACATCATTTATCGATTTTGGTTAGATATCTAGGGAGATAAATGGCTCGAGATACAAAAAACGCATTTTAGAAAAAGTGTCATTTTTGCCCTATAAGGGTCGAATTACGAAATATTCCTTTCTTAAAATATAATGTTACCATGGCGGAGACCTTAATCTTTAATATGATACCTCATTTATCTATATCGGTTAGATATTAAGGGAGATAAATCGCTCGTGACACAAAAATGCGTTATAGAAAAAGTTGTACTTTTTCCCTTTAAGGGTTGAATTCCAAAAACATTCTTTCTTAAAATATGATGTCACAAAGCTGAGACATTACTCCTCATAATCCTACCTTATTTATCGATTTTGGTTAGATATCCTGGGAGATAAATGGCTCGAGATACAAAAAACGCATTTTAGAAAAAGTGTCATTTTTGCCCTATAAGGGTCGAATTACGAAATATTCCTTTCTTAAAATATAATGTTACCATGGCGGAGACCTTATTCTTTAATATGATACCTCATTTATCTATATCGGTTAGATATTAAGGGAGATAAATCGCTCGTGACACAAAAATGCGTTATAGAAAAATTTGTACTTTTTCCCTTTAAGGGTTGAATTCCAAAAACATTCTTTCTTAAAATATGATGTCACAAAGCTGAGACATTACTCCTCATAATCCTACCTTATTTATCGATTTTGGTTAGATATCCTGGGAGATAAATGGCTCGAGATACAAAAAACGCATTTTAGAAAAAGTGTCATTTTTGCCCTATAAGGGTCGAATTACGAAATATTCCTTTCTTAAAATATAATGTTACCATGGCGGAGACCTTATTCTTTAATATGATACCTCATTTATCTATATCGGTTAGATATTAAGGGAGATAAATCGCTCGTGACACAAAAATGCGTTATAGAAAAATTTGTACTTTTTCCCTTTAAGGGTTGAATTCCAAAAACATTCTTTCTTAAAATATGATGTCACAAAGCTGAGACATTACTCCTTATAATCCTACCTTATTTATCGATTTTTGTTAGATATCCTGGGAGATAAATGGCTCGAGATACAAAAAACGCATTTTAGAAAAAGTGACATTTTTGCCCTATAAGGGTTGAATTACGAATACTTCCTTTCTTAAAATATAATGTTACCATGGCGGAGACATTATTCTTTAATATGATACCTCATTTATCTATATCGGTTAGATATTAAGGGAGATAAATCGCTCGTGACACAAAAACGTATTGCAAAAATATTGATACTTTTGCCCTTTAAGGGTCGAATTCCGAAAACTTTCTGGGTTAATATATGACGTCACTAAAGCGGAGATCTTAATCTTTAAAACGATACTTCATAAAACGGTTTCAGATAGGTATCCAGGGAGATAACTGACTCGTAACACAGAAAACAGCATTTTAGAAAAATTTACATTTTTGTCCTTTAAGGGTCGAATTCCGAAAACTTTCTTGCTTAAAATACGATTTAACCAAAGTGGAGACCATAAGCTTTAAAATGACAACTCATTCATTGATTTCTGTTAAGTATGAAGGAAGATATAGGCTTGTGACAAAAAAATACCTTATAGAAATAATATATATGATACTAAACTAAAAAAAGTTCAGAGTATTTCTATACACGCCAAGACTCACGCGTGCAAAGCAGATAGTACTTATTAAATCCTTTCAACCAGTGATCACAAAAATTTTGAAAAAAGTTCGCTAGTATCCACGCCGGCTATTAATGATATTAATGAATATTCATGAAGCGTCTATTCATTCGTATTATGTGATTTCGTTTAGGCAAGATAATTACTGTCCGTGAAAGCAGACTCACAGGGGATTATTTTGTTTGGAAAATTACGGCTGGTAACAGCTGGGAAGGACAGTTGTTTAAGTGGCAGATCTCTACCAGCGCTCGATAAAATTCGCTACTTAACGGAGCATACAATCTGCGCAACCCGATCACGTAGCCAGAGGTTCTGCTACCTCTGCGAGACTCAGGAATTTAATAGGAGAGCCGCCACCTGGTCTGATTATTGGAATCCTCTCCACCACTGCCTGCGGGTCCAGGATTGCAGAGCAATATCGCACACCGGTCTATATGTGGTAGTACATGCGACCCAAGGGCTATCTTCCGATCCAGAAGACGTAGGGTCGAACATGGACTGCGTCGCCGAAAGTTTAAGCAGAGAAAAAACTTTTAAAAGTCATAAAACTGGAAACATAAACGATGTTTTCATATCAGACTTTTGTAATCTTTACTTTTCTGCAAGAATGTTTATCTAAAGGATATCCTTCTCTTGTCCAGAGATTTACGCTAGTCACTGTTGAAACTACTGGAATTTACTATTTGCTGATTTCATTTATCGGATGTAATAAACCTAATGGTAATAAATTGTAATAATTATGATGTGATGTTCCATACAGTGTTAATTGATTCGAAACTAGTTAACAGAAGAAATTTTTACAATCCTATATATGACCAGTAAGAGAACTGGTTGTGTTGAGTTACTAACCAGCTGATAATTTACTGAGTTAAATCCGAAACACTTGAGCAATGCTTATGGAGACAGGAGATGGGACACAGCTGGGTGATTTGTCTGTTGGTTAGTTATGCTTAGTCTGATGTGCTCTCGGTGTCTCCAGAATTATCAGTCCTGAAGACTTGTCACCCAGCTTCACCCTCTCCCTTCTTCTAAATTTGTACCGAGCGTGGTGGGTTCGAATCCCCGTCCGGGCATCCAGATTTGGATTTCGATGGTTTCCCCAAATCACTCCGTGCGATGCCGGGATGCTCCCTTCTAAAAGGCCATGGCTGAATTCCTTCCCATTCCCTGTCCCCAGTCCCATCCCGCCTCTAATAACCTCGACGTCGACGAGGCGTAAAGCCATAAGTAAAAAAATCTAAATTTGTTAGACAATTACTATATTTAATAACGCATCACTTTCGTATTCACTTAACTATTCCATTTATATTTTCCGGGTGAATTGTCATGGCTTGTACCATCCTGCTTAACAACTACAAAAAATATGAAATAAGGCATCTAATAAAAATTACTGTTAGACCAAGAAAATTCTGTGATACCATTTAAAATAATGCTTATTACTCGTTACACGCATTTAAGCACCAGAATTGTATTTAATTCTCCGAGCGTGGTGGGTGAGTGGTTAACGTTCTGGCCTCGCATTCGGGAGGACGCCGCCGGTTCGAATTCCCGTCCGGACATCCAGATTTGGGTTTTCCATGGTTTCCCCAAATCACTCCAGGCGAATGTCGGTATGATTCCTTCAAAAAGGCCATGGCCGAATTCCTTCCCGTTCCTTGTCCTCGGTCCCATCCCGCCTCTAATGACTTCGGCGTCGACGAGGCGTAAAACCATAAGTAAAAAAAAAAAAATGTAGTTAATTAGAGGAATGGAGCGTTTTGTTGCAGGTAGCAATACTTTTTAACCGATTATCACTCTTACATGGTGATGGTCACCCAACACATGTCTATTTTGCTAGTTACAACGTAGCTACAAAGATAGTCTGTAACAGAAATGCTGATCTTCTGTTTATGGCGTTATGCCTAATTCATATCGTTAGAGGTAGAGAATTACCGAGGGACAAGGAATGCGAAGGAATTCAGCCATGGCCTTTTGAAGAAACCGTCCCGACATTTGCACTGAATGATTACAGGAAACCATAGAAAACCGATATCTGAATGGCCGATTGGGAATTCGAACCCGCGTCCTCCCGAATGCTGGGTAAGAACGTTACTTCTCACCCACCACGCTTGGTAGGGGAAACTGAATTTTGGTACCATGTAAACGCCATGTTTCTTGAGAAAATAATATACACATAAGAAAGAAGTTGTTCTCGACATCGAGAACTAATATAATGTTCTCAGGTGAACAAGGTGTTTACACACGATATATCGGTGATCTTCCGGTGAAGACAGAAATTTCGATGGACGAACTTTCGTGTGTTAACACCTTGTCCTCTCAGCTGGTCACCTGAGAACATTATACTAGCTTCTAGTCCTCTCAGTGGTATTCTCCTGCGTGTATGTATTCTGGTAACACACATAGTGATGGCCCATTGGTCAGCTCAACATGTGGTAACGTGGCACGTTGCCAAGGTTTCCATTTGTCGAAGCTGTCACAGACCTTAGAAGCCAGTGTCGCAGGTGTTGGAAATCCTGGCTCGCAATTCGGCCACCTCGCGTTTCCCTTATAAATAACTAAGTATCGTGAAATCTTTTACTGGTTAATGCAGCAAGTTATAAAATAGCTGTGTCCCAAGATTAGCGATCTTAATATTCAAGTTTAGTCCTTTTGAGAAGACATTAATTATTGAATGTGTCACCTTGGCTTTTAATACATACATGGTAGTGTTCATTGCTTCCTTTTCTCCTCGTAGGGCAAACGACGAACCAGAATAACTTATTCAACTTAACACCGCTTAAAGTAACCTCAAAATAAATTTATTTTGTTTTCACATTGTTAATTAGATGATAAGTATATCATTAGAGGGCGTCCAGTAATGACTTGAGGGTTTATTCGGAAATCTGAACCGCCCCCCCCCCTCTATGGTGAGTTTTGGTGGGATCCGTTAACAAAGACGGTTAGACCTGCCCTAACGTTGGAATTGACGTCGTTTTTAGAGTTTTGTTTATCTCCACTGCTCTTCAAGGAATTAAAAAGATGAAGTGAGATTCCCCCCGCTCCCCAGGTGAGATTTGATGAGGTTTGGTGAGATTTCTCCGGAACCCCCCCCTCCCGCCCCCTTTCACCTCACGTATTTAACGGACGCTCCCTTGGTGAGATTTTGTGAAATTATGCCCGAAACCCCCCTTTTTTCCATTTCACCCCAAGTAATTAATGGACGATCTCTTACAGCAAAGTGCAATACCTAAAGCCCATGTTGATTAAATGGAAAGGATAACAAGCATAATCTCCTTATCATCCTTCAGAATTACTTAAGCCAGTAATCAATGGTATACGGAAATTTAATTTTTGATAAACCTATTACAGTCAAATGGAATTGAGATAACTACTAGTTAAATATTGCTCTACAGCTCATGCTAAGATCGATAATAAGTGTATTTATCAACTCTGTCATTAGCTTATTCTGTCTGTGCCTTTCTGTACTAATATAAAGTACTGAATGTTTATAAAAGATCGAGTCTTTGAAAAATAAATAGCGGATTTTGTAGAAGATTAGACTTACGTAGCATCACGATCAGGAGAAAGAATATTAAGTCACGAAATCTCAACATTAAAATGGTTACGCGCACTAATAAACTTTACTATGTAATCTTTAAGTTTGTATGCGTATGTGTGGAGTGCATACATAAAACAACGAGTGATGAAGTGATTTGATTCTAGGAAACAGTCTAAAGTAAATCACGAAAGAAATCGGGTACTAAACGGATTTAGTACCATCCCCTTACCTATTCAATTTGAAGGAGAGTTTCATTGTTCCAGTCATACGGTATATAAATCACAGAGAAAAAGCTTTTTTCCAAGAGCAATAAAGCAAAACCTGTAGAATTCAGCATCTATTCATCAGCTGACCGAACGGGAATTCCAATAAGGCTCAGGGATATTCCCCTTCTACGATTCGGTGAAAATACCCTTACCCCTTTAAGAGATAAATCGCTAGTTTCCTCACAAACGGTGATTATACTAATGAAATAGACGGAAAAAAGTAACTACGTTCCTTATAAACTAGCACTAACGTGTAACTGATGTTGATCGAAATATTTTTCAAATTATATATTTATTATTATTATTTTACCTATATCGCTTCTGTGGCATTTATCACCATATGAAGCACTAATCCTAATATATAACTGTGGCCTTTACCCTTACATTTTAATTAATATCAAATAATTGTATCTACTTTTCTTTATTTATAGTATCGCATCTTTTCGATTCGTCTTCATTCGCCATCCATTGATACGATTACGAGCTTATTACACTCCTGTAAAAGTTAACGGAAAAAATAGCAATCTGCTTTTATTCGCCATCAAATGAATAAACAATGTGTTTCAGATCTCACTGGCATTCTCAATAAACTGCAATCTTTTTACAAACATCAGCTCAGACAGTTTATTCAGTATTTACAATTCAAAAATTATCACTAACTTTTTTGTTGTATTCCCCTCATTACAGATGCCTCCATTTAAATAGAGCAATAACAATTTATTCATACTATCATTCTTCTTCACTGCCGCGGGACTTAAACTTTCAATACCAAAATGAAATTTTACGATCATCCCTCCAAGATTTCTGTAACCAAAGATCCTCTTTCTTCCGAGGCTTGGCATTCTTTGCCCTTTAACACTCAAACATCAAAATTAGGTTGTATAATACATCTGTTTAATAGCTAAATATGATAACAATATTAAATTTCATGAAAATTAATGTCAGTTGCATCACAAGGTTTAAGAAAACTGCTTCCTCGTTCGCTTGCTAGTTATCTTTCTCACTTAAGATTCACGTAGATTTCTGAAGACGTTTGATGTAAGGTAAAAGCTAGGGCTGAATTACTAGTAAGATTTCTTCTACAGCCGTCAATCACATACTGTTACCGCAGAATGTTTCTTTAGGCCCTCTATATCGAGGGATCTGTGAATTTACAGAATAAGTCTTCCCGGTGAATTTTTTTCGAGGAGTCATTTAGTGCGCATAATAATCACAATTAGTGCTGCCTGACGGGTTGGACTACCAAACGAATGAGAATTCACAGCATCAGAGTTTCATGTAGGAACACTGGGAAATTATATGGTTTAATATTTTAGTGTTACCTTTTTGTTTATAGCGTTCCACGACGCTTACATATGAAATAATTTAATATTTATCTAGTTTAGTTGTTGTATGGGCACTATTCTGTGTTTTTACGTACAGCATTACAGACGAGACATTCGGCGACCACACAGGCAAAGCAGAATTTAACGTGAGATACAATGGCAAAACGCCAAAATCCTAAGAGGATTAGCCGTTGATTGTCAACTCTCTGGCGAAGGTAAAATTCTTGCAGTTTCAGCAGTCATACAAAGTGAAGACGATATCGTGAAAAGCTTTTCACGGGACGAAATATGGGAGTTCATAATATTTTAAGATGGACGCCAGGGCGAATACTGCGTACAGTGAGAAAAGACTGCATGGATTTTTTGAAATAGTGATTTGATCACGTGCATGAGCCCCTGAATGAGAGGCAAGGGAGTGAACGTGACGTATGGAACCGATACCTATATAATGACAGGTAGTGAATGTATTTATTCATAATGTTTGTTTAACTTTGGTTTGTTCTCGGCCAATCATCGAGGGGAAATATGATTGGCTAACGGTGAGAGACGCCACTCTCAAGGCAGAAACAGAAGGGAAGATAGTAAGGCGTGCGACTTAGAGTTCAAAATACTGAGTTGGGTACATTCAGTCCACAGTAGTTGAATACGAATATTTGTAGGATACATTTAGCCCTAACAGTTGGCCTGATACATTCCGTCAGTTGGCATCGACTGGAATACTGAATTCTAAAGCTTAAGAGTAAATCTTAGGTATTCTGCAACTACCATCAAGCGGCAGACTTAAAGTGCGCATCATTTGGGCAAAAGACAGTGAGGTTATTTTTAAAACCAGTGACGCCGCATTGTACAACGAAAATGTATCTTGAATTGCTCCCTGGGAAAATAGTGGAGGAACAATTGCATTTCCACTCGGTAATGTAAGTGCGATGGACAAGGAGCAACTTGCGTCATGTGATCCTGAGCGAGACCCCAATTGGTCTACAAACTAAATACCATTCATAAAAAAAAAAAAAAAAAAAAAAAAAAAAAAAAAAAAAAAAAATCACAGATTGGAATTTCATGTTGAATTTAAATTTTTCTAAGCAGGCAAAAGTGTGAATGCTTTGCTTAAATTGTTAATGTTTTGTGTATATAATTTTGTCAGTTGCGATTTTTATGTGAAAAAAAAAAAATAGAGAGAAAAATTAATTAGCTGTATAAGTATTAACACATATAATTTGTATAAGTTTTAGATAACCAATTGACAATGTTTAATTCCTTTGGTTAAAATATTATCCCTATCATGGAAGTACTATCTTCCAAATACTAAGACTAATTTCGAAATCATTAGTTTTCTGGTGCTGAATTATTTGACATTTATTCGAAATATTTGCACTACAACGGCATATGCTTGCGAGTAATCCTCTACAAATGAAATATTTCCACTGCGATCTAGAAGATTTTATAACTGCAATTCGAAGAAAAAGCCCCACCAAAAGATAAATACGATTGATCTTTTTTTAATGCGGAAGGAAAAGCAATCAAAAGAAATGCACGGACTTGAAATTAAGTTATATTACACGTTGCCGGCATAAAAATCACGTAATCTGAACGTCAATTGCAGGGTTTTATTGCAGACGTCGAAATACATTTAATAGGCAATATAAACGATAGGGTCCCGTAGAAAATTTTATTTCTACTTCAGATTAAAAACAGACTTTTTCATTAATGCCTACACATATGTGTCGAACAAGATATGAACTTGCGCGAGACGTAGTTATTTTATAACCTATAACACATGAATTTAATAGTTTCCCATTCCTTTATACAGTGGACGGACTGGCCATGTATTTGCAGTTTAATCCTCTTTCTCAGAAACAAAGCCAGGTCTGAGATAAATAGTATAGTATCCTGCAAGTGAGAGTCGAGCTCTAAAGATAAAACCCATATCTCGCATGTGAAGGGCACATGGTACTAACATGCCACAAAAAACTATGCCTGACAGATTTTTAGGTTAGGTAGCGGCCTTCACTATAGGGTTCTCCAACGCAGCACCAAGTTGGATTATTACGTAGAATTCAGCGGTCGTTGTCGTTGTTATCTTGGTTGTCTAGGTAGAATCGCGTCAATTTATTAAATACTACTATTTCAGCCAATATTCTGAGGCTTTCTGGCACCCAAGATAAAGTAGTAACAAGTTGCTGCCCCTGCTATCGTTCTGTCACTATCAGATTTGTTAATTTGTTATAAGTTAGAAAGCAACTCACTTTGAATTTGGAGCATTTAAAATATTATTATGTTAGCATACGATAAAGTAAACTCAAAAACATCTCCTTACTTTTTTTCACTTTGTTGTCCAATCTAAAAGATGTATTGGTTCTCAACTTAAAGATATGTAAACATCACCATGCTACACGATGTGATGAAACTGACTGGAGATCAAAAGGTCGCCGGTTCTAATCCCCGTGTCAGCGGGGATTTTCATAGGCCCTTAACCTGACCTTCACCTCTGGCATAGCTTGCTATGTGAAGTACTGCGGAAAGCTTCCGGTCTTCGGATTCAACGTTAAACTGTAGGTCCCCTATAGCCGGCAGGATTAGCTGGTTGGATTAGGTTAGGTAAAGAGGAGAGGAATTCACTCTAGTTCTTATAACAGGCTGAGTATTCCTCTTTCGGGAGGGGCCAGCCAACCTTGGATAGAAACCTTATATTTATATGTAACTTCCTACAGAATAATTTTACTAAGTTTGTGTATTCAATTTCGTATGAACGAAATACATTAGTACTGAAATTTGAAGTCTTCAACTCATCCCGTTTGTGTTAGACACCTGTGACAGACAGCGCTGCGCGGGAACCGTTTCACGTTGGATACGGAAGTCTAAAACCAGCACCCGAAACAAATGAATACATTAGGAAGTAAATCTTAAACGGCAATAAACGTGATTTTGATGGTGCTAAAACAATTATTAGCATATAATTATCCCAAACACTCAATTTCGAAAAAAATCTAGTTCTGTATCTTATTCTTTATGTCTCATCAGCTTATTATCAAAACGGTATTTTCCCCGCGAGTGTGGCTGCGAACATTAATGAACCACTACACTGAATCCGGTGGCTACACATGGCACCCGCTTACGGGCCGTCCTGTCTGCCGTTTTCAGGAGGTTTTCTTTCACCATTATGGAGAATGGGACGATCCCCAATATCCGTCATAAACTACACACTACACAAACATTAAAACACAGAACATACAGGGCAGTGGCTCAAGCCCCCAAAAATATCTAGATCCACCCCCGACATCGTAATTTTGTTGTTGTTTTTTGTGTTTTTTGTTGTTTTTTGTTTTTTTTGTTGTTGTTTTTTTGTGTATAACTCTACTGATCGTTTAAGGGCGGCATGACTCTAAACCTACCCCTGCCCAACTCAAGGCCCACCCCAAACGGAAATCCGCTCAAGGGCTCCCCCCCAAACCCAAATCCGCTGAAGCCCCTCACAAACCAAAATCTTGGTTCCGTCACTGATACAAAGTGTCCACGAAAAGAGTCCCTGATTTCAAAACGTAAAATCTCGAAAACAAAGAACGACAAAATTCAAAACACGGTATTTTTATTGTGAAAGCTCTAAGAATTTCATACAGAACTTTAAATAAAAAGTTCTGAAAGCCGTTAACACATGACGCTGTAAGACTCGTGTCAGAGTGCACAAATAAACTCGTCCTCTGCAAGCAGCTTTGCTATGAATGAACCAGATGACAATGTTATCAATATGTCCGCCGCTTGAAGTACACAGGTGCTGTAAACGCAGAATGAAATTTTTCATTACATCCTGCAATGTCTCAACGGAAATGGATTCAATAGTCCCACAGATCAGTGATTGAAGCTCTTCCAGCGTGGTTGGATGGTTTCGGTAGACAGTGTCTTTCAATGTGCCCCAAGAAAACTAGTCACAACTGTAGGATATTGGAACTAATTACTCTGGGCTTCAAAGCACTATTTATAGGAACGTATTTATTGCGTTTAAAGGATAATCTCTACAGCCTATAGAAACCCTGTTATCAGGTTGGTAGGAATTCAGGATGTTATTATACTTTTTTATAACTTTAGATTTGTACTACTGCTGTATATCAAACGTTTTTCAAGTTCATGACTACCATGCATTTTCCATCCATATTTACATTATTACCTTGATCACTTGGAGCGAACAAAATAGATATATTGGTAACATATACGTGATGTCAAAATCTAAAATTTTTTTTATATGTATCTTATGTACCCGTCGGTTCAGTTGGTTGCGGCAGCGTGATGGTGTCCAACACCTGTCACGGGGGTAGCTGGTTAGAGCCCCGGTAGGGAAATAAATTTTCATCAGGAAAGGGTAGGAGATATTGTGGCGTACAACTCCTGATCACCAGATTGTTCACCAAAGCCTGTGTTATATCGCATATCTCTTTGCAGTGCGTGCATACTCGTAAGATACTGCTGAAGGTGACTCGTCCGTCAGAAGGAGCCTTTAGCCTGACGGCCCCCTTTTAGTCTATCGCAAACCAAGGCCTTGATTGTGTGGTACCTGGTTTCACCCTATCCCTTCCTTCATATTCCATCCATCCATCAACGCAAATAAAGCACTACGCTAAACATACACATATCACAGCTATCCACACGTAAGAATAACAGGTACATATACTTCCATCGCTGGTTGTGGCAAGAGAAACACCTCCAGTTAAAATTTCCAAAGGAAGCTGCCATAGCTCCTTTCGAAGTTGCCTCAGTCACGAATAAAGGAGATAGTTAAATCAGCCAAAACTTATTTTATCCAGAACAGTTTTCATTGCGCATTTTAAGAGCCATCGCGCCGAGCTCGGAGGGTGAGCGATGACGCTCTGGCTTTGCATTCGGGAGGACGGCGGTTCGAATCCCCGTCCGGGCATCCAGATTCGGGTTTTCCATGGTTTCTCCAAATCACTCCAGGCGAACGCCATGTACAAACTGCTTCCCGTTCCTAGCTCCTAGTCCTTTCCCGCCCGAGCATGGGGGATGAGCGATAATATATATATATATAATAAAAATCCCTCAGATTTTTTTTTCGTCAAATAGTTGGAAATGGTGGGTTCACATTGTTAACGAATTCGGGAAGTCATTAATAGAAATGTATCAAAATAAAGTTTATTGCATGCTTTAATTTCTTTTTAACATTTGGTCATTCGAAGAAGCAGTGAAAATGGTGCCTACGTCGTTAGCTGATTTGGTTTTATGTCTGTATAACATATCTTCCTTCAAAATTTCATCACAAGCGATGCACAGAATACGCATGTGAGAGTTTCGTTTTTGTCAGTTTTGGCACGGAATCTTAAAAATGCTAAGGAGAGATAATAGTTATAAAACAACAAAGAACTTTTTTTGTTTTGTTATTTTGGTTTCCCAGGTAAAACCGCATCAATTTACTGAAACCTAACGTTTCAGTCATTGTTCTATGACTTTCATCAGAGGACTATTTGAATAATGGATGAAACGTTAGGTTTCAATAAATTGACGCGTTTCTACTAGGAAAACCAAGGAAACATGGACAACGACCGCGGAATCAACTGTATTTCTGCTCAGTGTAGTGATGTTTACATTACGAATTAGGCATCGCCATAAGGACCTCATGACAAAATTTGAAGCTGATCCACTATCCTTTTAGTCATGATCCAAACTAATCCACTAGGCCTAGGGAGCGTCCATAAACCACGTAGCTACATTTTGGCTTCCTGTAAACTTCCCCCTCCCCCATCTAACCCGTCGTGGCTTTTGTCTCTTCTTCCCCCCCCCTCCCCCTTACCCCACGTTGCACGTAGCATGTGTTCCTATTGATTCTAGAAGACATCTTTTACTTTTATCTCTTGTCAGATTATCGTAAATTACATACGGAGATAATAAAATGCCGGAAATAAATATTCACATGCTGCTGTGTGTTCTGGTACTCATTTTAACTGTGACAAATAATATCAATATAAAGCTACGTGCCCTGGCTCGGAAACCCCCTCCAACCCACGTAGCCCAGCGTAGCTTTCCAGCCAATCCCCCCCCCCCCCAGATCAAGCCACGCAGTTTATGGACGTTCCCGTATTAGAGATCCATTAAATTTTCGTCTTTACCTGCATTTTATGGACGGACTTCTCGAACCACTGAATTTCAAGTTTACAGTAAATAAATAGATCTTGGGTTCTACACAATTGCTGAACATATTTCGAAAACTTCACCGTTGTAAATTAATCCGAGATGAAAATAAATATTTCAGATGTAGTATAGAACGACGTGTATTGAGAGTAAAAGCTATTCAAGTTAATAAAATAAGTGCATTAAGCAGCATCAGACTTCCTATATATGTTTCCTTTTTGGCTTTACAGTGAAGTGATTAGTTAATGAATTTACAAAATTATTTCGAAACAATCCGATCAAGTATAAAGTTGTGGCAACGAGCGTGGTGGGTGAGTGGTTAACGCTCTGGTCCCGACCACATTCGGGAGGACGCGGGCATCCAGATTTGTTTTTTCCATGGTTTCCACAAATCACTGCAGGCAAATTGCGGGATACTTCCTTCAAAGGGCCATGGTGGAATTCCTTCCCGTTCCTTGCTCCTAGACCTTTCCTGCCTCTAATGACCTCGACGTCGACGAGGCATAAATTCATCAGTAAAAAAAAGGAAGAAAGAAAGTTGTGGCACTGCCTCAGAATTCGCTTCAGCTGATGTCGAAATTAAAACAACGAATTGTCCCAACGGCACATTTAGCCCAATTGGTCTCCATCCTTTTTGTATTGGAAGAATATGTGTGAGAGTAGAGACGCAGCGAGATGGAACGTTATAAGAGACTTGTAGAAGCCAGAGACGATGTGTCCAGATCCTATCACCTACGTGACAGGACTCCCAACAGCAGACAGCACCCACAGCACACGTGATCTGGATTCGTGGCCGCTGAAATACGTACACGAGAAACCATACGGTTCGGGATGGAGGGGGCTTCGTCCATCATATCATCTCTGTCAAGCGTCTGGAAACTGTAAAAACTGGTATCGGAATTTTTTACAGCAATTTGTGATTCTGGTTTGGCATTTGATGTTTGAGAATTTCAATCAGTTCTTGTGTTTGTCTCTTGTGATTTCGCTACAGTGGTGCTACTATTTAAACATGTAGATTCTTCACATTCGTGCTTCCCGCGGGGGGGGGGGGGGAAACAATTAGCTGTAATTATTGTTTGATCACAACCAGAACGAAAGTCATAGACAACAACAACAAAAAACACGCTTTTCTGGTTCCTCAAATTCCAACCATTGTACCGATGACTTAAAATTTTGTTTGCCGTACAAATTGATACCTGCGAAGCGTAAATAAACCCCCAGCGGTGATAATCCCATGTAACACTATAATAATCTATTTCTGATCAAGAAAACATCGGATTCAGTATTTACCCTATTTGCCATCTGTATTGGTAATTTCGACGTAGAGGTCACCAGAGCTTTGTAACGTTCTCTCTTTTTTATATATAACGATTTTCTCTTCATGGGCCCCATTCTTCATGGACACCCTTCATCAGTTATTAGATCGAGCATGGTGTGGGAGTGGTAACGTGCTGACCACGCATTTGGGAGGACGTCTGCAAAACCAGATTATATTTCTCTCTCTCTAGATGAATGCCGGGATGGTTCCTTTCATTTCCGAATTCCTGCCCCGTTCCTTGGCCCTAGTTCTTTCCACTTCAAATGACCTCAACATCGATGAAGCATAAAACGATAGCAAGATAAATTATTTATTGTGCGTTACATTCCCAAAGATCGCAAACCTGATCAGAAATTTTGCCCTTCTACATTCACATTCACTGCGCCGATGGAATAAGAAAAATTTTCGAACCGCAAAGCACTGCTTTTTTTTATATATAAAAAAAGTATGAACTAGATTTCTGGAAGCCATTCACATAAAAATTCTCATCAACCTCTCTTACAACCCATGTTATAAAGAAATGACTGAAGATAATTCAGCATTTGTTATTGCTATGATCGAATTTTATCTTCTTTTGCCGGAAGGAGTTGGTCGCCTAAAATGTTCTTAACACAGAATTTATATTATATATGTCCAGGTTACTTCCTTCACTACTCACGTGTCGTGTATTAATGGACCTAAATGTGGTCTCCGGCCTCATTTGAGCCTACCTCCCTGCCGCGGAGTCTCAGCCAGACATTTGAATGCATGAATATTTATAATACTGCTAATGTATATAACTCGCCATTTACATTCCTTACAGCCCTCCTAATTCTGTGGCAAGACTGACGTAGTAGCTAATTTAGTAGGAGCGTGGAGGCTTAGAAGCAGCGTCTTCTACTGACTTGCGAAACAAGTAATCAGACTGCAAACTGTGTAGCCCCTCCATGTTACTACGGTATAACCCAAATTGCATTCTCCTAATAGCTTCATAATGGAAAGTCATATTTAAATTAAACCCATACGTTTGATGTCTAATGCTATTCTTGGTTGGCGATCCTCTTGCAGTGAAATCGTCAAGCAATTGTTCCACGATTTTTATTCTTACTCAAGCTGAATTACCAGTTCAGCATTTACTGCTTCGTTAAACTTTATTTCAGTTTTCGAAAATTTATGGACACAAATTGAATATAACTTCCGAAGATGCAAATACCTCCTGCTAAAAATAAAGAAGAAGAAAACTTCTGTGTAGACGTTCATCAGGAATAACATTTCAATGAGCAACTTCGATAACAGAACTACTAATTTAACAGAAATCTATATTTCCTGATAAAAGTTATGAAGTCTCTCTAGCTTTATATTGACATAGGCCTCCACATCCAACTTAAAAAAAGGGGAAATTATAGTTCATGGGTTGAAGGGTATGTGATGATATTTTAGTGATTACAAAATCGTGCCAAATTTTCAAGAAAAATTAGCAGTTTGGTCGATTTATCAGTATGACCTTGCATCCCCTGTGACCTGCATGAATGCACTTATTCAGTTGGCAAGGATGTCATAAAGCCGTTGTATCCTCTCCTGAGGTAAGCTATCCCACAAATGTTGTAACTGGTCCTTGATATCCTGGATACTTGCACTGGGACGGAGATGACGTCAGAGCAGGTCCCACACATGTACTGCTGGTAACAGAGCTGGGGATCTTGCTGGCCACGGGAGTACCTCAACACCGCGCAGATAGTTCATAGAGACACGTGCCGTGTGTCCTGCTGAAAATGGTACCGCGATTCTGTCGCATGAGAGGTGAAATATGAATCCGCAGAATGTCCGTGACGTATAGTTATGCCGTAAGAGTTGCCTCGATTACTACCAGCCGTGACCTGAGGTCGTCCACACCACGACTCTAGAGTAACAAATCATTGGAAGAACTAGACTTCTACCCAGTTCACCGCCATATTAGCCGACGATGGTCATCCTAGGTAGTGCAGAACCGCGATTCATCACTTAACACAAAAATTCGTCATTCAGCATTGTGTTCAGGGTGAATCGTGGTTCTGAACTTCCTCTGATGATCATCGACTGCGAGAATGGCGGCAACATGGGAAGACATTGGAGAGGACAGCGGCGTTACATCCATCGAAAGTTCTTGAAAGAAGGTGAAACCGCGAGAAGATGACAAGCTGATGACCGTCCACGCCTCATCACAGAACATGGAGGTCGAAGGTTTGTCCTCTCTGTAAGCCAGGAGTTGTTTGGGGGAGGGGGACGAAATTTGTGGCAGTTCTATCGGCAGAGTGCAGGTGTAAGTGTTTCAGAACATACCATTCGGCACACATTGTTGTATGTACGGCTCCGCAACAGATGGTCCCTACATGTTCCCTTCATGTTGACCCAACGACATCGTCAATTACGACTGCAGTTTGCACGAGATCATCAAGATTGGACCGTGGATCAGCGGAAATGTGTTGCCTGGTCGGTTGAATCACGTTTCTTGTTACAGCAGGTAGATAGTTCTGTTCGGATATCCCCTCTTCTAGACAAGAGGTTTGATCGAAACATGCAACGCGCTCTGGTCGCAGGTAAGTGGAGGCAATATTAAGGTATGAGGGTCGGTCACCTGCTTTTCGATGGACCTGTGGTAGTAATCGAAGGCATCATAACAGCTACACTTATCGGCTAAAAATTATGACCACCTACTTACTAGCATGTTAGTCCACCTTTCGAACGCAATACAGCAGTGATTCAGCGTAGCATGTATTCTACAAGTCCTTGGTAGGCCTCCAGAGGTATCTGATACCAGATTTCTACACACAGGTCACGAAATTCCTTTAAATTACATGGCAGCGGTTTCTGGGCGCGTCGTCTGGGAACGAGCATCTCGGAAACGGAGAGCCTGGTCGGCATTTCACGTGCTACTGTAGTGAGCATCTATGGAAAGTGTTTGAAGGACGGTGAAGCCACGAGTAGGCGACAATTTGGTGGACACCCATGCCACAAGAACGTGGAGGTCGGAGGCTTGGCCGATCTGTTAAGCAGGATAGGGAGTATTTTCTGGCTGAATCGCGATTCTTGTGCTCTGAAACACTTCTGGTAGAACCAGAATGGTACTCTTCCATCAGATTTGCCTCACATCACCCCCTATTCTGTTTTACAGAGCTTGCATGCCTCCTACCTCCACGCTCTGTGATGTGGCGTGGGTGTCCATCACATTGTCGCCTATTTGTGGTTTCACCGTACTTCAAATACTTGCCATAGATGTTCACTATAATAGCATGAAAAGGGTCGACAATCCTCTCCGTTTCAGAGGTGCTCGTTCCCAGCGCCCACTAATCGCTGGCCCGTAATTTAATGGAATTTCGTTACCCGTGCTTAGAAATCTGGTGTCAGACACCTCTGGAAGCCTACCAAGCATTTGTAGAATCCATGCTACGTCGAATTGCTGCTGTATGGCGTTCGAAAGGTGGACCAACATGCTAGTAAGTAGGTTGTTAGAATATTTTGGATAATCAGTGTATGTACTACATGATAACCTGCATCATTTTTTGCTTCATGTCTTCCACGACGGCGATGATACAGGTATTTACCCGCAGGGAAACAGTTTGCGTCACAAAGCCAGAATCATGCTAGAGTGGTTTGAGGATCATGATAGTGAACTCAAGTTTATGTATTGGCCACTAAGTTCACTTGATCTCAACTTGACAGAACACATATGGGCCTTTATCGAGCGCCAGCTCCCCGTTCCCAAATTACCGGGCCGTAATTTAAGGGATTTGCGTGACCTGTGCGCGAACATCTTTAGCTAGATACCTCGAGAAACCTACCAAGAACCAGTCGAATCAATGCCACGCCTAATCGCCGCTTTATTGCGTTCTAAAGTTAGACGAACATGCTATTAAGCAGGTGGTCATAATGTTTTGGTTAATTAGTGAAGGTAGTTTTCAATCCAAAAATATCTCTGCCGAATCTGTTTAAGCCTGCAAAACTGCGACACATCTGAATGGTTTTATTCCTCGTATATAATAAATTGTGAACACTTCCGTGCTTTGTATGCCACGTGATCTATCAATAATCATAAAAGTGAAAAGGTGTTTTTATATGTGTTCGGATGCTTTGTCAGTTGATATATGCGTTTAGTAAATCGCTTCACCAGTTGTTTACGAATGACAAGTAGTGTAAAACTTAAGTTGTTTCGAGACAATTAAGTAGCGTAGATATTAACTGGGACATGGAAAAATATTTTACCTGATTTTGTGTAAAATCTCACATACTACTCCGAAATCTAAAAGTAGATCTTGTAATCGCCTTAACATAATGCAATATTGAGGTGGTGCTAGGGAAAGAAGCTGGATTTGCTTGAACAAATTGCCATCGTACAGTTATTGATAAGATAGATGATATGGGTGTGAATAACTGGAAACTGGGAAGTGCGTGAGGAGACTGCTGGCCATGTGTAAGCCATAATTTGTTGACGAGGCTTGGATACATGTCGGGGGTAGAATTCGAAGTAGTATGTGGAAACGAATAAGTCATCAAGACAATAAACGAGCATTTTATTTCGTGCACCAGGGAGTTTCTATCAGCTGAGGCAGTTAGGCAGTGGTGTATATGCTTCTAATAGCGAAATAATGAATAGTAAAAATTTGAATAATGCAAAAATAAGTCTATTGTAAAATTACCATCGTAGCATAAATTCCTATCGAAAATAAAGTAATAATCTAAAACACATTTGACAAAAAGTTTTGTTAGCTTTGTTTATGGAAGTATTAGCGTAAGGTCCTCGTTTTAAAAATCCGATTATGGATAGCAGTAAACTGTATTGTGATTCAAATATTCCCCTTTTTTGATAATGATATTCCATCAAGCTGAGCTCCACACCTTATTTAAAGAGTCAGAAAATACATTCAGATGCAATTTAAGAACTTGTTAAATGACTTTCATTCTTATATGTTTTATAGCTGTTGGAATTATGTATAGGAATAAATAGGTAATAAACCTGTAACAAGTATTCTCTGAATATCTAAAGTATTTTTTTTTTTTTTTTTTTTTTTTTTGCTGTCACTAGTCTTTTGCCGAGCTTCATATATTCTAATCTCTGTCTTCCTGTACAGTTCTTACCTTCGACTGTGCCTTCCACCTGCAAATTAACCAATCCAGCATGTCTCAAAATATGACCTACCAGCCTCTCTCTTCTTTCTGTAAGCTTCTTCCACAAACTTCTTTCCTCATCCATCATTTCAAAAACTCGTTCATTTCTTTCTTTGTCTGTCCACTTAATTTTCAGCATTCTATTCTTCTGTAGCACCACATTTCAAATGCTTCAATTTTCCTTCTTTCCGGTATTCCTAAAGTCCATGTTTCCCTACCATAAAGTGCTGTGCTCCACACGTTTTTTTTTCTTCTAATTCCTAGATCAATATTTGAAACTAAAAGATTTCTCTTTTTCATGAAGGCTCTTTTTGCTAGTGCTATTCTGCTTCTAACATCACTCGTGCTTCGGCCGTCGGATGTAATTTTGCTTCCCTAGTAACAGAATTCACTTACTTCTCCAATTGCATTCAATCCTATTTTTATATTTAATCTCCTAGTATTGATATCATTTCTGCCACATTTCTAGTGTTTCTAAACATCGGTTCATTTTGTTATAGCTAGATGAGAAGGTCGACTGAGTAAACGCGGTTTAGTTTATGTATAGAGTCGAAATCCGAGCGAAATCTCCCGACTGCGGCAGCTGATGGCAGTCTTGGCTATACATCTCTGTAAATAAAAGGTCTTCGATGTCTGAAGCCGAATCCCTAGAGTGAGATACGTGACAGGGTTTGATATTGGCACTGGAGCGTGAACAGCAAAGGCACGAGTGACCGGCATGAGGCGATGCAAGGACTTCCGCCTTGTGGACATTTCAGTTCTGTGAACTGAATTTTAGAGTATCGACATATACTGAGATCATTCATATATTTGTATCGGATTGTAAAACGTATAAAACATTTATCTACACATCGTGCTGAAAAAAATCGATACGAAACAATGAAATTAAGAAATCATATACTTTAAAAATGATGTTACAAGCATATCTTCTCATATTTACTTAATGCCGAATCAGATTTTAACAACTTACTATACGGTCTTGATGATTTTTGCATATATTGATTGACTTCAACCGACACAAGAAAACGTGAATTGTGGCGTTTTTCTAGGAGATTTCTGTTTGTTTGTCCTATTAGTTCCAATCTAATCCAATAGTCCATACGTCCCTGAGTCTTTGGGCTTGCAAGTGATATCTGTTTTTCAAAATGTGGACACAGAACAGAGTAGTGGTATTTTTAGCACGTCAATAACACACACAAAAAATCGTCATACTAGTCACAGATTGTGCATTTAGATGCTCACTTGGATTCTGAATTTTTTTACCACCTTTCATTATTTCATAATGCAGTAATTACATATTCTGCGTGTATTCACTCTAATCCTTCACCGCACCATCGTTCCGAGTTGTCAGAATCTATTCCTACAAAACGATTTGGGATAGAGTTCACTTTTTAAATCCGACTCCACGAAAATTTTAAACGGTTTTTTAACATTTTTTTTTATTTTTGTCTAAGAACATGTAAAATTCATTTGTACGTATAGTTATTTATTTAATATAAAGATACTCCAATCGTACAACATTAGGGGGCTTGGTCAAGTCGTATATTTCAGAGGAAAAAAAATCCAACGTTTCTCCCTATATTATTCTATTTGTCTCTCGTCGAACAGAGAGTTGTTCTGCTACAACAGCTCTGTTGGATCAAAATGCAGACAACCATTTATCAGTCACCAAACCGTCAGTGGATGTTTGTTTTTTACCGCGCTGGCGTCGACTATATTATAGGTGGAAAAGGACTGGTTGCAATGAACAGGAAGGGATTCGGCTATTACCTATTGAAAAAACAATCTCGGCATTCACCTGGGGGGATTTAGGGAAACCATGGAAAACCTAAATCAGAATGGCTGGACGGAGATTCGAACCTGCGTCCACCCGAATGCGAGGCCAGAGCGTTACCACTTCCACACCACACTTGGCTAAGTGAAATTGCATGGGTGCTTAACAGACAACGCCGAAGGATTATAAGTTAGAGACAAATGACGTTTTGACGAAATGCTGAATGCGAAAAGCTGACAGTATACGAATCGACCAGACCAGCGGATGTCGCTAACAATAAGATAGGGTTGGAACAAAGAATAGCAGCCAATAAATTATTCAATACCCCATGTTATATTGTGTGAACGCAGCTTCAAAAACGCTATAACGATTACGGTGATCTTACGTCGTAAAAATAATTTTTCTAGTTATTTTGAACACGAAGGGCACCATAAACACTTCTTCGGCTACGTACAATTGCCGCGTATGTCCTCACTAACGTAACCTGAAATAAATCCGGTGGTTTTCCCCAAATAACAAAACTAAGTGTTCTAACAGGGGAATGGAGGTATGAATCTTTAGTGTACTTCAAATTCTCTGAGCATAATTTGCCGCTGTTAAGTTGATTAATGGTTAATGATTTACATTTAGAAATGAGTCACTTCACTATCATGTATTGTGAACATGTTGAACACCTCTCAACTAATTTTTCTCTCAGGTTGGCTTTGGGGCCTCACCTTTGTGGCTATATTCCGCGGGGAATGGCTCTTGATGAAGCTATCATCGGAAGCCAGCATCACAGCCGCGAGATTAGAAAGCGTTCGATACAATTTGGTCGATATCTGCCTCCAGTACGCCCGGAGTGATTTATGAGCTAGTCGGTCACCACTACCAGGCTTGCTCTCTCATCTTACACTAAGCAACCTTCATTAGCGAATCGTATTCCGGTCGTAACAAGTCATTGTACAGCTACACATATACGTTGGCTTCAAATGTGAATGCCTCTGCTCACAGAATTGTAGTAGACTGAACTTGTAATACCCTGTCCCCTTTGCATACTCCACAACTGGTTGTTAAATTTTTCTAAAATAATTAAAAAAACAGTACATATTCCTTTATTATTTGATATTATAACTGAAATGAATTCTACATATCGGAGTGTGATTAGTCAAAAGCTGACAAGCTGGAATGGATGGATTTATGTCTATCAATCTAGATAGCAAAATCTGGAATCGTCTAGAATGATCCTCTAATCGATCGTGAACGATTTTGTACCGGATTCGATCGTTGTTTGGGAACATGAAAGCCATCAATGGCTGAAAATGGTTAGAATTGTTGTAGGGAACAGACAACGAATAAGAACTCTCAGTACAAGGTCTCAGCTGGTTCGCGGGCGGGAACCAGACGGTCGCCACTTTTGGAAAAATGACATACTGATGTGTCAGCACGTTTCTCTCTTTGACCGAACTCTGTAAACAGGCATTTATGAATCTTGGTTTCCAGTGCGACTATTGATGAGAATTTCGTTTTTAAATCACGTTTTCATCTCATTTTATAAGTATTATCGTTAGCTCGTAGGTTCCAAACCTTTTTTTGGTCTATCGTCCCCTTTTCGGGAGAAAAAATGTACTCACCGCCCTCTTTTCGAGCAAGAAAATACTAGCCGACCCCTTTTCAGAAAGGAGAAAACACCAACTCCCCTTCTTGTAATAAATAATGTAACCCATAGTGTTTCAACGTTATTGGTTCATAAGCCACTTTATGAAACAGTCATTCGATGGCACCCCTCATAGATGAACTGTAAAATGTCACACATGTAGAAAAAGAAAGCAAAATTTCTAAAATCACTTTATTAAGACATATCAATGCATTGTGTTGCAGTTTGCATAACACATACATATTATGAAAAATATTAATTATAGGGGTTAGCTTAGACTAATGACATTAATCTTTCGATACTTGGCACATTATTTGTCAACAGCAATCATAAATCGCCGCGTTCCACTACTGAAAATCTGTTTCTTTTCTTAGCTAAATAATTGCCCACTATGGTAAATCCTCTTTTAGCTACGTGGAATTGAAAATTTCTTTCATGCTACCCTTAAAGCCGGATATGATGTTGGAAAGCAGGAGGCAGTGATTGGCCCTCAAGGCCCCTGGACCAGAAGCGTTCCCTATGATCTCGTCAACGCCCACGGTGGGTGATAACGCCCCCATTGGTAATCACTGGTGAAAATAATTGGTTAAAATGAGTTGTGCGGTCGGTCTTGCTTCAGTCTCGTGATTTCGGAATGTAAGGCCCCTCGTTCACATTCCGTTCTCTCGAGTAACTTTTATCTGCTTTAAGGTCAAAAAAATTTTTTTTTGCACTTTTCTTGTTGCACATGTATTTGGGTTTAAATAGATACCAAATTTATTAATTTATGTTGAGTGGTTTCCGTTTTACAAGCAATTTAGTAAAACCCTTCAACACACACTTTTTACGAACTCCACCTTCTTGCATACTCGCTAGTAACTACATGTTATAATACAGTTGTTTGAAAGCTTGGTTGGCTACACATGAAATACTGTTGGTAACACTGATGAAAACAGCTGCCTGTTGGGAGTTTACGAAGGTATTACAAGTTTCAATGGAGCAAATTTAGCAAAGTGTAAAATTTTGTGCCATCTAGGCATATCTCCAGGCCAGAACTGTGTCAAGTTTTTGTTTAAAAAGGACGACGAACTCCGGATTAAAAAAGCGGACAAAGCTATCACAGAAATTGAGAAAAAGTATCGCCAGACTACACAGCAAGCAAAAAGAAAGGTTGAGGACTAGTTTGAAGAACTAGAAAATCCAAACAGACCTTCATATGAAGTTGGAATGTACTAAAGTAAGAATAAAATCAGTTTTGCTTAAATAGTCTTATCTTTATTTGAGTTTCCCCGAAAACTGTGTTTTTGAAGGATTAGGAATATTTTTCTCGGCTAGCTACTATTAATGATATAAACAAGATTTTTTAAAATTGTTCCTTATTTGTTAGTTGTTGATGTAAACTGAGGAGATTTAAATATCTTTTAAAGAACCATGGTATACATTTAATTAATGTAAAAAATTGCAGTTTTTTGGTTATTTCTAAAAAATATATTTTTTTAAATATGAGTTTATATTATTTTTAAGACTTATCAGTTTAAAATGAAGATAAAGATGTATGGAACACAACCAAAAAATCATGATAATATGTCAATTGGTTAGGGACAAAAATGTTCCTAAAGTCAAATAACTTAACATGGCCGTGATATAACCATCCGACTCCCCTTAAAACTTTGGCAAAGGACGCTCCATGGCACAATTCCACGTTAAACTATAGGACTGCTAACATGGTAGAATTTTCTTGCTGAGTTACGTGGCTTTGACAAAGGTGGTTTGAAAAGCCGATACAAAATTGATACTGGAACATTAAGACCACGCGAAATTATTAATAACGAAAGTAAGATTTAATTTTTGTTGTAATTAAAAATTATTATTTCATCTGTATATTATATTTTGCAGCAATATATATATATATATATATATATATACCAAAATTCCACGAAAACAATTCTCATAATAACAGGTCCAAGTCTCTCGGTCGTTTAGGTGCAACACAATATGAAATTGTGTTCTGAGTGAAATCTGAGAAATATCGCATACGAAGAATAACTGATTAGAACCAAACAAGCAAGAAATACGTGCAAATCTTATCAGAGGTAGCGAGAGAATTTGGCACTCTAATATAAATTCAAGAGGAATCGAAAGAAACTGCGAACGTTATACAAATGCGGCGCTGTAACGTAGGGAATTAACGTAAGTGGTGTAGCAGGTGCTTGGGGGGCAACTACTATATTTTTTTTAAATATAGAGATTAATATCAATCTTGTTAATTTTGATAGCTCCAATGCTGTGAAATTACAGGTGAATAAAATATTAAGTTTATTAGGTCTTATGGCATTTACATTGCTGGGTATATTTAAATTTATTTCTAAGCACAAGACAATGCAACGGCAAGCAAGCAATACCCAGACCTTACATTTTGCCGGATTAGTGCAAACAATAACTGGATTCTAAGTATCTCAAATTTTTACAAAGTGAATATGGAACATCGTGGCATCACAGGCATACAAATACATATACATATTTTAAAAAATTCCAGGGGGTGCCAATTAAAACAAAAACAATATTATCTGAACCATGTTACAATGAACAAGAAGCTTTTAGGGTTCCATATTCGGTGAAATGAAATGCCAGCTACCTCAGGGACATTCCCACAATTAAAGCTGAGATTCTATTCCCAGGTAGCGTTTACGGGTATTTAAAGCCTCGTTAAATCCCATCGAACCTTGACCTGGCGTCGGAACACATTACCGAGGTGCTGCAGCTGCTCGACGATTGCGACACAACGTTTGACTGTAAGATAGCGATCTCACGTACGACTCATCCGTCCAGGTGCGTCTAAGGTGACTGCCTCTTGCCTCAGCGAGACAGTACGCGCTGCATCGGGTCGCCCTCAATCAAGAAGAGTTGATCTGAATCAGACTACGTCCGGCCAGAAAGTCTCTTCTGCATCGGACCAAGTTCAGCCAGAAAGTGTCTGTTATGGCGTCCTTCTTGCCACCAAGAAGACGAAAAGCTCCTCCTCTTTCAGTACAGCGCCCGCATGACATGAAAAAGAAGCTTTGTCTTAATATTTGTCGACCCCGTAGTTATACTCCATTGGTGGAATTAGCGTATGCCAAAATCACGTGATTTACAAAGCGCCTCTTCTTCGCCGTTTGGTTTTAGCGCGCAGCTCAGGAGATGACCTTCCACCCTCCAGCGTCTTGGCCGAGGATACAATGCCCTCGCCTCGTCTAACGGCACATTTCTCTCTCCCCGGGCTCCGCTCGTTGTGTTCGGCGCGACATAGTGTCGCCAGCGAGGAGCGTTGTCCAACTATGCGAACGTTCAACATTTTCCCTATACGCCCAGCATTTTCACCATTTAAATTCAGTTTGGTCGTTTATAATAGCAATCTTGCATTAATTAAAAATATATAATAATTTGACCACCTGGGGTAACATAAATAAATTACCTATGATTTGAATAAACCTAATACAATTTAAATGAATTAACCGTTATAATTAATCTGAATAATCTTAATATAACGGGTAGCAGATAGGGATTGCAATCCAGCAAAGCGGGATCCCGCAATCCCGCGGGATCCCGCATCATTAGACAGTCTGGCGGATCCCGCACAAAATTAAGCGGATACGCAATCCGCAAAATCCGGCGAAAATGTGTGTCAGTCTGCATGACTCGCTGTCCCAGTCGTTTGGCATTTGACTCATGTGAACTAGCGTTTGTTTTTGTCAACCTTCGTCATTCGAAAGTAAATAAATACATTTTTACGTATTCATCAAAACTTACTTCTGTTTCGAGTACACATTTCTATAATTTGAGTTATGGTGCGTATTTAGTACGATTTTCTAACTATATAATTATTTTTTAAGTGTCGCACACGTTATCTGAACTACACGGTTACAGCTTTTTATACACGGTTTCATTATTCCCATTTTATGTATTTGCAGATAAAGTAATTGTGACAATTTCCTAATTTGCGGCTGAAAATTTGATTATTCGTTGATATGAAACTAATGTTATCGTAATTCTAACGATCGCGTACCTATTTATTTAACAGCTATCAAAAGGAAATTGTATATCCTTTGACTTATTGTTGTTTTGGCCGCTGCCTCAATGCGTTTCTTTGACGAAAGCCACCTGCTTACATGTGCCGCTCAGGCTTTCTATTAATCCCTCTTCTCCTTGTTATTCTTTCGACTAAAGGTAAAAATAATTATAATGAAATTTTCACGGGTGTATCGACGAATTGAGTTGTAGGAACACCATACTTCGACGGCTGCCTCCGCCGTTTTACTCACGTGTGTAATATCGTGTGTTTGCAATGAAATTCGGAGATACAACCTATGAGGACTTCACTGCAATCATTCGCCGAGAAAGTCTCCTTTCTTACTAAAAAGTAATAATTTCCACTCTAAAAACGTCATTACGCCACATAAGTTAATCGGAAATACTTGACAGTTTACGTGTTGGTGAGTAGTTTAATAAGATTGATTCAACTGTAATATCAATCAAGGAATAAGGAGATATAATAATGAATCACGCAAAAAAGGGCCAATTCTCGTGCTTGTGCAGTGACAAAGAGTTATGAGATCTTGTTCTGAGCCAAGTCTACACTTTACAGAATATATTCACTTCACTTTGTGAAATGGAATGCTTTTCTCGGTGTTATGGAACGTTTATTTAGAAGTTTTTTTTAAAAAAAGCTCTGATAACTTGGCCATTAAGCACTTGTGTGATGTATTGTAAGGCACATAATATGACCTAACACTCAATATTTTCCATTTTTATTATTTATTTAAAAATTGGTTTAGATTAAAAAACAAAAATGTAAAACCTCGAAATACACTTAAGACACGCTAAAAAGTTTGATGTTATTTTGCCAATCAAAATATTGTTAACTGTTAATTTTTATCATTTAATATTAAAAATTATTTATTAATTCAATTATTATTTAATTTATTAACGTTTTAAGTAACTATGTTTTAAATATATGCGTTAAAAAACTGTTTGCGCCAATCCCGCACGGATCCCGCGGGATCCCGCGGGATTGGCGCAAATCCCGCGCGGATCCCGCGGGATTGAAAACACTGCGGGATTGCAATCCTTAGTAGCAGACTCTATATTCACCGAGGATGACACGAGAATGTCATACTACTGTGTGGATCAGAATGCATAACGAGTTACACGCGATTCATCAGTAATAATCGAATGGCATCTGGGAAATACTAATTGCATTGCTAAATTCCATCTGCAAGCACTGTGATATTGATGGATCACTATGCTAGGGGGTACCGTCAGTGCAGTGATTCTGGTTAAACCAGCCTTGATCGAACCATCTGCTGAGGACAATAGCTTCTGGATGAGCATCAACGCCTATAACTGCGACCAGGGAAACTGGCGGCTGTGTGAGAGCGCGCTGTTGCCGCACTTCGGAACATTCTCGCGTAGCGCTCTCTGTCTCTAACACTAGAAAATGGCAACGCTGAGCGTCCTGTGTTGCCTACTGCGTGCGTCAACGCACAAACTATTGAATTCACTGTTAAGCCGCCACCAATCCGTCTGGCCACAGCTATAATTTCCACTGTACCAACGGTTAGATGAGCCCCAGTGCTATAAACTATCGCTAGTGCACAGTTATTTATAAACAGCAACACCATTCAGAACCCTCTTGTCGCTATAAAGTATAGAATCTATCGTCCCCCAAGGGTATTTCTGATGACCGCACATCAAAGCGAGCAATTATTTTCTGGTGTCACGGAACATTTATTTGGAACCTGATCTTACTCCCAGCGGAGTATTCTTCAAGCTAGTGGAAGTAACATATTTTTCTTCGTGCTTTTTGGTTTGTGTCATTAGAATCGGAAGTATATGGGGAAGCAAAGGACGGGAAAGAATTTTGCAATGGCATTTTGTCGGAATAATCCTAGAATTCGCCTGGAATAATTTCGGGAAACCATGAAATATCGAAATCTCAATTGTCTTACTGGGATTCGATCACGCGACCACATAAATGCCAGCCCCGAGCCTACCCACTCAATCATCAGGCTCAGTGCGGCATTCTTGTCTGAAGACTGTCTAAGTTGACTGAAACGGTAGTCCTGAAGGGGGTGATGTACACCACACATATCAACCTTAGCGGGGTGTAATTCAGTCGCGGTATCCTTTTGAAGATACCTCCCTTCAAAAAGTTACTGCAACGTGATATTACTCCTGTATTGTATCCGAATGATCCGATGAACACTCTACTGACAAGAATATATTTTCGTAGCTAGAACGTCACTTGATTTCGGTCTCATCGAGTACACTTATGATGCCATACGAAGAGATATTGGAGATCCAAACTCACCTCCATCAGGTCTTCATAATCTGTTGAAACTTGTTCAGGGATCGTGGATCGCTGACCAGAGTTTACAGTGTCCTGCCGAGTCCATGCCGAGACCAATCGTCGTCGTAAAAAATGCGAATGGCAGTGCTACACAACTCGAGACAGATATATGTCATTCAATTCCTCTTCCGTGTATTTCGCAATACTTAACTAGAATTGTATTTATGTTTATACAGCCGAGTATTTACTTTGAATTCGGCCATTGACTATCTTGCAGAAGGAGCTCTTTGGGTTTTAGTCGCTTCAGTATTGATAAACGTTTCTTTTCTAGCGTCATACCAATACGATCGAAAGGTCTTGTGTTTTAGTACCAATGTACCTCGAAGTTGCAGAACATTTTATCAATAACTGTTTTATATAAATTTTTCATTCAAATGAATTATGTTATAATTTTTTCCGAATTGATTAATTTTACTTAGTAGGTGATTTTTAACGTTTGGAAACACGCAGCACCTCAGAATTTCGACTTTCCGTGATTCTGTAAAAGCTGCATGTGAATGGCACGATTTTCCTATCTGTGTTTCCCACAATCTCGTCCCGGCTTTAACGATCTTATCATTAGCTAGTAGTAAAATCCTAGCAGAAAACTTTTTTGAGATAATAACAAAACTTCACACTGTAATTGAAGTGTTTAGTTTTACAACATATCAGAAATAGCTACTGGTAATAAATCACGCGTGCGATACTAACTTGGATGGTTAACGTTACACGCTGTTCATCGAAGGCTTAATTTCCAACTGCAGTCATAAGTCTTATATATTTTCTCGTATTGTTCAATTCCTTAAAACTGGAGCTGTGTTTTCCAAGTGAAGCTTATCGCTCGTAATACAAAAATCTGAGAGTGAATCTAAGAGTGAATTCTTTACGGAAGGTATAATATCATTTTACTGGACATTTATGTACACTTAATCACTAAAACATTTGCTACTATTCGAGAGGTCTTGTAACTCAGTGACTGGAGATGTCCACCGGTCGAATCCCTGTCACGCCGGGAATTTTGTCAGGTCTTTTAGGTGATCTTCACCTATGGTACTGCTTGCTGTGCAATGTGAAGTGCGCCATAACGCTTTCGTGGTTCGGATTTCATGTTAAACTGTAGGTCCCCTTTACTCAGCAGGATTACCGGGCTAGGTTATGAGAGTCACGGCAGTGGTGCATGCGCGGTAAATCGAAACTCATACAAACCGGCGGCCTAACTAACCTTCGGGCTCTCCTGGCCAATGGTACCATGCGCATTGTAATGATACTATTCTCTCTGAGTGCAAACGGGAACAAAAATTTTAACGATCATGAATGAAGCGGTTAACGCTGGGGCCCGGCTGTCGGTATGACGGTGGTACGTGACCATGCTTGGGTTTTCCACTGCAGGTGAATACTGGGAAATTTCCTAAAACGTCGACGGACGTATTCCTTCCCGTTCCTCGATAGATCCCCTCATGGCTCTAACAACAAGCGTCCAAACCCAAGTTAAGAAAAAAATAAAAATTTGAAGAATCACATTTGCAGTCCAGTTCCCACATTGTACCCATGGCACTACTTACTCTTGATATTTGCTAGGCATGCTAATGCAGAGTCGCTCACCGACCCACTTGCAGAGCGACGAGTTATGTCCGTTGACAGCAGCCTCGGCGCTTGCAAACTTCAGATATATATCAGTTCCATTTCCTTTTAAGATCGCTGCTTCCTTCCATCTCTACGGCCCCGAAACGCACTTCATTTCGGAACGTACTTCCATCGTCTGCTTTTCCTCGCCATTAATCCGCTTTTATATGTCCTAGCAAGTTTCTGAACCTCCTAGGAGGTCGTATATTCGGAGTTCATAACGCGTCAGAGCGGTACCGTGAATTCTCAATGACCGCCTCGGAAAGTCTATTGCAGACTGATATCCCAGCAACTCGCCAAGCAGCCATTCGATATCCATTAAGTTCAAGGATTTCACCAAATCTCTATCTTAGGCAAGAACTTTATCACCGGTTAATTGAGATAAACTGATTCAACTAAGAAAATATTTCAGATTTGTATAACTTTCCTCATATTAAATTTACTCTAGAGTCATTAGTGGTGAATAAAAGTGATATTTGAAAGCGCTAATGTGTGTTCTTATACTGTCCTTAAAAAAACATGGATAATTATGCAAATATAATGCCATCGCAATTCAGCATAACTGTATTCAAACAGAAATTATTGACCTAAATATTAAGTTATGAAAACTTCAAGCCCAGTAAATCGGAACTCTAAAGTCCGAAGTTTTGTGTTATAGGTTAAATAATCTTTCACCTGAAAAGACGTACTCACTCACAGATCGCACAAGTCTAAAAAGTGCAAATAAATCCATGGAAACCGAAAATTCAAATTTAGTGGCTTGTAGGATTAGTAAAAATTAACCAGTTTTTCCCAGTTCACGATTATTAAAAATTGTCAAATACAATACTTCCTTACAAAGATACAGTACCATCGTACATAAATTTTGATTTATGTGGCATGTGAAATAAAATTTTAGCTTGGTTCATCATCTTTTATAGGTTTATTTACAACAAAAGTTTCAGAATGTGGAATAAAATGTGACGCCGAATGAAGTACTTGAAATACTTAACATTCTTTGAATTGACAGGCGAATGGAATATAGTAAAAGACTATTGTTTTGGTAATCTTAACGAACATTAAACGAAGTGGCATAATATTTTCTGGTAAGCATATCAGCAATTAATGACACAAATTTTGACACTTTAATTAGATATAAAATGGTATAATTTACAATTTATATTCATGACGTAGCGAAAATTACAGGTAATTCTAAAATTTTGTATTAACTAGTAGTATTCGTCGTGGTTTATACGAAATAATAATGCACATAATCTAAACATTAACTTCTAATTTGTTATTCTTGTAGAGGAAGTAAGAGCATGTCAAAGAAACAACCTGAGACTTTTATTTACGTAGAAACAACGTTGCTTGTCACAATTCATTTGTAGAAGATTCGATTTGGTATTTACGTTCTTACTGGCTACCACAGAAAAATATCTCTATGATAGACAAAAAACTGGTTCCAGCGTCGTTTGTAGTGTTCTAAATCAGAAGGAAAACGTAAAACCTATTTCTGTGGTTTGTCTGACTGTTAAATGCATCTAACTCCTGAACGGAATAAGTTTTAGACTTCAGATTTGTGCATTTTATGTGTTTATTTGTCCTGAAACCTATTATCGTAGCGAATATTTTGTAAGATTGTTTGCAAGGGAGATTCTATAGAGGAAAAGAAGATCTAAAAATATTTTTCTATCTCAGCATGTGGGTAGCAGTTGTTTACATCTCGTGAGGTATAGGAATAAGATTTTTTTTATCATTGGGAAAATAGACATAGCCGCCGAAGTTATCTATTTTTGATAATTTTTGTTTCCTGTCCTAAAAACACTGGTACCTAACAACTTTAAAATTATCGACCATATTCTGCATCAAAATGAAAAACAGTTACACCTAATACAGTTCGTAAATTGTGAGCTAAACAAATAAAAGTTTATTTAATTAATATATTCATTCTGTCGGACTTGCCTTTATTACAGAATGCACTGCTTCTAATTAATTGCATAGGTGCTTTTCACCATAATGTTGAATACAGTTGTACAATTGCGCTAACATTGCCGGCAGGAACATGGTGGTGCTTTGGAAATTCGTTGAACGAAGCTTTCTTTTCAATCTGAAAATGTGCCAAATCTACTTTTGTGAAGGTCATTAGAGTAAGTAGTCTTAATTGCATGAGACGCAACTCGCACGTGGCTTTACTATTATTACAATTATGGCTACGAATGTAGTGCTAGAAGTGGATTTATGGCAACCGAACGGTTGGTATTCAATTACGTCCTCTTTTTTTTTTTCTACGAGCTTTACACCTCTTCGATAGCAAGGTCTTTAGAGGCCGGAGAAGATGCGAGGCAAGGAACGGGAAGGAAATCAACCAGTGCCTTCGAAAACCAAAATTTGGACGACCAAACGGAGATTTGAACCAGTGTACTCCAAAATGCTACTAGGCTCGAGCGTTACCGTTTATCCAGATAGTTCGGTAAAAGGATTCTTACAGAATCCATCTTGGCATTAATTTCGAGAAACGATGTACACCTGTGTGAATCGAATCTGCTTCCTCCAGAATGTCAGGAGCAAACGTTAACCGTTCACATTGTGGACTCCTGTTTTGGTGGAATTATACAGAGAAAGATAGTTAAAGCTCATCCGACCAACAAAACCTTGATATGTGATTCTTTAGGTATGATTATCGTAGTTGCCCATTTCCTGTAAAATTTGCGACAAACCTTTTTTCCCCCGGTGATTGCTTAATCCATACGGCTGTGTTTTGCGCTGAACATGCGGGTGCATTGCGTGCTGCGTTCCGCTCCAAATTCAATGCTAGTGGCCGGCTAGAGCTCGCCACTTAAAACTAAGTGCGATGGGGCATTTACATGCAAATAAAGTGGCTGCCATTAGTTACAGCGCCCGCAAAATTGCTTGTTTTGCGGTTCGCACCAGCCAGCAGGGGGCAATGGGAGCACCATGCGGGGAATTTATACATTGGCGCTCTTCAGAGGTCAGCGCTACCGTAGCAGCATACACAGTAGTACCGCAGTCTAGGGCAAAGCGCTTCGCAAACTATGCTATGACTCTCACGTTGTAAAAGTATGATGTAAGCATGAATTAAATTAGTTCTACTGCGTAAAAGTTTTTACTGGAAATTAAATAAAGAACACTACAACATGTCCAGCCATCCAGATTTGGGTTTCCCGAAATCGCTCCAGCCGAATTCTGTGAAGGTTCAATAGTCGATGGCCGAATTCCTTACCGTTGCTTGTCCCCAGTCCCTCTAATAACCGCGAAGTCTATGAAGCGTAAAGCCCAAAGAAGACAGGTTCCAGACATAAATCGGAAGGAAAACAGTTTACTTAATATTAATAATAAAACTGTCATACAACTTGAGAATGGAAGTATCAAACAATCTAATTGCCTAGTGTCAGTTTTAACAAAAAAGGTAATAAATAAAATGAAATACGAACAAAGGAAAGAGAAACTGAATAAATAACAGTGTGAAACAAAGATGAAACTATCATCATTTTAGACCCTAGAAATGGGAACTGGGCCCAAGCCCGTGAACTTTGTTTTGATATGGTCACTGGTTAGAATAGTTCCCATTTGTAGGGTCAAAAATGATGATAGTTTTACACTATGTGTTTTCTTCGTAAAATTGTAAGATTTTCTATTTAGACTGAAGCGAAACATACTTATGGGGAAAGACGCTTGATCGCTTGATAAGACCTGGTTGAAATACCAACTTGACCTGTAGTAGGGGATCACTCTACATAATTTGAAGAATTTATTCTGAACGAATATCGTAAAAATATCAAGGGTCTTGATCCTTTGATCCGAACTTGACCTGTATTTTTTCCCACAGGGTTAGTTATGAAAAATTTAACGAATTACTGTTCAATTTGCCGGGAGTTGTCATGAGTAAAGACAGATTTGAATCGACGGACACGTCCTGTTTATATTTCGCATTTCGGAGAAAGGATATATGTAAATAGAAATGATACATAATTTGCAAAAAGCAGTACACCTGCTACAAATAATTTCGTCATCATAATACTTGCTGAAATCACGCATCAATATTGTATTAAATGGAAAAAAAAATCTTTTTATATACGTAACGTTCAGGTCGACGGTAGGAGCGGAAGAGTACTGGGGTCAAGGATCTCGGCATTTGCCTGGAGTGATTTCTGGAAACCATTGAAAACTGACCTATGTCCAAATGGTGATTCGAACCCACGTCCTCCACAGGCGAAGCCTCCACGCTCGATCCTATGATTCCGTATTTCATATTTGGGTGAAGTTGATATTTAAACGAAAATAGAATCATTTAGCACGAAGACTGGAACGATTAAACGTACTATACAGTAGTAAGAAGAAATATAATGTAAAAAAGTTTACAAAACAATGTCGATTACAAGAAATGCTATATGAAAGTGGAATATGAATAATCAAAAAATGACACAGCCAGTACTCAAAATACGTAGACTAGATTTCTCATACATGTAGCAGTGGATACTAAATGCTAAATATGAATAGTCGTAAAAAATAAGGGAGGGTTTAAAAAAAATTAAAAAAAACTAAAAAAAAAACAATTAAACGGTAAAAAAAATTAGAAAAAAAGACAACATGAACGACACGAGACTCACGAAATTTCAACTTACATATAAAGCACCGCCTCGAAGAATTATGGAATCAAGCAGGATCAGATGGAAGTATCTCGGAAATCTTTAAAAGCAGTTGGTATGAAGCATTCAACTCTAGAGAAGATCGTTTAGGTTGCGATTTGTCTGCGAAAAATAAATATTATTTCTTTAAATTTTATTTTATTCTCATAACAGAAAGTTGGATACTGATTCTGTTTTTTAAAAAAAAAAAAAAAGTGACAAAGCTTATATTGAATGGACAATTAAGAGACATTAATCTATATATTGAAAAATGCGTAGATGTAATGAATTAACAACCCGTCATGATTTGTTAAATAAAAGTAATATAACAGTGTACTGAAAATATGAAAAATTATTAAAAATACTATATTAGACACGTCCGAATAGCATAGAAAACCGATAATTAACTTCCTTTATGATTGTATAATATTTTTAATTGTTCGATGACATCAGCACATCCGTTGCATGGAAAGTGATACTGATTTTCAAAACGATGTGTGAAGTCACCAGAGCAAGTAAGGAAGTTTCACTATAACAATAATAATAATAAACAAGCAGTTTCGTTGACGGACCAGCATTATTCTATTTCTATTTAATCATTATTCGTAAACCAACAACTCACAATAGCTGATACGATAGTATGAAAAATAAAATAAAACGCACAATATTTTGTGATCCCTTATCTTTTAATTAACAAACTATAGAAACATTTGCTTATTTATTAGATTGTGGAGTAATAAAACTCTGATTAGAGAAGGAATTTTTTAGGACCATAATTTTATAAATTATTTTGACGAAGTTTGTTGTGTTATCATAGGCACAAAGCAAAATCGTAACTGATGAAAATGTACTTGGTCACGAGCTTTAAAATACTCCAGGCAGGTATAACTAGTTTGTAAGCGAAGCTAGAAAATTAATCCCTGCTAATTGCAATTTCTTCGCCAAGTTACTGCTTTGCTGAGTGTTCTTCACGCCACTTAACAGTACAGTTAACTCGCCGGTATCGTTCAAAGTTTATCCCCTAATGAATTCCTTAATAGAATTAGCACTGATTGAGAAGCGTTCCATCCTGTTTAACAGTTCAGCGAAGTCGTTACTTTGCATTTTAATTGACACCCAGTTGGCAATTTACTGTCGAATCTCGCCGGTACGTTTGCTAGATCCGGTGGCTTGTTAGACAGAGCAATTAATCCACGAACATAGTGAATCGGGTGGACACTGGTCGGTGAGGGAAAACGAATCGAATGAATGTCTCTCCTGGCACATTTAATACATTGGTCTTGTCCGCGGGAGGGAAAACAGAAGGATAGGGACCAGACATGGCTCGCGGTGTTGCTGTATACTTAATGAGATCTTACTCGTCTGGCTTGTTAAATGGAAATTCCTCGACCGACATAACGAGCTAGCCAGACGGCTAGTCAGTAACTGTTGTGCTGCAGCAGAGGATGCAGGCAGCGAAGTTCCCAAAGTTACCGTTTCGACATTGCATTTCGTTAAACGAGCTGTGAATTGAACAAAAAAAAATGAACTTATTCTGTGTCAAAGGTAAATGGAGCCAACGGGAATGCCGCAAAATGCTGAGCTATAATATAAAAGTTGTTCATCATCCTTACCACTTTTTACCAACCTTTTTTTTGGGTCGACTGCCTATAATAAGTTGTACTATTCCTTAGCTATAATTTTATTGCCTCTGACACCAATAAATTTATACCTACTGCCAGATTGTGTGTGATAAGTGTATTTTGTGTTCGTGAAAAGTGTTGTTTATGAGGCAGAGATTCAAGTCTCGGAATTCGGCTTGATGGCCGCGGAAACCGTAGTTTAGACAGCCGATACGAGGGGCTAGACCTCGTGCCCGCCTCGTTGTATCTCCCAGATCCAGTGTTCGGCTCCTCAGCGCATTGGGCCACGCTGGAACTGATGATAAGCTTTTGCAAAATCAAATTACATAGTTTCACTTTTCTTGTACTGTTTGTATATATTATGCTGGAAAATAAAGATGCTAAGTGTTAGGCAATTAAAATATGGAAGAATACGGAAAACAAATGCATCGCTCATCATCACAGGTAATATCAAGGATTTTTTTTTTTTTTTTTTTTTTTTTTGTTGAAGCCGAATGTTTAAAATAATTGGACATGTCTATTCAGCTTACCAATAAATAAATACTGGAAAATTTTATAGGCGTAGTTAAACGGATGTGATGCAACACCAGCACAATTACTTTATGTATTAAGCTGTAACGAAATGGGTTATAGCAGCGATTTATATTGGTTAACTATGGTAATATTATTGTTTAGTTGATGGATTTTTGAGATTACATGGGATGGCCGTGAGAGAAAATATTCCATTTAAACTACTAATCAAATTTGATTGCAAATAATTAAAAAAAAAAGAACCGGTCAATATGTGCAATCTATAAAATATAGGTATCTTGTATGACAGACTGAGCATGAGACATGGATTTATTCATTGAAAAGCCAGGGACGGAATCACTACATAATGAAGTTGTGTGAAATCGGAGACACATGTATCCGTTGTTGTTGATCAATTGCTGTTTCAGGTCGGAAGGAAACTTGATTTTCAATTATCCGTTCATTTAAGGTACATTACCATCTCATAACAACACAAATCACAGTGACGGCTAAAGCGGAAGTAAAGTAACCACCACTGATGATCAGTGAAACCGGATGATTGTCCATATTTCGTAAACTCTACTCAGTAGAAATCAATCAGCCACAAGACACTGCTGCCAGCATAGTTAGGAAGCCAATAAAACTCTCTGTGCCGTCAAATCATAAAGTTCTGTCCACTGCAAGTTTCATTCAGATCTCCCTACAGTATGCCTCGTTTTATCTCGAACGGAATCAATCAACCAATCCCCGCTCCGCATTAAGGCTTGGTCCGTCGTCGACAACATATAAAAAAAAGTTTACAATAATTTTAGAACGTAGCTGATAATGTTGTGTGTCGTTGCAGGATCATGTCTGACAACATCCTGGGCACCATTGGACCCGACACATTCGCTGCCAACACTGCCCTTAAAAGACTGTGAGTACCGTAGTTTTTAATGTGAGAAAGTAATCACATATACATGTACTTTATATTAAAATCTTCATAGCCCTCCGTTTATTAAATTATACGACGTAATAGCAGCTTGGGAAATCGTACACTGTAAAACATATAAAGAAAATTGATTATACAGTTAACATGAGGAAAGTTACACTTTCTGCTCTGTCCGAAAAGTTCTGGGCCTCAGCCAATGACGGTGATGTTGAGGGCAATTACGAAACATGCAACTTCACAATTTTTTTAGAATCATCACTCTGCACAAATAAATAAAAAATTTCAGTGAAATTTTGAAAATCTATTAGACATCATGAGAAAGAATAACCGACAACCCAGATTTGGTAGTGATCGAAAATTTTTCGGGAAGAGTGGTGTTATAGTTATTAATCTTATCTTATATAATATTCAATCATAAAACCAATTATTAAGTCATTACAATAGCTACAATACGTAGGGAATAAACCATAGAATTATTAACATTATTCTATTGATTAAAAGCCCAAATTTGAAAATTGTAAGTAAATCCATTTCTTGGCCATTAATATTGAAACGAAGGTAAAAAATTTACATTCAGTGAAGATTACGGCAGGAAACACACCGTTCGACTGCTATACAATGATAATCGTTTTCTTTAAGCAAAAGACCTGGTTGCAAACAGCGTTTTATACTAATCGTTTCCCTTAAATCATAGAGATAACGAATGTTATGACGTGTCAGACTGAAATGATATCTGAAAATCCAGCTGTTGTACGGCCCCAACCTTTATGTCACATCCCTTTCAATACGTTCAACACAAGTAAAGAATAACTTAACCTTTTGTAGCGGAAAATAATTGTAGGGGAACAAATCTGTGAAGTAGGATGAAACACTGAGCATTTTTTTAGGGTGGGGGGGGGCTGCCTGTAGGTATTGTACACTCTTTGGCAAAAAAATTGACTGTCCGCGCCTGAGTCTAAGTCCCTTATTTCGCACAATGTGGCATCATTGCGCGTATTCAACTCAGCGCCATCTGTTATTCATTTCCTTAAGTCAAGCCTCGAACAAAGCAGGAAGACTCCGCCCGCCCATTGACGATTCTTCTTGGTAGTCCATTTATCATTCCCCACATTTCAGTAAAAAGCTATTGACCGATCTCGAAACAGGTAACGCATTTTCCTGTCCCTGCATTGACTATAATATTAGCCAAGATATCGCCGACCATACCTCAATCGGACGAAATTCGGTTCCAGCTACACTTTTCTTAAATTCTGATCGTGAAACATATCGTTAAAGTTGTAATTAACAAGATTGCAATAAAGCGCAGTAAAAATGAGGTTCAGTTATACATTTTATTCCAAATAATTAGCGTAAAATTATAACGATATTTATTTATATATTGATGTGGCTAATTAGTTGCAATAATGCAACACATAATGGGGTGTGTGGTCCGAGAAGTGGGTGTAAATGTTCAAAGATCCAGAGTTTTTAGTTCTACAAAACTATTGAAACGATTATAAAGAGATTATTTCGGATAATTGTCTAATGCCAGTTGAATGTAACTGACTTCCGAGGCAGGATAAGGTTGTTTACCCACTGCACGAGTCGTCTGTGAACATGAGCTCCGTTTGCTTGTGGCTAACCATCTAGTCTTGTAAACGCGTGGTCCTCGGTTCGAGTCTAGTTTTTCCAATTATTTTTTTGCATTTATTTTAAACAAGTCGAACCTACAACTGCGTTATGCGTAAAATATAACATCGACTCTTACCTGCTTGCGTCAGGACATAACATACTTAAGGAAAGACTCGTAACTGAGTGCTTCTTAATAAACTGCACACGTAACTATGAAAGCTTTCACAGAGGTAACACTGAAAGAAATCTTCTCGGGCTTCAACATCGTAGAAATAGTGTCGTGTGGTTACGTTAGGTGGACTATAACGAGTTCGCACCATCTTCAAGGAGACGAAAAACTAAATAATATTACTATACCAATTTCTTATTATGCGTCTGGATTTACGATTCGTCGACTTCTAAGTCATTAAAGGTGGAAAGGGAATGGAGACAAGGAATGGGAAGGAATTCGGACCATGGGTTTTGGAAGAAATAATCCCGCCATTCACACGAAGTGACTTGGAGAAACGAAGGAAAATCCAAATCTGGATAGCCGGATAGGAATTCAAACAAGCTTCCTCTCGAATGCGGAGCCATAGCGTTAACGCTCAGCCATTAGGTTCAGTTTTTCAATATCTTTCGTATTTGATCTATGATGCCGTCCATAAAATTATTTAAAAAATCTATTGAAAAGTTAAAAATCGTAAATTAAAATATATGTGCAGAAGTGAGTTCATCTGATGAGAGCGGGGATATCAAAAAAATCTCTGAAATCAGAAACGCAATTCAAATTTCATTTTCTCTCTCTCTACTCTTTTCGCCCCTCTCTCTTTTTTTTAATTTTTTTTGCTAGGGCTTTACGGCTCGGCGACAGAAAGGTCATTAGAGGCGGGATCGGATTGGGGCAAGAAACGGGCAGGAACTCGGCCATGGCCTTTTCAAGGAAGCATCCGGGCGTTCGCCTGGAGTGACTTGGGGAAACCATGGAAAACCCAGATCTGGATGCCCGGACGCGGATTCAAACCCGCGCCCTCCCGAATACGAGGCCAGAACGTTAACCGTTCACGCACCACACCCGGTACTTTTTTTTAATTTTTAGCAGCTATCAAATTCAAAGTGAATATAAGCTCCCTCTTATATGGAAGATATTGTCATATTAATCCCGTTGTTTAATGAAGTAGTATTAAACCAAAAATGACGAGCAAAATTGATCGGTTTGCTAGTAACCAAATAGATAACATTTCAGTCTTTTCGTAGAAATGTTAAAAAAAAAAAATTCAATTCACATTCTAATTGAGCAAAGACCTCAGACCGGATGCTAAAACTACAGAAATTTGCAGTCTAAATAAAATTTGGTAAAATAAGAAATTTCAATGTAGTTATGATGTAATTCTCTATAATATTTTCTCATTTTTTTTCAAGTATGTCTTTCAGTAAAGATTAAGAGGTAGTTGGAATGAAATTATCACGCTGAGCAATAACACAGCTAATTGTTACAAAATTTTATAAATCGGCAGTACTACTCTCCGCAGCTAGAGTGTAATTCTAAAATATCATAGTAGACGGAAACGTAGTGTTTACAAAGCGTATAATACTGGTTTCCTTGTTCCTTGCCACACTGACATTCCCGCACTGAATTTCAATTTTATGCCTCAGTTTTCCTCCTACAATGTTCTGATTGAATGCCTATAAGACTTTGCAATATTTAAACTTACAAAAGAAATTGTTGCTCGTCATTCTGAGACAGACATTATAATGTAAATTATTTGGGTTGGAATAAAATATACAGTAGCTACAGTTTGAATTTTGAAAAAACCGTGCGGCAAGAGAATCAATTCTTATCACCGATCAAGAAAAACAAAGTTACTTTCATAGCGTTTGTTGATTTAGAAAAAAAAGCTGTTGGTGATGTAAGGCGGGACAAAATGTTCAAACTTTTAAAAAAAAGTCAGGTCTTACGTATCGAGATAGAAAAATATTTTATAAGTGATATAAGAAGTGGCTATAATAAAAGTAGAGAATCATGAGAGTCACCAATCAGTTGAAAAGTGTATCAGATATGGTTGCAGTTCATCCTTACTAATATTCAACTTATATGTGGAGGAAGCTACAAAAGAAGTAAAAGAGGAATTTTAATGTGGCTTCATGAAAAAAGTAGTTTCAAATATTGCCCCAGGAACCAGAGAGAACTTTTTAAAACTGTATGTATGGAGCATAGCACCTTATGGTAACGAAGCATGGACTTCAGGAATACCTGAAAGAAGGAAAATTGAAGCATTCGAAATGTGGTGCTATAGGAGGATGCCGAAAATTAAGTGGACAGTTAAACCACGAAATTAATATGTTTTGTAAATGATGGCTGACGAAAGAAGTTTGTGGAAGAATCGTACACAAAGAAGAAACAGATTCGTGGGTGGTTTTTTAATACATTTGGGATTGGTTATGTATGAAGCAGATAACGGTGGACGTGTTTTAAGAGAGGTGTTTTGAGATGAAGGGGATAGTGCAAAATAAGATGGGATGGTGGTTTATATCAAACCAATCGAGAGACTGACGACAGTAAAATAAGAGATGAAATAAGACAGAAGGTGCCGGCCGATTGAGACCTACTCCCCCGAAACACATCGATGGGGCCGACAGCTTAGCGTCCAAATCCGGCGGACGAGTCACTGTCAGAAGTTCCATACGCGCTACAGAGAGGTTTGGGATTTAAACCAGGACTTTCGTGCACCATCTGATAATTAGTAATAATGCACCGCCACCGAAACATGCCCTAGTTCTAAAAAGTTCTTCAACCACCGGAGCTCAAATCAGGTGACGCCGCGCATCATCACGGAGCTATAATGACCCGAAACGAGGAAGTTGGCTATAGAAGTGTAGCATTTAAAAATCAACCTTTCACCTCCGTCACATGCTGTTTGGTGCAGACGCGTAAATTCCAATTGAGGTAGCTGACTCAATCTCATACCACTGCGGTGCAAGACAATCTTCTTATATCTATCACCTTAGTAATATATGAATTTTATGAGCGGAACCGAATATAAAGCATCCAGCATCTTTAATTCATTTAATTTATAGCTGCTGAAAATATAAAAAAATGGAGAGAGGTTGAAAATGAGAGAGAGAGCGCGACAGATTTTTTTTTTTTTTTTAATTGTGTTTCTGATTTCAGAGATTGTTTTGGAAACTCACCCTCTCATCAAATTATCGCACTTCTACCGACATTTTATCATTTACGATTATTAACTTTGCTTTAAGTAGATTTTTAAATAATTTTATGGATGTAATCGTAGACCAAATACGACTAGTAATGAAAAAGTGAAGCTAATGGTGTCGCATTCGGGAGGAGACGGCTTCGAATACCTCCACCTATCGAGATTTGGGTTTTCCAAAATCACTCCAGGCAAATGGTGGTATAGTTCCTTTAAAAAGCCAAGGCCGAATTTCTTCCAGTTCCTTTTCCGCAGTCCTTCCCCGCCTCTAACGACCTCGACGTTGACGAAACGTAGTGCCATAAGAAGGAAAAAAATTGAATGGGAAGGAGTCATTGTTAGTCGGGTTAATGCAAGCTGCGACCACAACAACTACTACTACTACAGCTACTGTAAAACGCTGAAAAAACTCAGAAGTTCAATTCAGAAACGAAGAAGACGAAATGTAAGCAAGGAAGCAAGCATTGCTCACGACATAGCTGGTCCACACGTTGCTTATCACACCGTCGATCTTCTGCAAAACTTTGGTTGGAAAATAATCACCCACCCATCATACAGTTGCAGACTTGGCCCACAGTGACTACCACCTTTTCCTAAGCTGCGAAAATATTTGACTGACTTAGATATTAAAGATGAAGTTCAATGCTTGCTCAAAGACATGAGGCGAGCATACATTCTTTTCCCTTTTTTGCTTATGGTTTTACGCGTTGTCGACATCGAGATCATTAGAGGCGTGAAAGGAGTTGTAGCAAGGATTTCTCCAATGGCCTTTTAAAGGAACCTTTCCAGTATTCACATAGAGTGATTTGGGGAAATCAGTGAAACCCAAATCTGGATGGCCGGACGAGGATTCGAACCCGCAACCTCCCGAATGAGAGGCCAGCGCGTCAGCGCTTATTCCACCACGCTCCATTATTTTTATAAACTGTCACTGCATCTACAATAATGCGTGTGCCGAATTGTGAAGATGGAGAAAAAATAAATGATTGCTCAATCTTTCCAAAAGAGTCGATCGTGATAAATTATTACGTGTTATTTAGTGTTATAAAGGTATTCTTCTTGGCCGAAGGAAATAGGAAGTTGGCACTTACTTCCTCTTAGACGTTGCCACATCTACTTCTTCCAGTGTTGCCACGATTTCTGACTTCTGGCAGTGCTGTGGTAATTTCCTATTCAAGGAAACGTATCTTACAGCTAGGCGGTATCAAGAGAACAGACACATTGCCTAAATAGAAATTTACTTTCCTTCCCCGTCTATCTATCATATTTTTATTTGACTGATTATTTCTGTTATAACAGTTTGATTCTTTATATAGATCATCATTAACTATTCAACTTGAAATGTTGTATCTTTATATATATATATGTTTACTTTTATTGTATAATGGACGAGGTAGGTTTACCCGTAATGCAAAATGGTTGAACGGTTAAGCATTGGCCTGCGGAGGTGAGGGTACTGGGTTCGATCCCACCTCAAGTCGAGCATTTTTACATTGACTATCCCCTTCTCACTTGTTGTAAAATACATATCATATATGTAAAAGTAAACATTATTATATTTTACATCAAATTGTTTAAAAACAAACTCCGATGAAAACATTTTTTTGATTAGTTCATAGGCCTCATTGGCGGTTAAAGGTGTGTTTGTGGAATTTAAAATATTGCTCATCCAATATAATGTGATGAGTTTAGTTGACTTTAGTTCCGTAAGGCAGAGAGTTTGATTGGAGTTGTTGCTGTAGAGTTTCTCTACTTTTATTATAGCCACTTCTTATATCACTTATAAAATATTTTTCTATCTCGATACGTAAGACCTGACTTTTTTAAAAAAGTTTGAACATTTTGTCCCGCCTTACATCACCAACAGCTTTTTTTTCTAAATCAACAAACGCTATGAAAGTAACTTTGTTTTTCTTAATCGGTGATAAGAATTGATTCTCTATCCGCACGGTTTTTTCAAAATTCAAACTGTAGCTACTGTATATTTTATTCCAACCAAAATAATTTACATTATAATGTCTGTCTCAGAATGACGAGCAACAATTTCTTTTGTAAGTTTAAATATTGCAAAGTCTTATAGGCATTCAATCAGAACATTGTAGGAGGAAAACTGAGGCATAAAATTGAAATTCAGTGCGGGAATGTCAGTGTGGCAAGGAACAAGGAAACCAGTATTATACGCTTTGTAAACACTACGTTTCCGTCTACTATGATATTTTAGAATTACACTCTAGCTGCGGAGAGTAGTACTGCCGATTTATAAAATTTTGTAACAATTAGCTGTGTTATTGCTCAGCGTGATAATTTCATTCCAACTACCTCTTAATCTTTACTGAAAGACATACTTGAAAAAAAATGAGAAAATATTATAGAGAATTACATCATAACTACATTGAAATTTCTTATTTTACCAAATTTTATTTAGACTGCAAATTTCTGTAGTTTTAGCATCCGGTCTGAGGTCTTTGCTCAATTAGAATGTGAATTGAATTTTTTTTTTAACATTTCTACGAAAAGACTGAAATGTTATCTATTTGGTTACTAGCAAACCGATCAATTTTGCTCGTCATTTTTGGTTTAATACTACTTCATTAAACAACGGGATTAATATGACAATATCTTCCATATAAGAGGGAGCTTATATTCACTTTGAATTTGATAGCTGCTAAAAATTTAAAAAAAGTACCGGGTGTGGTGCGTGAACGGTTAACGTTCTGGCCTCGTATTCGGGAGGGCGCGGGTTTGAATCCGCGTCCGGGCATCCAGATCTGGGTTTTCCATGGTTTCCCCAAGTCACTCCAGGCGAACGCCCGGATGCTTCCTTGAAAAGGCCATGGCCGAGTTCCTGCCCGTTTCTTGCCCCAATCCGATCCCGCCTCTAATGACCTTTCTGTCGCCGAGCCGTAAAGCCCTAGCAAAAAAAATTAAAAAAAAAGAGAGAGGGGCGAAAAGAGTAGAGAGAGAGAAAATGAAATTTGAATTGCGTTTCTGATTTCAGAGATTTTTTTGATTTCCCCGCTCTCATCAGATGAACTCACTTCTGCACATATATTTTAATTTACGATTTTTAACTTTTCAATAGATTTTTTAAATAATTTTATGGACGGCATCATAGATCAAATACGAAAGATATTGAAAAACTGAACCTAATGGCTGAGCGTTAACGCTATGGCTCCGCATTCGAGAGGAAGCTTGTTTGAATTCCTATCTGGCTATCCAGATTTGGATTTTCCTTCGTTTCTCCAAGTCACTTCGTGTGAATGGCGGGATTATTTCTTCCAAAACCCATGGTCCGAATTCCTTCCCATTCCTTGTCTCCATTCCCTTTCCACCTTTAATGACTTAGAAGTCGACGAATCGTAAATCCAGACGCATAATAAGAAATTGGTATAGTAATATTATTTAGTTTTTCGTCTCCTTGAAGATGGTGCGAACTCGTTATAGTCCACCTAACGTAACCACACGACACTATTTCTACGATGTTGAAGCCCGAGAAGATTTCTTTCATTGTTACCTCTGTGAAAGCTTTCATAGTTACGTGTGCAGTTTATTAAGAAGCACTCAGTTACGAGTCTTTCCTTAAGTATGTTATGTCCTGACACAAACAGGTAAGAGTCGATGTTATATTTTACGAATAACGCAGTTGTAGGTTCGACTTGTTTAAAATAAATGCAAAAAAATAATTGGAAAAAACTAGACTCGAACCGAGGACCACGCGTTTACAAGACTAGATGGTTAGCCACAAGCAAACGGAGCTCATGTTCACAGACGACTCGTGCAGTGGGTAAACAACCTTATCCTGCCTCGGAAGTCAGTTACATTCAACTGGCATTAGACAATTATCCGAAATAATCTCTTTATAATCGTTTCAATAGTTTTGTAGAACTAAAAACTCTGGATCTTTGAACATTTACACCCACTTCTCGGACCACACACCCCTTTATGTGTTGCATTATTGCAACTAATTAGCCACATCAATATATAAATAAATATCGTTATAATTTTACGCTAATTATTTGGAATAAAATGTATAACTGAACCTCATTTTTACTGCGCTTTATTGCAATCTTGTTAATTACAACTTTAACGATATGTTTCACGATCAGAATTTAAGAAAAGTGTAGCTGGAACCGAATTTCGTCCGATTGAGGTATGGTCGGCGATATCTTGGCTAATATTATAGTCAATGCAGGGACAGGAAAATGCGTTACCTGTTTCGAGATCTGTCAATAGCTTTTTACTGAAATGTGGGGAATGATAAATGGACTACCAAGAAGAATCGTCAATGGGCGGGCGGAGTCTTCCTGCTTTGTTCGAGGCTTGACTTAAGGAAATGAATAACAGATGGCGCTGAGTTGAATACGCGCAATGATGCCACATTGTGCGAAATAAGGGACTTAGACTCAGGAGCGGACAGTCAATTTTTTTGCCAAAGAGTGTACCTTCTACCTTATGGGCAGATACATTATCGAGAAGGAAAACCCGAAAGTGATCAACCTAAACCATTAAGATTTTGTCGTACTGTATACTGAGATTTGACTTACATTGTTTAATGAATGGTTTCTTTTTTGGCCAAAATTACTTTGAAATAAGTTTCGAACCACAACTTTACGAAAGGCTGTATCTTTTATAAGGTATTATTGAGGTGAAAATTTTGTGAAAGTTAAGAATACGTTTAATTTTGTTTGGAAGTCTGGACGGTTTCACAGCAGGTTTTTATTGAGATGATTTACATTATTACAAAATAAATTTACCCAGTACTTTATGAAACAAATTACGATGATAAACACCAATTCATTATAGTCCAACTTTCTTATGAATACAATTTTATTACTGTAAATAAAATTCCGCGTAACCCAACACAAGCACAGATGAAGGTAGTAAGGTGAATCCTGCAGGCGGTTCCGTATCGCTAACATTCAGTTCGTACACGCTCATTTGTCAGCACAAATGATGTGGCAGGAATGAAAGATCTCTGTAACAAGTATCACGTCGCCCTCACAGATACTTCATACCATTGTCTAGCCAGTTACAGCTTTCTTTTTCTCTCTGGTCATCAGAATAAGAACCGCTAATTAATTTCGTACTGAAAATTAAAATCCCCGCAACGGTAATTAGATCTGCCCCCACTACTGCGGTGAGGCAGGGCGTCCGAAGGCCGCTGCTCTTTCGTTTTGTTGTGTTTGTTTGTTTTTGCAGCTGAAGGTGGTTTTGTTCGCACTGTGCCCGCAGGTCACTGCAGAACTGCCGCCTGATGGAGGTGCCCACTTTGGCTCTGCGTCTGCTCTCTGGGCTCACGTCTCTGTAAGTAGACTCGCAGCCCAATCGCACTAACGCCGGCCACGCTCCGAACATGAAACCACACTCCACCGTAACACAAATAAAATGAAAGAGGAAGTGTCAGGAATAAATAAAAAAAAAAAATCCATCTGCCACTTTGAAATGATTATGGCAAAGAAAATAGCTTAATTTGGGTGCACTGCCTACCCTTTTCTCGAAGCGATTCGGGCCATTTTTGAACCTCAATTTCGTCGGTCGTATTCAGGCTACATGTCTCAATTTTCTGTTTCGTATAGATATCATCAATGTTAGCAAACTTAAGAAATTTTATTTTGTTACTGTTCTTAGTTCTGATGTTATTCGGATACAAACTTCAGCGATTTTGTCATTCGCTGACTGATGATCATCAAAACTATAAGGCCGTATAAGGCATACTAAAAACTTGGAACACAGAACTTGACTTCATCTTCTCAAAATATTTCTCCAGATATTTCCTTCTTGTGTATCTTCCTCTTCTGCACCAAAACTTATCATTGCTGTTTATACACTTTGGAGCCAGCTAAACATGGGTCGTTTTGGTATCATACTGTCTTCCATTCTTCTTAGATCGCCATACCATTCCAATCTTTTTCATTCAATAACTTAATATATTTTTTCTTTCACTTCCATTGGCCTTATTATTTCGGTATTCCTTACTTTTTCTTTTCTTGATGTTCTTGCTGATCTTCTCCACAAATTCATTTCTAATCTTTTCAACATTTTGTTGATTGTACAATTTTCTGATCCATATAAGACTATACTTTTAAATAATGACTTAAATATATATTTTTTAGTTCTATTCAGAACATTCTTGCTCCAGGAATTGAATTCGGTATCCGGATTATTTTCCGACCATTAGTAATTTTTTTAATTAATTTTCATGTTTGTTTTTACTTTTCTTTCTAAAATTGAATCCAAATAGCAATTTTACCTTTTTATTTTGTTTATATACTATGCAATTCACAAAATTGTGAGTAACAGAGGGTGCTTTGCACCAAAAAGTAATCCCTATTCTGTGCATTCCAATCCTGAATGGCGCGATGGAAGAAAGAATGCTTATAAGCATCAGTGCGGCATCTTATTTCCCTAATGTTATCTCGCCTTTCATGGTGACATAAACAGGTTGATGGACGAAGTATTTCATCGCACTCGTAAATGTGTGCATGTTTGCCAACAAGTTCAAACGAAACCTACGTCGTCTGTCTACCAGAGTATCCCTGCCCAATCTATGAATCAATTCTGTGAGGTTTCGTAAGGACAGTTACGAAGCGTATAGCTACGTGCAAGTGAATGGAAACATACTTCAAGCACATACAGGCCTGCTCTTCTGAAAGATACCAACAACACCGCCAGGCTGACGAAGCAATCAGGATTGCCAAACCAAATTCAACAGTTTCGTACGACTCTCTCATTCCAACACGATTTGGATAGTTTACAGTTCACACTGGAGTGCAGCAGCATACATATTGTTAAGGAAATTGGCACCAGGAGCTCTGTTCGTCATATGCCTTATATCTCCCCTAACCGAGATTCAAATTTTCGAACTCGACTACCAGGCCGCATTTCATATGTTTATAAGAAGAAAATTGTAATGAACGTGTATCAATTACACCATATTGAAGCTAATATCTCAAAATTGCTGTGTTCTCGTAATCGAAGCTTCCTGTGATCATCTACCTAAATACTTTTTTTTTAAGATCGATCATGCATAATCCTCTGACGGTATCATTTCTTTACCCTTTGATATTGCTTCCAAACTAAAATGATCGAATTACAATGTTCTTATTTAAATATATTATGAACATCCAAGCCCACTTACATTTTTCGAAAGACTATTATTGAAAAACATGCCAATATATTATTTATGTCAACTTCTTTCTATTTACATCTATGGAAAAGGACAATAATGTTATTACAGAATATTATTACTAACAACTAAACACATAAACAGCAAGGAAATTAATGTGAGGAATAATTCTCTCATACCATTTGATGTTGTTATGCTTTTCTCTGTATGCTACGATAATCCTTTCATCACCATGCAATTATTCGCTTTCCTTGATTCACTGTAGGCCTCAATATTTTTTTTTTTTTTTTTTTTTTTTTTTTTTTGCAAAACATTTATCCACATACTACCTTTAATCACCGCTTCTAGAACATGTTCGTTACGTAACCTGTCATCCGTTCTGATTTTCACCACTCTTCTACAACAATGATCCCAATTTTAATCTTTGCAACTTTTCCAGTGTGCAAGTTTTACTTTTGCGAAGTGCTTCATGCATATAACTTCATACGTCCTTTCGAAATCGTGTTCGATGCTAAAATAAAACTGATTTTTTAAGAAAACCCTTTCTGTAAGACTAAGGCAGTAATATCTTGTTTGATTTGACATCATCCTAACCAAACAAAAGAATCATTTATTTTTTCACTGTTGTTTCAAAATTTTGATATTGGATAAATTTTTATTTTTCCAATTTCTGCTGCACTTCTAACCTTTGATTTGCCTTGCCTTATATTTTTACAAATTTCTTTTTCAATATTTCTTCCACTTAGCAATTTCTCCACATCTTCTCTTTTATCAGTGAAAACACCAACAGCATAGAATTTCCCGTAGACTGGTCATAATTAAAGTCAGTGCTTACTTATTGCATCCACGCTGACACTTGGTAACCATGTTTCAAACATACTGCTCCCTCTGACGTGTAATTGCTCTCAAATTCGCTTTCTGAAATCGTAAGTTGCCTGTTACAAACGTCATCATTGAATTACAAGGCAGTAAAGCAAGATCAGACTTCATTACCTTTAAGATGCTGCATAATAAAGACCCGTAGCTTATTTGTTCCTGCATTATTATCCTATTTTTTCATTACTGTTATTAATGTTATGAGTTGGCCAGTGAATTAAATCAGACGTTAATAACGCTGTGGTTCTTTATGAAGGTAAAATGTTAGAGCAATACTATTAACGATTACGGATCAAGTAGCCAAGTTGGTTGTTTAGGAATTAATAATTCATCGGAAGATTTCAGCGATGATAGTAAATGCTAACTAAATCATTCAGCGAGCTTCTAAAAACCAATTATATTTCATTACTCAGTCAACATTCCTCCATCTTAAATTTAATCTACTTTAGTCTGTTATCACACAAGATCTATAACTTGTTGGAGAAAGGAAAAGAATCCTTCGTGTAATATCGAAAGATGGTTTGCAGAAATGCGTGAAGCTTTCTCACGTAGGTGATAACGGGATATCAGTTTTAGCTGATGTGTGGTTGCATATTTGGAGTGTGAAGTAAGAGGTGACAGAAAAAAGTTGGGTTCCTGAGGGAGGAATGGTGCATCCTAACAGCTTCATTAACACATTGATTGCATTTGCTTTGTATGTACGATCAAAACTCCCAAAGCCTCAAGATATCTCCCAAATAAAAGCTATGCTGGTAATTGTAATTCACCATAAGTCTACGACAGGCCTAGCAAGGCGATAGCATCACTGCTAAATATGCTTACAAAATAAGCACAAGCCTCTGCAAAGAGAAAAAAGTCTGTAAAAAATATTATGACGATAACTATAACTCTCAGTTTCCAATTTGGCCAAATAATAAAAAAAACATGTACCTAATTACTTAAAAAGAATCTAAAAGACTGATAAAGTGATCTTGTCACACAGAATTTATCTATAACTTTTGGGAATTAATATTGAAGAAATACATGTTTTACTTAGAAGGGAAGACTGCCAATTGTAAAATTTAAATTAAGTTCATACTGTGCGTAATAAAAGCTCTTCGTCAGAGGTGCAATGTTGTAAAGCAGTAACATGCGCTTCTTTGCCGTTGTCGAGAAAATCGGTATTGAAACATTCCATGGCATTCCAATACTTTCTACGTTATGAAAATTTCCAGAGGCGCTTAGCGTAGGGAGCAAGCTCTCTGCTTCATAGCCACTTCGCCACCGGTTCGAATCTCGCTGCGGAAACTTTTTTTATTTATTTATTCAAATACGTATACAAATAATTTCCAAAAATCAGTTTCAACACTTACGCGTGTAATAAGTTTTTTAGATTTTTATTAATAAATAAATTACGCCAAAGCAATTGACTTTTTTTGTGTTTATTTGTCTCCCGTACGCGTTTCACTTCTTTTGCAGAAGCATCTTCAGCGGGATTTTTCTGTTAATTATGTACAAAAGTTTGTAATCAGGTTATGTTTGTGGTTTGTACAGTGGAATGAATTATTATCTAACTTATAATCTACTTACATTTTTTGGTCTATTGTATTTCTTTCAGCTCCATTCTCAGCATCAGTGCTTTTGCATTAACGGTGGGAAGTGTCTTCATGTTTTGAGATTCACAACACTACACTTTTGCACTGCACTATGTGTTTGTTATTATTTGCAAATGGCCGTTCTGTTTTGTTTACTAAGCATGGAGTTTTTGTAGTTATGCGGTGCTGTTTTGTTTTTTCAGTCTTCTATTGTTTGGCGGTTTTTTCAAATATAAATGATTTCATTTGTTGTTTTGTGTGTCCATATTTACTGTTGTCTTTCTGTGTCGATGTTTCTATTTTATTTTAGCTTCAGTGTTTTGTATAGTGTTGGGTGTGTGAGGTTTGTGTATTCATTTATTATTTGTTTTCCTTCTGTTAGTGCTTTTTGTATGTGGTAGTTTTCTTGGAATGTTAGTATTTGTGGTTTGTTGTTGTTTATGGTGAGTATTTGCATGTCTGTGTCAATATTTGTTGGGTGGTGGTTGTGTTCTTGTAAGTGTTCTGCAAATGTTGAATGGTTGTTATATTTTAGAGCTCTTATATGTTCCATAAGAGCTCTAAAATATAAGAAGAAATACAATAGACCAAAAAATGTAAGTAGATTATAAGTTAGATAATAATTCATTCCACTGTACAAACCACAACATAACCTGATTACAACTTCTGTACATAATTAACAGAAAAATCCCGCTGAAGATGCTTCTGCAAAAGAAGTGAAACGCGTACGGGAGACAAATAAACACAAAAAAGTCAATTGCTTTGGCGTAATTTATTTATTAATATTATCAGCAATTGAGGAAAAAATGATCCACAACATCCAGTTTTTTAGATGTTTTTTGTTGTGTAAAAACTGACGGCGTCTCGTTTCGACCTTCCCGTTCCCTGGTGCTAAAACGAACTTCTGTCCTTCAAGTAGAACGTTCGAGAAACAATATTTGTATTTCATACCTGCCGCAGCAAATATTTCTATTTTTGAAATATAACTTTATTTGCTAATAACATAATGAAGTTTGAAAGCGACGGTTTTTTTTTTTTCACAACAATCGGAATTTCTTCACTAGCACCCTGTACAATCGTGTTAACCGGCGCGAAAAGGAGACGAATGTGCAGACGAGTGGTTAATCCTATGTAGGTCAAATGAGATCGCAAGAGGAACGCTGAGGAAATTAATTTGAGCCAGTGTAGTGGCAGCACTGGTGATAAGTGGCTGGAGCCGCAATCCATCACGCCTCGCTCTGGCGGCTGGGTACGTCTTTCCCAGAGGACTGGCGGTCGACTTCGCTGAGATATGGCGTGCCGAATATGGAGCCCCGCCTTGTACTGTTCCTATTAGCGGCAGCGATACCACCGCTAAAGAACGTCGTAGACTGCCACAGCATTACAGAAAATATTTTGCTGTCCAGAAATATTCTTCATAAGCGCTTACACACGAAAGCAAAGCTTAAGGAAAACATTGTTTTCGATTGGAGTTTCATTTTCTTCGAACTACTCTAGTTTAAAGAAATTTTTGAATTACCATAATAGTCAAGGAATAATTTGTAGAAGGTAAAAGCAGGCGGCTACAAGAAACGGGGAAAATGTGTGTGTAGGAAAATTGCCAACGGATCGTGTGCTGCATCGCAATTAAATTAAATCAAAGAATAAATTGCAGTGTCACCACGCAGTAAGCAAAGGGTCGATCTAAATGGTAGATATAACGTACTCTTGTAATTTACTAAGTTTCCTCCTGCAGCTAATAATTAAATTAACATGCTGAGGTGGTTTCGCGCACTATCATACCAATAAAATCTTGTAAGTGGCACTGAAAGGACTGGTGGCTCTGTAGCTTTCATTATAAAGAAACTAGCTCGAGATAGAGATTACCACTGTAATATTTATAATTAGGGACAGTGGTTTAACAATAATTTAGAAATTGATTAGTAGTTAATTAATGTAGCATTTCTCATCGCTAATAGGTTTAATTATAATAATATTTTTTGGAGTGGGAAAATAAAGGCAAAATGATTACTGGAACACATTACTTCTTTATTTATTTTTAGAACTCTCTAGACCCCATTCGGTGGCCTATTAATTCCTTCGTATTTGTCAATGCGTTTCACCTCACGACACACGTAAATGTTTGTATATGTATAGAACCTTTGAGTATCAACAGGTATTCAATAAATTCAGGAGCTTGCACGGGTTACCAGAAACCCTTCCCCTCCTTTAATATCACTTTACGTAATTATTTAAGTGGCACAGAACGGGTGCCAATATGATACATTTATTACAATCGTTAGTTATAACACGATATCAGAAAAATACTGATGCTCCGATTCTGTGGTGAGTTGGTTTCGTTAAGTATTTTCGGGTCGTTGAATTTGCGTTCTTTGGTCCTGGTAAAAGGAGGGCTTTCGAAGGAACCATCCCTGCAATCACCTGGAATGATTTAGAAAAACTATGGGAATCCAGATTGTTTGGGCAGCGATGGAACCAGCGCCGAGCCGATTATCAGGGCCGAATGTTACTCGCTCATCCAGCAGGGTTCAGTAACGAGATGGGAATAAATCTTGGGACCCTCACTACACAAGATAAAAAAATAGTATGTCTGGTTGTAAGGAGAATCAAAAAATCCATTTAACAAACTGGGTTTTTATTGTCTATACAATGATCCAACAACAAGAAAAATGTAAGTTAACTACTGTTGTAAGTCTGTTATTTACACACGCATCAGCAAATATAATTTAAATTAATGTATAGTTTTCTGTACTATCCCGCAATAAGATGTGAATAAACATACATATAAATATTTGTGTTTACCTGCAGTAAATAAACTATCTGCCCTCTTATGTTTTAAAACGTCATTCATTCCACGGATTGTTGACTATAATGGAAGTAAATTCTCCATGAATCTAAATCAATTCCAAGATAATCATCGTTATAAGCCTGTTATTTAAACACATGTATCATATTGAGACTTCAACAAAACTATATGGGTACCTAAAGAAAGTCTTTAGTGTTTTCACTGTAATAATGGTTTGTAAAAATTAAAGTGTTTATTCTGAATTTTGCATCCCTTTCTACTAACTTCATTAAGTCGACTAGCATGGAGGAACTGGGTATTTAAAGAGTAAATACTTCGAAATTCGGATATTGAACGCTTGCCAGTTGGCCTGACGAATGTGCAGCGGTTTCGGAAGCAATGCGACTACTTATCCATTTTGTGCTGCATCCATTCTACACCCGTCGGAAGAAAGACTTAACGACCTTCCGTTACGACATATATTCTCACTTAAGTAGCAATATTTTCAGCAGACTCTATATTAAGGCCTTCTTGTTACATGGTTATTTCACCCCCGCGACTTCATGCTGTCACATATTTTACTATACTCGTATTTTTTGCTGTTTTCTATTCTTATGCAACAAACTCAGATTTTTGATGAAAACTAATATTATTTTATCGGTGCATTGATTTTATAGTTAACAGAGCGCAACACTGCAATAACAAACAAAGACAACTAGTTGTACTTCCACAAGATAGCTTGTATGTAAACTGACTGTTCTGCATTATGAGGGTAAGAAATGAAAGAAGGTAAAGATGTATGTCAGAATGGTGTTAAGTAGTTCAACATAACTGGAACAATAATCGTTCTATTCACTGAGTGTAAAGACTTGAATCAAAAACTGTTAATAGTCTGACAAAGTGTATATACAATCAAGTGTTGTAGGAAGGAAAATATCAAATCGAAATCGTATTGTATGAGAATATGTCATGCGGTTTTTGGATGAAGGTGAGCTTTTAACACAAATCAACATGGATTCAGAAAAGGCCGATGCTGCGAAACAAAACTTGCTCTTTTAATTCACGACTTGAGCAGTATTATAGATGAGCAATCCCAGGTTGATTTAGTTCTATTAGACTTTAAAAAAGCTTTCGACACTGTGCCTCACACTAGGTTACTTAGGAAACTTCACGGTTACGGCATATCTAGACATATCTGGGTTGCAGACTTTCTGAAGGGCAGAACACAGTGTGTAGTTCTCGACGGTGAGCGTTCATCACTTACTGTAGTGAGGTCCGGGGTTCCTCAGGGAAGCGTGATACGGCCTCTGTTGTTTCTCATATACATTAATGATTTGTGCGACATAATAAGGGGGATGAAAAGATTATTTGCCGATGATGCTATTGCTTATCGTGAAATCACAACCCAGGACGACTGCGCTTTGTTACAAGACGATATTATGAAAATAATTGCGTGGTGTAAAGATTGGCAGTTGGAGTTAAACGCTAAAAAGTGCCACGTCATGGGTGTAAGTAAAAACGTGACACTATTTGGCTTTGAATATACAATTAATGGTACTGTCCTTAGAAATGTAGATTCCGCTAAATACCTAGGGGTAACAATTCGTAATAATTTGTCGTGGAATGAGCATATCGAGAATGTAATTGGGAAAGCAAATCGTATGCTTCGATTTCTAGGTCTTAATTTAAAACAATGCACTCCGGAAGTTAAATCGGTTGGATACAAGTCACTAGTGCGGCCTCACTTAGAATATTGTTGGTCTGTATGGGGTCCCCATCAAAAGGGAGTAATGGAGGCATTAGAGATGGTCCAAAGAGAGCCGATTCGTGACAGGTATATATAGATGGAGAGAAAGAGTAAGTGCTATGTTGAAGGAATTAGGTTGGGAAGACCTGGAGCACCGAAGGCGTTGCTCTCGACAGAAGCTAATTGAAAAATTCTCGACTGACGTATTTCTGAATGACAGAAAACAAATATTGCTACCAGCAACATTCATATCTCGGAATGATCGCGAAAATAAAATAAGAGAAATAAGGGCCAGAACCGATTCATTTCTGTACTAATTTTTTCCACGACCGATTAGGGAGTGGGATAGAAAGGATTTACCGGGCGACTAAACATAAAATCCGACAGGAGTAGCTTTCGATAAAGTACTCCGGCCATCCTGATCTGGGTTTTCCATGGTTTTACCGGATCACTCCAGGTGAATGCTGGGATGGTTCCTCACAATAGCCCATGGGCGCCTCCTGCCATATCCCGTATATCCCTTCCAAACCATTACCTTCCCGGATAGGTGCAATACACCCTCCGCCACACACTTTTAGTGAATAGCAGAGTAATAGTAATAGTATTATAAACTGAATTTCGTATCAAGCACCCTCTTCGTGATATATAACACTACGTGTGGTGTATGTAAACAAAGAATATATTCCAGTAGCATTCTGATTTTACACTCTGTCGTATCATAGTGATCTGACTGTAGAATACACCTTTAATTCATGCTTCAGTTACGTATAATTTGACTGATAAGAGCAGACATGTTAGACCTTTAGAGCGGAAAAATTCAGGAAACCAATTTGAGGAGACATAAACACTATTATTTTACTGGATGTCATTAAAAAAAAATCTTACTTTGAGATGAAACTTAAAATATCATGTGATATTCATAAATTAATATCGGGACAGCGTGTCAAACATTCTTCAATTTTTTATGAACTTGCTAATTAAGACTTAAACCAAACATCAATGTTTATCCAGATAAATAATTTTCAGCATATAGCTATCGAGGTATTTAAGGAAAGCAAAGGTTTTGTGTGACTGTACACTTGAAGGTAAATTTTTTAATCAAGACATAACATGTTAATACCCCGGAATATCATTTTACAGTATAAACCGATGCCCAGATATTAGGAATGTTGTATGAGTAGTATTCGTAGTATAATACCTTGAGGAGAAGACAATGAAGAGAAGTACCATGAAGGCAAGGTTAGCTGGGAAACAAAATCATGGTGATGTCTTACGTTTCTTCAATACTGTGGCCATAACCGTAAATTTTGGAATATTGTGTGTGTATTCACGGATCAAGTAAACCCCAACTCACTTCAACTTCAATAAGTAACTTAAATTTACTGTACTGTAATTAATGATGACGCGTAACCCATAAAGTAGCTAGGAAGATATGTCAGGTATTTAAGAATTAGCTACCGAGCATGGCCGATGAACGATAACGCTCTGGCCTCGTATTCGGGAGAACATAGGTTCGAATTCCCGTCAGGCCATCCAGATTTCGGTTTTCCATGGATTCTGGAAAAATATATATTCGCGTATCAGATTGTAAATCGTTTTAGTAGATACAATAGACCCGGCAATGAAGACAAGATTTTCGTGAAACTGCAGAAATTGTGCTGCAATCTGTTTAAATATTAACGTTGTTGCGTCTCTCTACAATTTATTTGAAAAAGTATTTGTAAATTTGCATGTATGTTATAGTTTGGATCTAAGGGTATTTTTTAAAAATGTAGATATCCAGACTTATGTAGCAATACGAGTAGCCCGCTGTTCTGTTTTTGTAAGCTTCTAAGTTCTGTGTGTGGGATTATGTGAAAGATTCTGTCTTTCAACCTCTTCTACCAACACACCTACCAGGACCGTGCTTTCGAATAGGGACATGCTGCACCGAATGTTAACAGAAACTTGATCAGTGACTTGATATTTGCAGAATCCGTCGGGGGACATTTGTAGAACACTTATAGAGTTTTTCTGTATGATTGAAAGATTTTGTGACAATATGTCAAAAAATACAGTTACTGTAAATTAGCGAAATCGCTTCAATCGTGTATAAAAACCTTGTATATAGATATAGCTCTTTTTTCCGACAGAATTGTCATTCTATTAATTGCCAAAATATTAGCTGCAAAATTCATGTAACTATTATATCAATGTTCTTGTCATAATCAACAGCGCCTTTAAGAGTTTTCTGTGGATCTGGAGGCTGAGGTAACTCCAGAGTACTTTTTTGTTGGAGCTCCAGAGCGTAGTGGTGGATTTATCCGTCCCCGTTCTGGTGTGATCTACCTGTTGGCTGCAGTCCAGGGCGCAGCGGAAGTGGCGGAAATGAAGGCTGTATGTAGCGATCAGCATGCAGCGTGGGTCTGACGCGACTCCGTGCCGAATCAATGACTTACAAGAGTGGGCGCCGTCTTCAGTCCCCGAGGCAGCGCTCCTGTTCACAAACCGAGAACTCGGATATTAATACCGTTGATCAGCGTCTGAGTAACTTAAAGCAGCATTTCACAATCTATTCAACAGAATATTCCGTATTCTACTAGAGTTAGTTACAAATCTAACATCAGACCATCCAGTGGCTTAAATTCTTCTTTTTTAAATAAATTTCACGTGCGAACAAAAATTTTATACAATTTTACTTTATAGTGTGAACATGGGCGCGTCTTATTATCATTCTATGATCAAAAGTATTCCAAAAGAAGAAGAAAAACTGAGGAGTATTTAAGGAAAGTGTATAATCGCGAGGATTATTACCTACAACATATTAAAAAGAGAATACGACTTACATACTAGCGTCGTATCAAATTTCATCAAACATATTTTGCCAGAGATCAAAGATCAATAAGTGAGAAAACGATATATATATATGTCGACCAGGTATCCAATAATCGTCCGGTATGTAATGCTAAAGAAACAAAGAACTTAGCGTTCAATAATTAAGTAAAACTAATGTTAATCTGGGAGAAATAATGTGTGAATAGAAGAACAGACAAAGCGAATAAACGTATAGCTCGTTCAAGTAACTGTGTACAGTCACAAACAATTTTCTGAACAACTATTTAACATTACTAGCGATAAAAACCTCGTATCTTCACATAAGTCTTTGTGTGTAAAGTATACTCTCTGCTAAATGACTATACCTGAAAAATTATTCCAGTAAGCTAAAATTTTTTTCATGAACATATATCAGGAAATTTTCAGTACCGACAGAGTAGTGCGAATTACTGAACCAATGGTTAATTTGGCGCTGTGTAGTACTACTTTTCCCACAATTTTTGATAGTCATGTGTGTTAAAATTTTAAAATAACAGCAACGGTTAAGTTATAAGTGAAAATCGTTGCCTGAAAAAGTAAAGAACCATTCATGGAAGAGTTCGGTAAAAGAGAACTTTCTTCCACCACAGACCGAGCGTGGTGGGTCAGCGGTACCGCCCTGGGCTCGCATTATGGAGTAAGCGGATTCGAATCCCCTTCCGGGCATCTCGATTTTGGTTTTCCATGGTTTCCCCAAATCACTCCAGACAAATTCCGGGATGCTTCCTATAAAATACCGTGGCCGAATTTCTTCTCATTCCTTGTCCCTATCCTTTCCCGCCTGTAATGACCTAGACGTGCTGTGGAAGGGACAGCGTTGAGAATCACTGCTCTCGCTGTTGTATTGATTATTAGAATTATGTGTATGATAGAGAAACGTTTGATTGAAATTAGTTATTACTTCAGCAACACAGCTCTTCTGTGGGCAGCGGTACACATAAGAATCCTTACGTAGGAAAGACTATTGAAGTTACTTTGTCCGATTGATGTTCGTGTACTCAATTGCTATAAGCTCTAGGATGAAAGCTATGAGGTTAAAACTACCAATCTGTTTCATTACCTCCAAATGGATATTTTCTTTTGACAGTTTTCTGATTTTGCAGCAAGCCCCGTGCCAAAAGTGTAATTTCGATTATAACATCCGTTCCATTAATCATTTTTTTTTACTGCTTTACGTCTCTCAACAGCGAGGTCTTTAGAGACGGGAAAGGATGGGGGCAAGGAATGCGAAGGAATTCAGCCATGGCCTTTTTAAGGAAGCATCCCGGAATTTGCCTGGAGTGATTTGGGAAACCATGGAAAACCCAAATCTGGATGCCGGGACGGGGATTTGAACCGTCGTCCTCCCGAATGCGAGGTCAGAACGCTATCCGTTACACCTCCACGCTCGGTCCCATTAATCATTAATCATAGTTGACTTTCGGTTATCATTATTGCAGTCAGTAGTTATAGAGGTTAGCTTTACGCTAACTGGGAGAGTGAAAGTAATAGTATTTAGCATTGAGGAACAATCTTACAAATAAATCCGGTTTTTTCTGTTGTGGTAAAAGCTGGTTCACACGTATGTTTGTTATTTCCAATTTGTGATTGTAAATAGCCGATAGATGTCCGCTACAATTTCAACTCCGAAGTATCGATTTCTAATCGAATCTTCGCAATCATTTTCCTCGAACATTTCTGTGATATCAGATTTTTTTTTTTTTAAGTTTACACGATTCTCAAATGCCGATATTTAGATTCCTCCTTCATTAGATTTACGAGGAACGGTGACGGAAAATCGCACTTAATGTGTACAGTTACACAGTTACACAGGCAGCTAGTGTGGAGATGAAAATATATAGAAATCACCTATACGGATACAAATACGATATATGAATAAGGAAATATTTCCCCATTACTAGAATTTTCAATACCATGTACTGTTACCAAGCTTGGATAATATATGTGTAAACTGCAAACGGAATCGGTGTCATTGTAATTCTGTCATCAGTAAACCAAACTGATAAAACCACTGCATTTCAGTTGTCAACAATAGATCAAATGGACACAAACTTTTCTTTTCTGCATGTTATTTTACTAACAACTAACCAAAGTCAATTTAACATGAGTTATTCTTTCACTCTTGGGTGCATGTTGGATTGCTGTGTTGTTCTTTGAGATCTACAAAGGGCCAGAATACTAAGGGAACGTCCATAAACAACGTAGCTCAATTTTTGGCCTCCTGTAAACCCCCCCCCCCCCTCCCATATGGCACGTATGAACTTTTCGTATTCATTCCAGAAGACATTTTGTACTGTTTTCTCTTCTCAGACTGTCATACATTCGGAGATAATTAAATGACGTAAATAAAGCTTCACATCACGCTGTTTTATGTTCTCTACCTGATTTTAATTATGACAAATAATATGAATGATAAAGCTACGTGGCTTTGCTTGAACCACTATCCCCCCCCCCTTTCCCACGTATCTCAGAGTAGCTTTCTATATAATCCTTCCCCCCCGCCCCCCTCCCCTCCCATTCTCCTAGAAGGAGCGTGATATTTATGGACGCTCGCTTATACATGTGGTGTTCGTTGCCCAAGGCTGTCAATTTTTGAAGGTATATTGATAGGTGGTTGTATCAAATTTGGTAGTGATTTTAGGGTGCATGAGTGGAACTAAACAAATACGAGCGCTTCGGGTCATGTGGTGTAATCTCTCTGCCGGGTAACTAATTTTGTATGAATACGCTGTGTAAATAGGAACCATCAAACTTGGTAAAAACAGTCTAATACATATTGAAGGCATTTCAGCAACCCTCCCATATGCACATGGTAAGGTCTTTTCATCAAATGGACCAATGGCATCTGGGGTGATGATCTTACAGCAAATATTCTGGAGTTCGAAATCCAATTTTACCAAATCCGATGGTCCTCTTGAAAATTCTATTACATCTTTGTCTGTAGAAACTTACAATATATAACACAAAAATTTTCCAACGTTTTTTGATAACGATTGCCAAGTAGAAAAATTTCAGAGCAGCTGGTGCATGTGGAATGTAATCTTGTGGTGTGCTTACAGTACGCCAGATTTCAAACTATCGAGAAGACGGTTACACCAGGCTCCACTAACTGATAAAAAATGTATAATGTTAGGATTACGGTTGTTGCTAATGTGAGGTTGTCTAGACGGTGTTGGTTGCAGACAGCTGGACCAGAACGACCTGCACCTCCTGCCGGCAGACTCGTTCTATGGACTGCAGCAGCTGCGAAACCTGCGACTGGACTCCAACAAGTTGAGGGAGGTGCCCAGCGACGCTCTGCGGCCACTCGTCCAACTAGAGGCTCTGTGAGTACCACAGAAAAAAATAGTAATAAAACTATGTCAGTGATTTCTTTCTATTGACACTATACCTACTGATTGAGAAATCAAATGCTGTACAAGGTAGTCGCGATCACTCTACAGGCAGTGATACATTGCTCGGCGCGGTGGCGGCGCGGAAGGCGATAAGTTAGTGTCAGTGCGTTATCGTTCACTGCAATCAGTTATCTTAGTACGCCAGCGAGTACGGACGAACTTCGCTGCGAGCCAGGATTAAATGGAATTCTCATACGATCAGCGCAGCCCTCCACGTCTATTACAAGTGGTAGTGCCGGAAGCAAATCAAAAACCGAAAAAATAGACGACTTTATGACGACAATTACCTGAATTATGGCAGAAAAAAGAGAAATATGCTCCAATTAGAAATGATTTGGTTATGCGTCTCCAAAATACAACAACGATTAGAAAATTCATTAAGAAAATAAACAGGAACTGCCTTCTCACTGAAAATTTTAAATTTTTATTGCATTGTAAGACCTAAAACCCTTGCTTCTTATTATTTTTTTCATTGAAAGTAGAGCTAATATTTCAATATAAAACAAATGACACCAACATCAACTAACTGAATAATACGTTTTGTTCATCTGTTATAACAGAGCGTAGATTAAGTTGAAAGATGTAAGAGTCAATACTACTGCGATACTGGTTGACCAACAACAAAAAACATAAAAAAAACAATAAAAATCTATATTACAGCTTATCAGAAGTTTAAATTTCGATTATTAATGTTAGACATAATAAAGTCAATGATAAAAGTAACGTATATAATTATTTTAAATGTAAAATGTCTATTAATAACTGTTTAAATTTAACTCATTTACCAACAACTGTGGAACATGGCCAGCAAAAAAGTTATGAGAACGTGTCTAACGTTCATCTTGAAGCGTGTGTCAATCTTTTTGTACTAAAGAGTCACTAAAATGTTTCAAGGTGCGAAGAATATGTACCACTGAATAGCCATTTGTAATACTGATTCCCAAAAGTATACTTCGGAAATTGAGTACCTTGCTGACCTAATTCAAGAGTTACAATAGTTTCACAAAATATTCGAGATCCTTTGTAGCATACTCTAATAAAAATATTCCAGCTATATTAATAACAGATTATGTATGAGATAGATCGTGCTCTTAACATGATACGCAAAATCGAAAAAGAGAACACTTTCAGGAATTTTAAATCTCTGTCTAGTTATTAGTGCAGATTGGTATCCAACATACCGGCATTCCGATTATTGACTTTACATAGTTTTCCAATGACGTTCATGCAAATAGTGGTAGTATCTTTTTTCTCTACCTCAATTTTACACACAGAGTCATACTGTAAATATTTGAAGAAATATGTTGTTCGTGTGTGTACACTGGAGCGTAAATCAAGTCCAAAAATAGAAATTCAAAGATCAAGCCACAGTTTTTTTTTGAAACTTCATTACTTTGTTAAATTCATACAGGATTCTAGTGTATTCTTTTTAATTTATTGTTTATTGTATACGGGTGCTTTTGAGTACAGAGCAGATGCACCACTTAACTGGAAACGCCCAGCTCTAACACGGACTCGAACCTGTGACTCCTGCATTTAGACGCTAACTTTCTATCCTCTAAGATTCTATTGTCAGCCGAACTGTAACTGAAAACAAGGATCGAGTTCAGTACCATCTTTCCATTTTTTTATGTGTCAACATTAATTAACTAAGCTACTTTTCCCATGTATGTCATAAATTCTAATAGATGGCTCAATCCGTGTGCCACTACCCAGCGTGGTGGTGTAACGGTTAGCGTTCTGGCCTCGCATTTGGGAGGACGGTGGTTCGAATCCCCGTCCGGGCATCCAGATTAGGGTTTTTCCATGGTTTCCCCAAATCACTCCAGGTGAATACCGGGATGCTTCCTTCAAAAGGCCATGGCCGAATTCCTTCCTACTCCTTGCCCCCCATCTTTTCCCGTCTCTAAAGACCTAGTTGTTATAGGAGACGTTAAGCAGTTAAAAAAAAAAAAAAGTCTGCCACTGCCAGAGTTGTCAACAATATAGCTATTGGCTGGAGGTCCGCTAGAATCGGGTGATGACGTCCGATGTGAGCCGATGAAATTATAAGACATATTTGACTGTCTTAAATTTGCTTAAGTTTGAATTTCGTTTCGTAGGATTCAATTTTAAATTTCATATGTCAGTTTAGTTAAAAACGTACTGTACGTACTTTTCGATTCAATGAAGTCCTTCCATCGCTGGTGTTTCTCAATTACTACTGTTACGCTGCTTTGCAATTTTTATGTATTATAGTGGACATCGGACTTGAGGTTACATTAGATCTGAGATTGGGGCTGTTTAATGTAAAAACGTGGGCTTTTTTTTTTTTTTTTTGTTTTTTTTTTGTTACATTTCAATTGCTTTTAACGTTTTTTGTATGTTCATCTGTAATTAGGTGATTAAGTTATTTCGTGTATTTCTTCATTGTGTTTTTTTAATTTCTTTATTCTCATTTTTATCTTTATGTTAGACTTATAATCCAGAGCAACTATATTTATATTTTAAATTTTCTTTGCTTTTGATCTTTTGCGCATGTTCATTCTTATCATTCGTAACTGGTTCATTACGTTATTTTGTGTATTTGTGCTTTTAACACAGTGTACTGGAAAGTCATTTCTTCGCCGTTGCATAACTAATTAGAACTGTTAATAATATTAGTTTTAGTCGTAGTCGAAGCCACATTTATCACGATAAATATAGAACTATTCTAGATCAATGACCCTACCAAAAGCATCGTCTCGGTCTTGCATACCGAGCGTGGTGCTGTAACGGTTAACATTCGGGAGGACGGCGGTTCGAATCCCCGTCCGGACATCCAGATTTGGGTTTTCCATGGTTTCCCAAAACACTCCAGGCAAATGCCGGGATACTTCCCTAAAAAGGCCATAGCCGAATTCCTTCCCATTCCTTGCCCCTTTCCCGTCTCTAAAGACCTCGCTGTTGAGAGACGTAAAGCAGTTAAAAAAAGGTCTTGCATTTCCTCCTTATATAATGTCGCCAGTAGAAAAAAGTGAGTGATGTTCTGACGAATTACTGTCTTCCTTCTAGCACCGACACTCCGACGGCGATCCCTATTATCAAATTAGTCTCGACCCGTGATTATGTCAAGTGTATTATTATCGTGTGGGAAAGGAGAGGTCTTCTAACCAAGTTTAATAACTGTCTGGAAAAAAACCAACAAAAAACGGAGACACGGAAATCTTGGCGTGCCAGAATTGTATGCATGTGTATGGGGTGTTGGTTTTGAGGCAAAAATTCGGAGTCATCCCAGCATCCACCTATGGGACATTAGAAAACTGTCAAAAACACTTTATCAACCGGGCTATTACGTGGGAACGAAATTAAAATAACAATAAACACTCCAAAAACGTTATCTCGAAATCTGGTTTATAATTATCCTCTTAAAATCATTGCTGAATTAGTTATAAAAGACAAGGACTGTAAGACAAATCTCAACCAGTGCTCGAAATTGACCGGGCGTTAGGCGTAATTACGCCTGAATGTTTTCGTGTTACGCCTGAAATCTCAATCAAAGGCGTAGTAAATACGCCTAGGCACAAAACCTAAATTAAAAATAACATTTGAGAACTTCGTTTTGAGTTTTGCGTCTTCAAGGTTTAATACAATGAATTAATTTCAATTATAATTACTGTTGTATTGTTGATCTGTGATAAGTTTCTGAAGTTCAGGAGATGTGGCAACAGTGTAGGAGAAGAACCAAGAAGTAACAAAACAATTCTAGGTCGTGCGTTAATCGTATATCGAAGGAAGTTAACATGTCTCGTAAAATTACTGACTTTATACCAGTTATACAGATAAGTAGCTACAGTATATTAAATAAACTGAATGTTTTTGTTTCAGCGATCTTGCAAAACTATGAAATTAAATTATTATTAGAATTTGTACATCAAGGAAAATATTTTCCAGATTTTAGTTTACATGTTGATTTATATGTATTTAATTGAAATAATCCTCCGACGATGAAATGGAAAAATTCAAGAATATGTAGGAATCAAACAAGTTATCACTGAAGATGAAGATCAGTGTATAAAACTCAATAATTGTATTAACATATTTTACAATTTTGGTATATAATATATTGGCATACCATTTTTTTTCTAAACCTATTTACACTTTTAAATTGTGTTTGAGTAGGCTGTAAGCTATAAAATCTCTGTATTCTCATAATTATAATATAAATACGCCTGAAAATGTTCATTTTACGCCTGAGTCTGAAAGTTAGGAGTAACAAATACACCTGAATTTATAAACTAATTTCTAGCACTGGTCTCAACATATGTCATTAATAAATAAAAGAACTAGCACATAATTCCGTGAGCATATTCTTCTTTTTTTACTTAGGGCTTTACGCCTCGTTTACGTCGATCTCGACGTCATTAGAAACCAGAGAGGAAGAGAAGTAAGGTACGGGCAAGAGTTCAGCCATGATCTTTTTGTAGGGATTATCCCGGTATTCGTCTTGACTGATAACGAGAAACAATGAAAAACCGAAATCTGGGTGGCCGTACGGGGATTTGAAACCGCATCCTTCGGAATGCTAGTCTCGAGATTTACTGCTCACACACCGGGAATGGGTATACAGGGTGTTACAAAAAGGTACGGCCAAACTTTCAGGAAACATTCCTCACACACAAACAAAGAAAATATGTTATGTGGACATGTGTCCGGAAACGCTTACTTTCCATGTTAGAGCTCATTTTAGTTTCGTTAGTATGGATTGGTAGAGGCAGACCAATTCCATGGCCCCCACGCTCTCCTGACCTCAACCCTCTTGACTTCCATTTATGGGGGCATTTGAAAGCCCTTGTCTACGCAACCCCGGTACCAAATGTAGAGACTCTTCGTGCTCGTATTGTGGACGGCTGTGATACAATACGCCATTCTCCAGGGCTGCATCAGGGATTCCATGCGACGGAGGGTGGATGCATGTATCCTCGCTAACGGAGGACATTTTGAACATTTCCTGTAACAAAGTGTTTGAAGTCACGCTGGTACGTTCTGTTGCTGTGTGTTTCCATTCCATGTTTATTTTGATTTAAAGAGAAGTAATAAAATGAGCTCTAACATGGAAAGTAAGCGTTTTCGGACACATGTCCACATAACATATTTTCTTTGTTTGTGTGTGAGGAATGTTTCCTGAAAGTTTGGCCGTACCTTTTTGTAACACCCTGTATACTAACTCCTTCGGGTTATGGGAAAATAGTATAATTCTGTTTTTTACACTAAGTACTTTTTTCGATCTGCATCTACAGATCTTGGGAATCGATACACTCTAAAGAAATTAAAATGATTTAGATGACATAAAAACTTTTTATGTTATATTTTAATAGTTTCTGAAGCACCTTCGGTGGAAATTCATCATTGCAGAATGATATATAGTTTTGCTATGTAAATTACTAGTTGTTATCGGTTACTTCGTAACCGTGAGCTTAGAATTGTATTCCTAGAATTGGGTGTAAAAAAATGCACGTTACCTAAAAAGTGTTCCAAAAACACCAAATCAGAATAACATGACGTGGAAGGCATCACCATATCATTCAACAATTTAACATCAATTTTGTAACAAGTTTAAAATAGCAAATAACTTAAGGTATCATGTTGTTCTACTTGGTTTTGTCTTCGTTCTTCAGCATGAGCATCATATTCTTGGTTTCTGAAAACTTTAGCTGCTTGTTCTCTATTAGAATAGTGCCTTAGCTCTGTTTTATGCCTGTCAGGCATGTCGAAAATAATGACAATATATTCTGGTACCGGAAACTTTTAGGTAGACACAAAATAGTAGTGTGGTGCAGCGAAAATCAACATCTATATATCTTATAAAATTTATAAACAGATATTAGACTAACAGACTGTGTGAGTGTCCGATATAACAGACTTACATACGCTATCTGTCTGTTTGGTACGATTGAACAAGTTTTCAAAATTTAGTGACGGAATGTTATTTATTCAGAAAAAAATATCGTGCGTCCTTCCTAATAAAACAAAGTACTTCCTTACCAAATTTAATCAATATTGTCAGAGCCGTTTAGTCGTCAAAACGTAATAAACAGACAGAGAGTGAGAGTTACTTTCGCATTTATAATATTAGTATAGACTAACACGTATTTGGAATACCAGAAACTTAAATTGTTATCAGATAAATTAATATTTCACTCAAGGGATAATATTCATAACTGATATAGTGTTAAAATGTAGCAGAGAGTAACCGGATATGTAACGGGTCAATAAAGAGTATGATGGAGTTTAGTTAACTGGTGCATGTGATTGGAAAACTTGTCACGCCATTATTAGACTCAATGAACTGCGTCGGCCCTAGGAAGCTACTCAACTGCTCGGTTAGTAAGAAGTAATTTGACAGATGACATGACGAATGTCCAGTTTAAACTCTCTTAGTATTGGAATAACTATTATAAATCATTAATTACAATTTGGAGACTGCAAACCTGCATACGGCAGAAACTAATGAATTTTAAATATTACAAAACTGAAAGGGTACACAAATGGGCATGAGCGTATGTGTCACGAATTCGTCAAACAAAACGTCTAATTTTGTAAACGAGTGACGTAGCTTATTAACAATTTAATAATTATAAAGCATAGTAGAAATCATATTCACTCAAAAGCTGTAATTTTTTATCAAACAAATATAGGAATCCGATAAAAAAGCTAAACTGCTTCAAATAATGATGACTACTAACTAAAGGAAATTAATTAACAGCTACGTAAATATGGAAATTCGTTTTTATGTTATAGGTTTACTATTCTAAAAGAAATATTAAACAATAAATATACTTGTAGTAAAGGTTTCAATCAAATATACACGAAATTGTGACGATTCTCAACCTTAACAATGTGAGTGTATAAGCAGCAGGCAAATATCTAATACATAATTTCGTAGGCTTACTCCTCAGGCACCTTGATGGCTATTGCTGGAGCTGACATCTGCGAACGCTTGGCCTTCGTAGGAAAATTAGCAGCGGCCAGAGATGTTCCTAGAAACCAGAGGGTATGAACGCAATTTAGTAGCTAAGCAACTGTGAAAGAAATGAATTTTCAGAATATTTTCATTAAGTTTGCTTTTCGTAGCATTTCATTTTAAATAAAACACATCAATTTAATTGATAACATACGGTATACCTTTACGGCTGTAAAAACGTAAATTTTTCAGAAGGAAACCGCTGGGTAAAACACTTGGAATCTCTGTATTTTAGCCAACCAGGACAACCTGCCATTTTACAGTAGTATTTTATAAAGGCATATACTGTAGAACATTTTTACTGCATGGAAACATATGAAAGACCTGTTGCATAAATCGAATAGGTGTCTGACTGTTATTATCAGCTCGTTACATATTTCTGTTATTCGTAACTTTTAGTGTTAATTATATTACATAACATATTATTCCTTAGCCTCTTACACTTTGTATCTAATGATTATGTATTTTCACCAACTTCTTCCAGTTTCCCTTGCGATGTGACAACTTACAGTCGTGTTTGTGCTTCCAGGAACCTGGCCAGCAACCTGTTGTCTGCAGTGCCTGTGGGTGCCTTTCCAGACCTGCCCAGTTTGCTCATCCTGTGAGTACCCCCTTATTTACTCTCGCCTCTTGCTTTTATTTGGCGGACACTCGTAAATTGCTTGTACGTCGCCTATCTGGAGATCTGCCTGCAGGAATGGACCAGTGAGGTCCGGTTTCAGACTCGACGCCTGTTCTATTTCTCCAACTTCTTTACTCTGTTGTACACTCGTTCTTGGGGAGTGGCTCCACATTGGAACCGACAATCACGACTATTCCGGTGACTAAATTGAGTAGTCACAAGCATCCCGATACGTGTTCCGTATCGATTGAAACTTCATATGCAATTTCGTAAAAATCAATACTGTAACATATTAATAAGCGATATCATACACCGTATTGAAACAGTCAGTCGGAAAACAAGATACCGAATACGGGTTGTTTAAGATCTATGGATTGAAAATGCCTGTATTTGTAACCATCGAAGAACTATCAATAGAGCTAGTTTGGTGTATTTCATGAATCTCTCAGTATCTAATTAATAGTAAAGTGGCTATAATCCGCTAGGTTTGATAATGCTGGTTGATGGCCTAATCTGGTTGTAACCGTATCACGAAATGCATCTTACAAAATGAATGTACAATGCTTGTGAAATCGTCGTACAACTCTTCAGAGTAGGTTTTAATCACATATGACATTATTCAATAGTATAGTCCATTTTATGACTGTCAGGAATGCGGTAGCAAATATCCCTGCGACACTTACCGCTTATACGCGTTCATTGCTGCCAATTTTTAGACTCTGCTAATGACATTATTATAAAATATGCAATTTTGTGGTCTAATACGATAAGCAATAGCACTCATCGTAGGATTGTGAGTTGGTAACGTGTATTCTGCAGCGGTCATACTGCCCGCAAAGTAAAATATCACGCGGCAAAAATAAAGGAAGCGTAGTTTTATCCAACCAATTATATACTGCATTCATGAAGTGATAATCTGTCAAACATTTTCTCAGTTATGTTTACTTGTTATTTCTAATACATTCAACTGCACTGTCAACCATGATGTTATGTGCCGGCCTCGGTAGCAGAGGGGCTAGAGTGGTAGCTCCGCGTGCCGAAGGCCACCGGTTCGAATCCGGCCGTGGGCATGGATGTTTAAGTGTTGTGTGTCTGTGTGAATGTCCTGTCCGTCCTGTGGCGTTCATACATTGCAAAATACAATATATATACTGGATGACGACTTATACACTGAAAGCTATAATAATTACATTGAGCTGGTTGTTTGGCCATCGTTGCCAAATGCCATTAAAAAAAAAAAAGTTATGTTTGGTTTATGTTCATAGCTACGTGACCTGTAATTCAGCATATTGAATGATATTATGAATGGGTTATTTCTCACAGCAAACAATTAAGTGTAAACGCGGAAATGATATGAAATGGCATGTTATAGTAGCATGGTATTAGTATTAGGTGTTTATAATAATAGGTATATTAATAAATAGAGATGTTAATCGTTCCACAAGAAATATTGACCATTCTCATTCGACAAATTAAAAAAATTAAAGAAATTACTGAATCAAAAATGATTAATTAATATTTTAATTCATTATAAAACACGGAGCGGTGTGGTGGTTCAGTGGTTAAGGCGTCTGACTGCTGGTCAAAAGGTCCCCGGTTCAAATCCCTGTCTCGGCGGAGATTTTCTCGTAGGCCCTGTAACATAACCGTTGAAATTACGGATATAATTTTAGTATAAATTGTGATCTGAGAAGTAAATGTAATGTCTTTGGTGTTGAGCGATTACTTAGCGCGCTTTGAAACAGTCTTGTATTGGCGACGGTCGAGTAAGCTACGGCCAGCGAGAGCTTATATGCCGCGGCCGGGAGCGTGTGTATGTGTCGCTTAACCGAGGCTCAGAGTTGTAAGACATTGTGTGGACATTCTGGAGGTATTTTTGTGGACTATGAAGGTTATTTTGAATGAACGGGTTTCCCATAAACTGTGTATGTTGAACTGCTATTGATTTGGATCACATCGATTGTGTAATAGTTAATTACGGGGCTTGTACTGAATGTTTCAATCCTTGATTATCCTCGAACCTGCATTCTTTGGAGAAGAAGTTTAGTTTAAGTATCTGCTGGCTTGCTTAGATATTTGTAGTTTCAGAGGAATAAATGTGAGTGAACTGTGAAAGCTGAAATGCTGTGTATTTCTCAGTGCTTTCTTACTTGTTTTCTCTGACTACAATTCTAGTTTATCTAACTAGTAAAGATCAGCAGATTGGCGACCGCACGGCTGACCGAACTTTTTTTTATAAGTGTTAATTCATAATTAAATCTAAAAGCCCCAACAACAACGACAAGACAACTGTGAGCTTGCAGCCCTTAACCCGACCTTAACCTCCGGCACAACTTGCTGTGTAATGTGAAGTACGCCAGAACGCTTCCGTGGTTCGGATTCCACGTTAAACTGTAGGTCCCCTGTACCAGGTGGGATTGCCGGGTTATGCTAAGGCGGCTTTCAGGGGCGGAATGGTAGCCTGTCATTACGATCACACGGAATTATTATCATAAAAAATTTAACCCATACCATACCGAAATTGGGTTGGATCCTCCCAAAGGAAGTGTACTAAATGACTAATTTTTTTCCCTCAGGAACCTATGGTCTAACGCAGAATCCAAATCAGATAGAGTCCTGGTATATCTTAAATCAATAAACTAAAGTCCATACAATTTTTGGCCTCACTGGTGTTCGAACCCAAAACATAAACTTCAAAGATAAATTCTTCATGCTGTGTACTACATACTGCTAAATTAATTCTAGAGAAATGTTTTAAAAACTTTTAAACACACTAATTTTTTATTAGTTGCTTCAGTGAATAAAAGTAACATTCGTAGTAACACTTTCATAATGCGCTACCGTGAAAAACACTCGTAGGTTTTGTTCGGTGAATTTACAAGCCAATTAAAACGAAACTTTGACGCCAGGAAACACTTCGAGTGAACAAAGCAAGGCAACCTGAGACTAAATGCTGCTCCGATTTCTAGTCAGTTAGTCATAATTTTATAAACTGTACCCCGACGCAATTAAGTTCCCTGTTTGATAATCGTTTATATAACTTTACACTTTTACCGGACAAACACAGTACTCAACTATCTGTCTCATTTCGAATTAAAGTTCTAAATTCTGGCCTGCTGACTAATTATGAACAGTAGCATTTATGTAGCGGCACACTTAATTTATTTTCATTTATTGATATTGCTGAGTTGTTTTCTTTTTTGTACAACCTTCAGTGGGGACCGTATTGAATCATTTAAAAGAAATTTTTAAAAAAAATCTGAAATTGCGCTAAACCAGCCAAAATTAGGCATTACAAGACGTCTCTTTGAGGAGAAGTTGGTCCGTCGTACCCGGAAATTGCGACATTAAACACGCCCCCTACAATTAAGTCTGTCCTCGTTAAATTAAGTTGCTCGTTGCAGTTAGTAGCTCCAGTTTAGTGCAGCAAGCCCGCTCTAAGTGCTATTAAACACCCACACAGCGTTCTGAGTTTCTGCTGTGCTGCCCAAGACGGTGCAAGTTTACTGCTGAACCTCAGCGGAAGGCATACTCCATTCAAGTAACAGAAGAGCGAATAGTTGACTGATCAGACATTTTATTCCTCCCAGAGTAAGGTGTTTCTGTGTGCAACAATGCGCCTAGACTTCATTCCGCAATTTCCAATCCCTTTTTATTATAATACAAGAAATTTTCTTTCAACTAGCATCGAACTTACAATTTCTTTTAACAGTTTCAGTGCAAATTAAAATTCTAATATCTCCTTGAAATTTACACTTCCTTTTAGCAATATAAGAGCAAATAAAATAAAGTACAGCTATTTAGTTGACATTTCCGTTTAACCAAGTAGCTCTGTGGTACCAATCAGTATAACTAACACTTCGGGCAATATCGATACTCGCCGAAGATTGCCGAACTATTGAGGCAATACATTTTATTAAAAGAGGTTTTCTAATAGCGTAAAATCAAGTATCATTTATTTTATCCCCTGCGATTTCTTTCAAGGAAAAATTTAAATAATAAAAAATATTAGAAAATACATGAGTCATTCTTATACTATGCCCATCAATTTCCGAGTGAACAATAATACTCTTGCCTCGCGTTCAGGAGATCATGGGATCGAGTCCCAGTCCAGGTATTCAGATTTCGGTTTTCAATGGTTTCCCGAAATCGCTCTAGGCCGAATTCCTTCCCGTTCCTTGGCCCAAGTCCTCTTCCAGCCTCTAATGACCTCGATGTTGACGAGGCGTAAAGCCATAATAATAAAAATAAATCTGATGCATTGACCTTTTATGCAGTAGTTTGAGGTTAAAGTAAATGATTTACAACATTTGCTTTTATTGAAAGCATTTTCCTAAAACAAAATTTCATATTACTTAAATAGCCTAGCTAATTCTTTAATCAGACCAGCCATATAAGATGTCCGACAACACCTTACTGTATATTTCGGAAACATTTTTTAAAATTCTTTCAGTTAGATCTTAGGGATACCATACTCCAGTAGTTTCAGCGGCCGGAGAGCCAATAAAATGTTAAAATTACTGTGCTTTTGTAAATAGTTGAGAATGGCGACAGAGACTATGAACACAGAAATGTCGTGCTGTATCAAGAGAATCAATTGGGTAGTTTGCCGAGAAAGTTTTATTCAACATATTATTAAAAAATGGAACAATAGTGAAATAATAAGCACTTAACAACATCGAATCCTAACTTCAATTAATGACCAAAAAACCAAACAGCAGTAACAAATAGTATTTATGTTACTTAAATAATGTATCATTAAAATATACAGAGCTAGTCAAAAGGATTGCAGTGATTTCAGAAAATTACTAAAGATTATTATTTTAAATATACTTACAAGATTACACAGATACACTGTATAAACAAACCGTGAAAGTTTTTTTTTTTTAGTGTCTACAGATGCTCAATATGTGCACCTTTAGTGACTCTGCACACATGAAGTCTATACTCGATTTCTTCCCTTACCCGATGCAGCATGTCTCTGTCAATGAGAGCAAATGGATTGGTGATGTGAATCAGCAGGTCTGGCAGATCAACTGGTACTATTGGCACGAACACCGTGTCTTTTACGAAACCCCAAACAAATAAGTCGCACGGGGTTAGGTCCTCGCTCGAGGTGTAGACTTCTGTGGGCTACAAACGTAACTGGCGCGCACACGATCAACAGTTTCTTCAGACAAAGGAGGGCGACCCGTTGTTTTACTTTTACAAAGCCATCCCATGACTTTAAACTGTTGATACCAACGCCGAATGATGCTAGCATGGGGGGATCCTTGCTGAACTTAGTTCTAAAGTGTCGCTGAACAGTTAACACAGACTGAGAACAACGTACGCTTTCTCAGTTTCTTGCTCTCTATCGCTCTAGCGACCACCGCGGGAAGCTTGAATTTAGTGTAATCGAAACTTGGAGAGCCACATGTCTTATAACAGCAAACCCCATCATCGTACCTGTAATAGGACAGCCAAAAGAAAAATCGTGAAATTTCTGCAATTATTTTGACTAGCCCTGTATATTACTGGTTTTTTAGGACATACATGTCTTTATTATCATTTCGTAATTTAAATACCATTTTTCTCCATGGATTACATTTTGTTAAAATATCATACTGATATGAGATTCATATGACTAGTGAAATAAATTCAGCCGTATATTGCGAAGATATAACACGGTAATCTGACTTCATAAGCAGTAGACGCCATGCAGTAAGAAGTAAGCATTCCAATTTTATAGATGCTAGTAAATAGCTAGCACTGCAGGGTTGCCACAGCACCGCGCGGAAACAGGACCTAATGAACGAGCGGGCAGCTGCCATTGGATTTTACAATCGGCGACTCCCATACTCATCATTTGGGATATTGGAGCGGTAGCAATAATGTTGTCATTTTCGCTTATCGAGTTCACACAGTTGTAGCCGTTTCATTTTGCCAAAGCGTCTCGACATAAACTGGAATCAAAACGGGAATATATGTTCGGGTTTAATGAATGGTACGTATCAATAGATAATTATGTAGTCCACGCAAGGTTTGACTATACCCCAAAATCATATAGTAATGGTGAACGTCGACTTGTAGAAACATTACTTTACTTAATACGCAATATGAACTACAACAACCAAACCATGTGGATTAAACTAACAGGAAATATCGGACTTGCCATTGGTGGTATTTTTAATAAACAAAGTATAATAGGATTGAGTATGGGACGCAGAGTATATTCGTTGAATGTCACTGATTTCCAAATATTATTACAATGTGATGGAATAGAAATCAAAAAAATTAATTGAGGGAAATTAAGACATTCAATCAAACCAAAATATCAACGATTTCAGATGTGAGCTAACATAAAATTTCATATGCTTCATAAAGTTTTAACCATCCTGAGTTTTATTCGTAACACTGCTGGCAGATTTTGAAGTACGAGTGGCGTTAAAATTAAAATTATGTTATATAATTGGCTACTTCCGACAAAGAAATAATTCTTTTGGTTAAAAAATGTTCCATATCTTCAAGATCGGTTCGTTACTGGCAAATTCTTGCTAAGCTTCACTATATTTCAAGAAACTTATGTCTGAAATCTGTACCATACGAAATTGTCTGTTATTTTCTCGTTTTCTTTTGTAATTAGTTTAATAATGTGTGAGTGGAGACTTTGCCGGCGTAATGATGCAATAAAATCTTCTCGGTTATCCTGCCGGATGGTGTTGTGTAAACACGAGATTTCAACAGCTAGCTCTGCAGTCTTCATCAGATTTCAAGTGTCTTCCAGCTGTCGCGGTGACAGTCAGCGGCAGCTAGAAGACACCTGACACCTGATGAAGACTGCAGAGCTAGCTGTCGAAATATCGTGTTTATACAAACAATACCATCCGTCTGGGCACCCGAGAGGATTTCATTGCATGTTTAATAATGACGCTTTGTTCCAAGGTTGGATTTAATTCAAATATAGTCATAACTTCAAACAAACTGAACTGAACGCGAACTCCTCAACGACTGAAATAATAACCATGCCTATGCATCAGGCAGTTCAACCAAATACAGAATCTGCTTCGTTTGTTAGGCACAAAATTTAATTTCGCAAGGCTCTTGTACTGTCACCGAGAATAGGACAGAAAGACACAAACAGCAATCAACGGAAACATTAATCCATTTGTGTCTGTGACATTAAACTTAAGACCTAGGTAGCTAGGATTCGTATTGAACTAAATAGACCGATTGTCTCCTCGCTAGATAGCAGAAATGTCACTTCCAGGAACAAGTTTCCATATTGAAGAGCTGTTGAATGAATCAAATATTTCAGCCCTACTATGCCGAGTCAACAGTGTAGCGGATGACTTGTCTTTACTTCATTATTGTTCCCTAGGGGAAATCTACAAAACCATGCCTCTCATTTTTAATTGAATGGAATTTTTAAGTTGGATGGCGCGTATTCTCCGGTGATAATTCACCTAGTCATCTAATCACCTCTTTCTTATTATTTTATTATACTTTGAGCGTTCAATTTCTCCAGCCATCTATTTTTATATTTACGAATTTTAATTTTAAATTCATTTAGCGTTCTTCGAAGATTATTAACCCCTTGTTATTTTTTCCCAATATCTGACACCCTTAACCACAAAAGAACATTTATCCCCAGTCTACTCTGAGCCATCGCACAGTTCGGTTCACTTCCGTGTTTACGCGCGAGCAGTGTCGAGTGGTGTTTACCAAGTGATTGGATTTCACTAATCGGTACAGTGTGTGTTAGTGAATTTATCGACTGTCTATTTTAAGTGTTAAAACAATAGTGGTCAACTAACGCGAAAAAGGACGTTAATACACGGTAGCCAACAGCGTAGTGCTCCAGAGACGCAGTCTCGGAACGCTATGGCTGAGGCCTCTGGAACGATTCCGTCGACCAGCCAGGCAGTGGGCGCGGCATTACACACGTACTATACGATGCAAAACCCAACTTTCGATCCTCTCTTCGACATCGAAGATCCTCAGACACCTCCTACATTTCAAGACACCGGAAAAAATCTTGGCATCCAGATGCAGCCTGTACAAGAACCATCATACGCCGAACGACTCCCACATATGGCAACGGAAGAGATGCAGTACGACCAGGTCGGAGATCTAACAGAGCAACAGCAGCCTCGCCAGATACAAAAAGTGGCATCGCGATCCCGCCCAAGATCACGCTCACCTCAGAAGATTAACCAGTCATCACCAGTGAGTAAACGCGCGAAGCAAAAAGACCAGTGTCAAAATAACCTAGAACTTACTGCAAAAGTCCCGCAACCTATCAATGTAAATGATTCATTAGTTAATGAAAAGATATCCCCGAACGTGACAAACCTAACCCCTATGTCAACATCGCAGCCATACCTGGACCCATCCAGTAACTATGACAAATCTGACTACCCCTCAAATCAAAGTAGCCAAGACAATAGATATTCACTTACTGACAATGGCCCTTACTATGTGATGGTCGAAAGCACTAACAGCAACATAGGCAGACTCCATCCTATGTCTGTTGGAAAAATACTTTTCTGCCAGAACAACCACCAGAAATCAGTAACATAACTTCAGCAGGGCGCAACAGAATTAGAATTGAAGCTAAATCTAGTGCCTCCGCAAACTCCTTGGTGGAACTAAAATCACTTAAAGACAACAACTTAGAGGCGTACATCCCGTACTACATGACGAGGAAGCAGGGAGTGATTCGAAACATTGACACCTCACTGTCCACAGACGAAATAATTAGTGAAATAGTTTCTCCCTTCCCCGTACTGAAAGTCAGAAGATTCACAAAAAAAGTCCCATCGGATAGTGGCACTCAGTACCGCCCCCTACCTGTATGTGTGTTAACCTTCCAGTCCCAAGTATTACCGCAATACGTTTACTTATATGGCATGCGCTGTGAAGTCCAACCCTATGTGCCACCTGTATTACAGTGTTACCGTTGTCTTAGATATAATCACAGTCAATCACAGTGCAAAAGCCAACCTCGTTGCAGCAGATGTGCAGGCCCCCATAATCTCAAAGATTGTACATCAGAAAACCAGCTAAGTTGCATTTACTGTCAAGGACACCACTTGTCCACCGACCGTTCTTGCCCGGAATATAGACAGCGAGCTGAAAGGAAACAAACTTTGGTAGCCAATAGTCCCCAATACTGGCCACAATTAACATACCCGCGTTCATACGCGAACATAGCAGCATCCAGCCCTCAACTTGTACAAATGGGTCAGCAACCACCGGAGCAAATTCCTATTCATATAGCTGCCAAACAAGTCGTTCCTCAAACCTTGCCTCCAAGCCCCATCGTAGCCTATGATGGTAGCAGCTCTCAAGCACGTGAAGTCGGAAGCCGCTATGATTTCCGCCAAACAGCTCCACGCAGCCGCCTAAAAGGAAACTCGACCCAATCAAATGTAGCAGGAAATAGAATAACAATTCCCAGACATTTATTTTGGAGAAGTGATGGTCCTTTAAGCCCAATAATAAACAACCACCATGAAACTACAATTCAACCAACACCTTTAGAGTCAACCTATGGCAAAGAGAGCACAGAAACGATCCCACCCTCCAATAAATCCTCCCCACTGGTTGAAAAGCTCTTGATCTTCATTATCTCTATACTAGAAGAAACCAAAACCAGTGGCATAATAGACCCGACACTCATTGGTACTAAACTACAGGAACTATTAACTACCATCGGAGCTTAAATCCTCCAACAATGGAAAACATCTTATGTGACATTAAAATCGCACATCAAATAAAAATACCGCAATTGAATTCCTGGTCGCTATTGCCAAACAGAGAAAACTTCACTACAGAACCTAAGTTGGCGACATCTTGTAATTGGTTTGAACTAAACCTCTCCCAGGAAATCTATGGCCCAAGGACGACAGATTACAATGCTACAATGGAACGCCCGTTCACTAAAATCTAATAAGGAAAGTCTTGAACAGGCATTAAGAGCGCACGACGTAGATATTGCCACAGTCGCCGAAACATGGCTGAAACCAACTGACAGCATGAGTATTAAAAGCTACAGCATCATTCGTTGTGATCGTAATGACGGATATGGAGGAACTGCTATCTTCGTCAGAGAGGGAATGACGTACAACACAGTGCAACTTGACACCACAGGACTACCGATTGAAGCCTGCGCCATCTCCTTAAGAGTTAACAATACCTGGCTGACAATAGCGACGATATATCGTCCCCCCAACACGGCTCTCACAAAACCTCAATTATTAAGGCTATTACAAAAACTACCCAGCCCATATATTATCACCGGAGATCTGAATGCGCACAACAGTGCTTGGGGGAGCGGAAAACAAATCATCTTGGCCGAATAATAATAGAGATAACAGAAGAAGAAAATCTAGTTATACTTAATGACGGCACAGCTACAAGAATCTGTAACCCGACGGAACGTAAATCAGTAGTGGACATTGCATTGGCCTCCTCGAATATTGCAGCATTGCTCGATCACAGAGTGATCCACGAGCCTCTGGGATCAGATCACTACCCGATTTTGATCACCATGAGACTAAATCAACCCAGCAAAAAACCTCAGGCAACATCAGGCACAAATGGAATATCAGGAACGCAAATTGGAACGTATACACTGATACTGCTGCGACACAGTTAAACAACCTAAACGATGGTGGAGTGACAGAGGAAAACTATAACAGCCTGATCCGGGTTATAAACCATGCGGCCAAACAAGGCATACCCCAAAAGAAACAAAAAGAAATGAACACTACCAGGAACCACCCACCATGGTGGAACGAGGAATGCGAGAAGGCTATTCAAGAGAGGAGAGACGCGCTCCGAAAATATCGTAGATGCAGCAACATGGAAAATTTCATAGAGTTAAACAAAGCACAAGCTCGTACAAAAAGAACATTGAAACAGATGAAGAAAGAAGGTTGGAAAAATTTCTGCGCATCAATCAATAGAAACACCCCAATTACCACCATATGGACAAAAGTCAAAAACTATAAACGATCAACTGAAACAGTGCACCCGACGTCGAACATAAGCACGGAAATGCTGGAGCAAATACTAACAACATTAGCACCTCCTTCCGCCAACCCAATCTGCAACTCCCCACCTGAAGATGAAGCTAGCGACCCCATGTCAAGACCTTTTAACATGGAAGAATTTGAAAAAGCGTCCAAGAATTCCAATAACACGGCACCAGGAATAGACAACGTCCACTACAGAATGATCGGACACTTACCATCACGAGGGAAAAAGATGCTCCTAAAAGTTCTAAACAATGTCTGGAATAAAAGACAACAGATTGCAGGATTAAAAATTCGAGAATCATCCCGATCCTGAAGCCGGGTAAAAACCCGTCAATAGCCACATCCTACAGGCCCATAGCACTATTGCCATGCCCATATAAACAACTGGAGAGGATGGTGAAGAATAGGATCGAATGGTTTGCCGAACACAATGACCTTCTGCCAGACCACCAGTGGGCGTACAGACGCGGTAGAGGCAGCAATGACCTACTAGTAAGACTTGTCACAGACATCCAATCCAGCCTAAGTAGAAACCGATATCTCATAGCCCTCTATACTGACATCAATAGCGCCTATGACAATGTCAACCTCGAGCTACTGGCGGGGAAGATGCAGAACATGGGCTTCTCCGCAACCTTTACTTACAACCTAATATCAATGCTGCAGGACAGAATACTGATAATAAACACAAAGGAGTTACAATAGGACCGCGACACACGAGCCAGGGTCTGCCGCAAGGATCGATTCTATCACCGATCCTCTTCAATATATACACGTATGACCTGGCCAAAATACTACCCAGGGGAGTGTACATACTACAATATGCAGATGACATATGCATATACGCAGAAGGCGAAACGCTGACGGAATGCATAAAATTGCTTAGTACAGCGATGGAAAGATTAAACAAATGGTTGCAAGATAATGGGATGCAGATTGCACCAGAAAAATCAGCAGTAGTAATATACACGAGACACCGATTACAACAAATGGAATCTGTACGACTTGGGCCATACCTATTTCCAAACAAAAAGGTAATAAAATACTTGGGCATGCAAATAGACGCCAAACTTAGCTGGGGTCCACATATAACATACATGATAGACAAATGTGAGAAGGCTATCAATCTGCTGCGTGCAACAAGTGGCTGCTGGTGGGGAGCTGACCCGAAAATACTCTTACTCCTCTACAGAGCTTTGGTGCGTCCGATAATTGACTATGGGTGCCTCTGTTATAGCTCTGCAGCTGAAACTCTGCTCAACAAAATAGATAAGGTTCAATACAAAGCACTGCGCATATGTTTCGGCGCAATGCGCTCTACACCCACAAACGCACTCTTGGTAGAAGCCATGGAACCTCCACTGAACATCCGACGATACTACCTATGTGGGAAATTCATCTCAAAGATTATGCAGTTCCGAAACAATCCCTTAATAGATGTATTAGAGACACTGGCGCACAGAACCACTTGGACAGTTACTGGCGTAGGAAAAAAATACCACTGCTCGCTACAACATACATCGACTTAGTTCAATACCAACCTATAATCATTTCCTCAAGCAGAATGCCTTGCTTTGAAGGCTCATACAAATCAACGATAATCAAAATGGAGATGAACTTGGACATACCATTCACAGAAAATACAGAACGGAACACAAGCCTGTTATTGGAAACTCTTGCGCAATACGAAAATAGTGTACACATTTACACCGATGGTTCAAAGATCGGCAGCACAGTAGGCTGTGCCTTCGTGGATATGCACGCACGAGTCGAATCGATGTATAAACTCCACAGCGAAGCGACGATATATACCGCCGAAATGGTTGCCATACTCAAGGGATTAGAATATGCCAAGAGCACCAGCTCCAACAGTGATCATACTATCTGACTCTCGAAGTGTCCTCGAATCTCTACACCATCTTAATAATAATGCGTGGAGATGCCCCTTAACGTACCAAATCCTGGAAAGTGTCAGGGAACTAGAAGAAATAGGAAAACGGACCATCTTTATCTGGATAAAAGCGCACACGGGAATTTACGGCAACGAAAGAGCGGATCAGTTGGCTAAGTCGGCAGCCTCCGACGGTACAACATCCATATATCAAGACGACTGATCTCCTGTCCACCTGCGCGCCAAGGGAAAACAACTGTGGGAAACATCGTGGGAAGAAACAATAAAAACAAAAGGAAAACATTACGGCACCATACATCCAACAATCCTAAATCGCAGTGGCATCAAACGAATTACGTACCAAGAAAAACAATTGTCACCATTAGCAGACTAAAATTCAATCATGGCTTCTTCCCAAAACACTTACACCGCATTAATTCACTGAACACCCCAACCTGCACATGCGATGGAAGCAGCATATGCGAACCCAACCACCTCCTCTTTGCCTGCAAGGAAAAATGGCGGGAGAGCACACAGCTCATTCAAGAACTTGTGGGATTAGGAATACAATTACCAATAAACGTTACCCACCTCCTGGCTCTGGAAGATGTTACCATCTATAAAATAATAACGAGGTTCCTGGAAGAGAACAACATCAAGATTTAGTGTTATTGTTTTGATCTTGTAATTCTGTAATCACATTGTATATATTATATTTTATATTATATCATACTATATTTTAACCACGTTGTGTACAGAGTGAATGCGATTGCGTTGTTATATTGTATATTGTATTGTGGTCTAGATGCGGTATGACTGTGGAGTGACGCTCTGTGTTGAAATGTGTCACATTTTTGTGTAAACATTATACTCTAATTGTATTGTTGTGATGTGTGTGAGATTGCATTGTTGAATTTCATATTATACTATGTTGCGGTATGGCTGCGGTATGTCTGTGCAGTGGTACCGAGTGTTGAAACATGAATGCCGTATCTTTGTGTGGTCAAATTATGTTTAATGGTATTGAATTGCTTATATATACTATAGATGTAATTGTGTCTTTATATTGTGTATGATACCATATCACAGTTTGGCGTTGGCTTTGGATGTGTTATCAATGGTGAAAATAAGTGTATTCCTATTTCAGTCTTATGCTGCTATTGATCACTGATGCAAGTATTATAATGATATGAGGCTGGCTGTAAGGAGAATATCCAAATGCCATTAAATAAAAATAAAAAAAATAAAACATTTATCCCTTCCGTTATGCATGAAATAAGTTCCAGTTGTGACAATGGTCATCTTTTACTTTCCGTGCAGTCCTCTTTATTCTTCGACCAATATCCCTCCAAGCCTTTATACAGGACGATAGTAAAAACGATTACCCACCAACAAAATATGGATCGTGATGCCGCGTACTTGTCTGTCAATCTGAGTTCTGTACCTCAGCTGTAATGTTTTATTTTCTGCTCAAATCTGAACTATACCAAACTACATCAATATTAGCGCTATCCCCAATGCGGCATAGCGCTTTTCCACGCCACATTACTTTGCTGGGCGTTACAACAGACCCTAGTTCAGACCCTGCTCTGGGCTTACCGTCTATTCCGATTTCGGTGTTTACATGTTATCCGGAATCTTCTGGCCAAATGCTAGGACAGTTCACCGTTTCCTAAACACGACTGGTAGACTCACGTTGTGCCGTTGAATCCGTATCACCTAGAAACATACTGAAGATTGTAGACCTAGAAAAGTGAAAATGAACCGATGTATTGAAAGGGAATATGTAACTCTGCCTTTACTATACAATATTAAGAGTATCAAAGACCTGTAATAAGGATCTTAAGAAAGCCAATATTAATCTACGAAATAGGAAAAAAAGTGTAAAGAGAGCGTAAAACTTAACTTAGTCCACAACCCGAAGGTTGGTTGGATCCTCCCGTAGGAGGCGTACTAAGCCATTGTGTCAGAGGTAAGACGGCCAATTCCTTTCCTCTGGTACCTACAGTTCAACGTGGAATCCGAACCACGGAGAGTCCTGGCATAGCTGATATTATCAAACACAACTCTCAAAATTGCTGCGCCTGCCGGGATTCGAACCCAAAAACCGGAGCAGTTAAGGTTTTGAAAGCTAGTGCCTTCACCACTGAGCAACCAGAACGCTCAAAGAGAGCGTAATGAGTTATATACCCTATAAAAATTTTGAAGTGAAAACGTCTATTGGCGCGCTAGGAGATGTTTATATGGGGGTAAATCTGTGAGTTCGTGACTTCCCGTCACCGACATGGTATGACGTGTATCATATGCACGTTTGACGCTTTTCGGATTGGTAAAATCCTCTGAGTTGACGTCACTAGCATGCTGATGTTACCAGTATATTGTGTAACTGTAAGTGTGGGGTTTTGCGCTTGGACAGCAGTGAAAGTGTAAATTATACTTTTTTTTTTTTTTTTTTTTTTTTTTTTTTTTTTTTTTTTTTTTTGGTCGTCAGTCTTTAGACTGGTTTGATGCAATCCCCCATCCTTCCTATCCTGTGCTAACCTCTTCATTTCTACATATCCCTTACAACTCACGTCCTCAATTATCTGCTTCATATATTCTAATCTCTGTCTTCCTCTACAGTTCTTACCTTCCACTGTTCCCTCCACTAACAAATTAACCAATCCAGCATGTCTCAGAATATGACCTACAAAGCCTGTCTCTCTTCTGTAGTCTTCTCCCAAACTTCTTTCCTCCCCCATTATTTCCAAAACTCGTTCATTTAGTACTTTGTCTGTCCACTTAATTTTCAGCATTCTTCTGTAGCACCACATTTCAAATGCTTCAATTTTCTTTCTTTCCTGGTATTATTTAAAGTCCATGTTTCACTACCATAAAGTGCTGTGCTTCCACACATGTAGAGTTTTAAACGTTCTTTTCTAATTCCTAGATCAATATTTGAAACTAAAAGACTTTCTCTTTTTCATGCAAGGCTCTTTTTGCTAGTGCTATTCTGCTTTTAACATCATTCCTGCTTCGGCCATCGGTTGTAATTTGCTTCCCAAGTAACAGAACTCACTCACTTCTCCTATTGCATCAGATCCTATTTTTTATTTAATCTGCTAGTATTGGTGTCATTTCTGCTACATTTCATGACTTTTGTTTACTTTGATTTATATTCAGTCCAAAATCTTCCTTCAGTACTTTGTTCATGCCATTCAATAACTTCTCAATATCCTCAGCCCTCTCTGCTAATAAGACAATGTCGTCAGCAAATCGTAGCATACTGATTTTTCTCCCTGAAAACTTATGCACATGGAAATTTTTCTTTGACTTTCTTCATTGCTTTCTACATACAAGTTGAATATTAACGGGGATAGACTACAACCTTGTCTCACACCCTTTTTAACTGATGCATGTCTCTCGTGATTCTCTACTTTTATCACAGCCACTTGATTCTTATATAGTTATAGAGGATTCTTCTATCTCGATACTTTAGACCTGACTTCTTTAGAATTTTGAACATCTTGTCCCACCTAACATTATCAAAAGCTTTTTCTAAATCAACAAATGCTATAAAAGTATCTTTGTTTTTCTTGATCCGCCCTTCAAGTATTATGATATATGTAATTTGAGAGGATTAATGTCCTCGGGATACCCTTTGGGTCTTTAATGCAGTTGTTTCCCGTTGCCTTCGGCATCCCCATGCCGTTGATCATTTCTGATTCATCCGCCTTTAGGGGCCGTTTCCAACCCAAGGGCAGAGGGTGCCCTGAACCGCTCCCCGCTCTTCCGCCCTCATTTCAGAGGCCGTTGGCAACAGTGGGTGACTCCTTATACCGGGAATCTTTCAGTCGCCAGAGCCTCGTCCGTGCAAACAGGGTGCACCACGTGAAGGAGAGGTTGAATTTGGTTGGAAAGACTAGTATAGTCTCCCCAAACCCTTACTTGTATCTAATATACACAGACGGAAAAAAAAAATCCCAACACCAAGAAAGACTTGTGTTAGATAAACGAAATTTGGTAGGCGTGTTTATACATCTGAAAGATGACATCGATTCAAATTTCGCGCTTCGCGCATAAGTGTGGCGCCTATTCAGCTACTCAGAGCTTGCAAATCAGGTTTGCTTTAAATACGCCTGTAAAGTTTGTGAACGTTATTTACCGCTGAGATTTGACATAGTGAGTTGATGTTAGCCAAGAATTCCTTTAGAAGACGAAGAACCATTATCAACAGCTCACCGAGTTTGAACGAGGTCGTGTA
>JARYHS010012519.1:143203287-143250404 GCA_031002005.1 Vandiemenella viatica | reverse complement strand
GTCGAGGGATTCTATTCTATCGAGAGTTTTACCACTTGTCCTTTCTTGAAACTCACACAATTTTACTCTGAGCTCCGACTTCACATATTTTTCATACCAATCCGACAGGCAAGTGCTTGTTGTGACTTCACGCATTTTAGTTAAAAAGCACATACGGGCGGTTTCCAAAATCATTTCCTTCTGTATTTTATATGTGTTAATAAGTCCAACCTGCACCTTTACAGATGGGGAGGACCGATTATCCACAATTTCGCGAACTTTACCGGCAACAAGTTTAAAGCAAGCATCAATGAAATTCATTGGATCTATGAAATTTTGAGAATTTGAAATTGGACCCGGAATAAATTCTATTTTTAAATGCACTAGCCTGTCTTCAAGGACTAAGCGCGATACTGCTGACTCACCTATCGTTGCTGCCTGATCATGACTGCATAAGGCTGCCCCTGCACCGGCATACTGCCGACTTGGCCCCGGCGATGGACTGACATACTGCCGGCTGGGCCCCGGCGATGGGCTGGCATACTGCCGGCTGGAGCCGGGCGAAGGATCGGCGTACTGCCGGCTGGAGCCGGGCGATGGGTCGGCGTACTGGCGGCTGGAGCCGGGCGATGGGTCGGCGTACTGGCGGCTGGAGCCGGGCGAAGGACCGGCGGACTGCCGGCTGGAGCCGGGCGATGGACCGGCGTACTGCCGGCTGGAGCCGGGCGAAGGACGGCTGGAGCCTGGCGATGGACCGGCATACTGCCGGCTGGGTCCCGGCGATGGGTCGGCGTACTGTCGGCTGGGTCCCGGCGATGGGCTGCTGGGGGGCTCGGCTGCTGCTGTGGCGGGCGGTCGGCTAGGTTCCGACGTCTCCCATGGTCGCCATATTGGTGGCGGAACTGCCTCGTTGGCCGGGCGTCCGACCGCCCCCTCTGAAACATAAAAAAAGAAGAAAAATATTTTAGTATCATGAAAAACATAATTTTGTACGCATAAAATATTATAGGTAAATTACTGATGTACTGGACTTACCGATATTCCAGTGTGCTGGTGGTTGCGGTGGTGGTGGAGTTGGTGACATGCTCTGCGGCACATCCACGTCAATGCTCCATAGTGAGCAATCACAAGCTCTTTTTGGCTACTTAATTCTTCAGAATTGCCCTTACGCTTCTCTGGGCGTGATGGTTCATCTGAAAAAGAAAAAAAATAATGTATTAGCAATAGTTATAAAGACATGGGAAAAAAAATAATCTATAGATAAATACGTACTGAAATAAAAAAGGTCACTGCAGGAAATATCCAAATCACCTGCGAACAAATAAATTAATAATATAGACTACTGCTTCATTTTTTCATAAATCTAGTTACGTTAAAAAAATATTATCATTACCGAAATCATCCGCAGCGAGAATTTCATCAAAGTCTGAAGCAGAGAGAAAAAAAAAAAAAAATCATCAGTATATGTGAAAGAATTTAAAACAGTCAGAAAAACAAGTTAAATAACAATATTTACTTACCAATATCGGCGAATAAGCTAAGATCCTCAGAAGACATTGTGATGATCGAAGTGTTCAGCTCGGCCGCTCAGAGGAGACTGGATGGCTGAAGGGAGGTCTCTGCCCTATTTATACACGAGTCTGGAGCCTTAGCGTGGGAAGACTGCGTCCCCGGGCGCAGCTGCGCGCGGGAGCCTTTGATAGCGTGGGAACACGACGCTTTGCCTGTGTTGTCTGGCGACATTAATCTCCCGAGGAATCTAAGACCATATTTCTCGGGGTAAATTATATTCCTCCCGCACAATCGTGAAAGTTGAAAAAATGTTTTAGCTTTTAACACACACACACATACCTTCCGAGGAGGCCAGGTGGTATTTATGAAGCCTGGCGCGCGGATAAGGGAATATTTATGAGTGTGGGCGCGGCGAGCCGACTACTTAAAATTCAGGCCGGGAGGGGCTGGCGCGGCGGCGTGGGAGCCTTTGATAGCGTGGGAAGCGATAATTAATGGCTTGCAGCTGCGCGCGGGCGGCGCGGCGGCCGGCTACTTAAAATTCAGGCCGGGAAGGGTGGGCGCGCCGGATAATATTTATGATGCAGGTGTGCTGTATCGGGCGGCTATCCCTGAGAACGAAACAGAGTTTAAAAAACATACGCTAATACTAAAATTCATATCTCGGAAAGTACTTATCCGATCTTTTTCGGATAAATACCACTGTAACGGCCAGAAAAAAATCCTTATTACTTGACATGTAATAACGCTATTTTAAAATTATAAATTGTGTTATAAAAAAAAATATTAAACCAAGGTCCCCAGAAGCGAATATTATACGCATTTCGAATTGAATTTGAGGTTTATTACTCTGACCGCGTGACGTCACACCACAAGAATGTAATACTAAAGTGAATATTGTACCGTAATTGAGGTTAAAAAAAATAATAAAGCCATTTAGAGACGATTTATGAGCCGTAACAACGTGGCACCTGCGCGACGTGGGTGGTCTGGCGAACACCTGCGCGACGTGGGGGGTCTGGCAGCACGTGCGCGGCGGGGGGGGGGGGAGGGGAGGGGGGGGGGAAAACTGGCAACGGACGCAGGTCCATATGAAATACATGGGGAAAAACTGGCAACGGACGCAGGTTAGGGCACTACTTACCTAAGAATTTTAAAATTGTCGACCATTTTCTGCATTAAAATAAAAAATAGTTACTCCTACTACAGTTCGTAAATTGTGAGCTAAACAAATAAAAGTTTGATTAATTAATATATTCATTCTGCAGGACTTGCCTTTATTACAGATGCACTGCTTCCTAATAAATTGCATTGGTGCTATTTACCATAATGTTGATTACAGTTGTACAATTGCGCTAACAGTGCCGGCAGCAACGTGGTGGTGCTTTGGAGAGTCGTCGAACGAAGCTTTCTTTTCAATCTAAAAATGTGCCAAATCTATTCTTATGAAGGTCATTAGAGTAAGTAGTCTTAATTGCACGAGACGCAACTCGCACGTGGCTTTACTATTATTACAATTACGGCTACGAATGTAGTTCTAGAAGGGGATTTATGGTAACCGAATGATTGGTATTCAATTATGCCTATTTTTTTCTAAGAGCTTTACACCTCTTCGATAGCAAGGTATTTTAGAGGCCGGAGAAAATGGGAGGCAAGGAACGGGAAGGAAATCGACCAGTGCCTTCGAAAACCAAAATTTGGACGACCAAACGGAGATTTGAACCAGTGTACTCCAAACTGCTTGGCTCGAGCGTTACCGTTTATCCAGATAGTTCGGTAAAAGGATTCTTACATAATCCATCTTGGCATTAATTTCGAGAAACGATGGGAACCTGTGTGAATCCAATCTGCTTCCTCCCGAATGTCAGGAGCAAACGTTAACCGTTCACATTGTGGATTCCTGTTTTGGTGGAATTATACAGAGAAAGATGGTTAAAGCTCATCCGACCAACAAAACCTTGATATGTGATTCTTTAGGTATGATTATCGTAGCTGCCCATTTCCTGAAAAATTTGCGACAAACCTTTTTTCCCCCGGTGATTGCTTAATCCATACGGCTGTGTTTTGCGCTGAACATGCGGGTGCATTGCGTGCTGCGTTCCGCTCCAAATTCAATGCTAGTGGCCGGCTAGAGCTCGCCACTTAAAACTAAGTGCGATGGGGCATTTACATGCAAATAAAGTGGCTGCCATTAGTTACAGCGCCCGCAAAATTGCTTGTTTTGCGGTTCGCACCAGCCAGCAGGGGGCAATGGGAGCACCATGCGGGGAATTTATACTTTGCCGCTCTTCAGAGGTCAGCGCTACCGTAGCAGCATACACAGTACTACTGTAGTCTAGGGTAAAGCGCTTCGCAAACTATGCTATAATTCTCACGTTGTAAAAGTACGATGTAAGCATTAATTAAATTAGTTCGACTGCGTAAAAGTTTTTACTGGAAATTAAATAAAGAACACTGCAACTATGTCCAGCCATCCAGATTTGGGTTTCCCGAAATCGCTCCAGCCGAATGCTGTGATGGTTCAAAAGTCGATGGCCGAATTCTTTACCGTTGCTTGTCCCCAGTCCCTTTCAGCATCTAATAACCGCGAAGTCTATGAAGCGTAAAGCCCAAAGAAGACAGGTCCCAGACATAAGCGGAGGGAAAACAGTTTACTTAATATTAATAATAAAATTTTCATACAACTTTAGAATGGAAGTATCAAACAATCTGAATGCCAAGTGTCAGTTTTAAGAAACAAGGTAATAAATAAAATTAAATACGAACAAAGGAAAGAGAAGATGAAGAAATAACACTTAGTGTGAAACAAAGATGAAACTATCATCATTTTATACCCTAGAAATGGGAACTGGGCCCAAGCCCGTGATCTTTGTTTTGATATGATCACGGGTTAGAATAGTTCCCATTTTTAGAGTCTAAAATGATGATAGTTTTACACTATGTGTTTTCTCCGTAAAATTGAAAGAATTTCTATTTAGACTGAGAGAAACATACTCATGGGGAAAGACACGGTCTATAAATAGAGTAAAAAGACCAAAGTTCGTGATCGCTTGATACGACCTGATTGAAATACCAACTTGACCTGTAGTTGGGGGTCACTCTACATAATTTGAAGAATTTATTTTGAACGAATATCGTAAAAATATCAAGGGTCTTGATCCTTTGATCCGAACTTGACCTGTATTTTTTCCCACAGGGTTAGTTATGCAAAATTTAACGAATTACTGTTCAATTTGCCGGGAATTGTCATGAGTAAAGACAAATTTGAATCGACAGAGACGCCCTGTTTATATTTCGCAGGATATATGTAAGTAGAAATGATAAATAATTTGCAAAAAGCAGTACACTTGCTACAAATAATTTCTTCATCATAATACTTGCAGAAATCGCGCAGTAATGTTGTATTAAATGGCAAAACAATTCTTTTTATATACGTAACGTTCAGGTCGACGGTAGGAGCGGAAGAGTACTGGGATCAAGGATCTCGGCATTTGCCTGGAGTTATTTCTGGAAACCAATGAAAACTGTCCTATGTCCAAATGGTGATTCGAACCCACATCCTCCACAGGCGAAGCCAGAGCTTTATCACTTCCCTCCACGCTCGATCCTATGGTTCCGTATTTCATATTTGGGTGAAGTTGATATTTAAAATAAAATAAAATCATTTAGCACGAAGACTCGAACGATTAAACGCACTTTACAGTAGTAAGGAAGAATATAATGTAAAAAAGTTTACAAAACAATGTCGATTTCAAGAAATGCTATATGAAAGTGGAATATGAATAATAAAAAAATGACACAGCCAGTATTCAAAATACGTCGACTAGATTTCTCATACATGTAGCAATGGTTACTAAATGCTAAATATGAATATTCGTAAAAGACACGAGACTCACGAAATTCTTACTTACATATAAAGCACTGCGTCGAAGAATTATGTAATCACGCAGGATCAGATGGAAGTATCTAGGAAATCTATAAAAGCATTCAACTCTAGAGAAGACCGTTTAAGTTGCGATTTGTCTGCGAAAAATAAATATTATTTCTTTAAATTTTATTTTATTATCATAACAGAAAGTTGGATACTGATTCTTTGTTGTTGTTTTTTTTTTAAAGTGACAAAGGTTATATTGAATGGACAATTAAGAGACATTAATCAATATATTGAAAAATGCGTAAATGTAATGAATTAACAACCCGTCATGATTTGTTAAATAAAAGTAATATAACAGTGTACATATGAAAAATATTGAAAATTATTAAAAATACTATATTAGACACGTCCGAATAGCATAGAAAACCAATAATTAACTTCCTTTATGATTGTATAATATTTTTAATTGCTCGATGACATCAGCACATCCGTCTCTTGGAAAGTGAGCCTAATTTTCAAAACGATGTGTGAAGACACCAGAGCAAGTAAAGAAGTTTCACTACAATAATTAGAAAAAAAAATCAGTTTCGTTGATGGACCAGCATAATTCTATTTCCATTTAATCACTATTCGTAAAACAACAACTCACAAAAGCTGAGATACGATAGTATGAAAAATAAAATATAATGCACAATATTTTGTTATCCCTCATCTTTTAATTAGCAAACTGTAGTATATTTACTTATTTATTAGATGGTGGAGTAATAAAACTCTAATTAGAGGAAGAATTTTTGAGGACCATAATTATGCTTTATAGATTATTTTGACGAAGTTTGTTGTGTTATTACGGGCACAGAGTAAAATCGTAACTGATGAAAATGTACTTGGTTACGAGCTTTAAAATACTCCAGGCTGGTATAACTAGTTTGTAAGCGAAGCTGGAAAATTAATTCCTACTAATTGCAATTTCTTCGCAAGTTACTGCTTTGCTGAGTGTTCTTCACGCCACTTAACAGTACAGTTACCTCGCCGGTATCGTTCAAAGTTTATCCCCTAATGAATTCCTTAATAGAATTAGCACTGATTGAGAAGCGTTCCATCCTGTTTAACAGTTCAGAGAAGTCGTTACTTTGCATTTTAATTGACACCCAGCTGGCAATTTACTGTCGAATCTCGCCGGTCCGTTGGCTTGTTAGACAGAGCAATTAATCCACGAACATAACGAATCGGGTGGACACTGGTCGGTGAGGGAAAACGAAGCGAATGAATGTCTCGCCTGGCACTTTTAATACATTGGTCTTGTCCGCAGGAGGGAAAATAGAAGGATAGTAGTCCCTAGTGACCAGACACGGCTAGTGGTGTTGCTGTATACTTAATGAGATCTTACTCGTCTGGCTTGTTAAATGGAAATTCCTCGACCGACATAACGAGCTAGCCAGACGGCTAGTCAGTAATTGTTGTGCTGCAGCAGAGGATGCAGGCAGCGAAGCTCCCAAAGTTACCGTTTCGACATTGCATTTCGTTAAACGAGCTGTGAATTAAAAAAAAAAAAACTACTATAATGAACCTGTTGTGTGTCAAAGGTATACGGAGCCACAGAGAATGCCGCAAATTGCGGAGCTATAACCTAAAAGTTGTTCATCATCCTCACCACTTTTTACCAACCTTTTTTATCGGATCGGCTGCCTATAATGAGTTGTACTAATCGTTGGCATCGTTGAATCTGGCGCTTTAATTTAATTGCTTCTGACGCAAAGAATTTTATACCTACTGCCAGATTGTAGGAAGCGAAGTGCTGCCATCTGTCTCTGAAACGTGTAACTATGTTCTGTGTGTGATAAGTGTATTTTGTGTTCGTGAAATGTGTTGTTTATGAGGCGGTGATTGGTGACAGTCTCGGAATTCGGCTTGATGGCAGCGGAAAACCGTAGTTTACACAGCCGATAGGAGGTGCTTGACCTCGTGCCCGTTCCGTTGTATCTCCCAGATCCAGTGTGCGGCTCCTCACGCTGGCACTGATGATAAGCTTTTACAAAATCATATTACGTAGTTTCACTTTTCTTGTACTGTTTTTATATATTATGTGGAAAATATAGATGCTGTTAGGCAATTAAAATATGGAAGAATACCGAAAAAACAACCCATCACTCATCACAGGTGACAGGTTTTTTTATTTGTTTTGTTTTTTGTTTGTTTTTTGTTTTTATTTTTTAATTTGTCTAAAATAATGGGACAGGTCTATTCAGCTAACCAATGAATATATACTGGAAAATTTTCTTGGCGTGGTTAAACGGATGTGATATAACACCAGCACAATTATGTATTAGGCTGTAACGAAATGGGTTAAGGCAGCATTTATATTGGTTAACTATGGGAATATTATTGTTTAGTTGATGTATTTTAGAGATTACATGGGATGGCAATAAGAGAAAATATTCCATTTCAACTACTAATCAAATTTTATAACAAATAAATTTTAAAAAACAGTACTTGTCAATATAAACAATCTATAAAATATATGTATCTTGTATGATTGACTGAGCATGAGACATGGATTTGTTCATTGAAAAGCCAGGGACGGAATAACTACATAATGAAGTTATGTAAAATCGGAGACACAAGTATCCGTTGTTGTTGATCAATTCCTGTTTCAGGTCGGAAGGAAACTTGATTTTCAGTGAACCGTTCATTTAAGGTACATTACCATCTCATAACAGCACAAATCACAGTGACGGCGACTGTGGGAGCAAAGTAATCACCACTGATGATCAGTGAAACCGAATGGTTGTCCGGATTTCGTAAACTATACTCAGTAGAAATCAGTCAGCCACAAGACACTGCTCCCGGCATAGTTAGGATGCCAAGAACACTCTCTGTAATGCCAAATCATGAAGTTCTGTCCACTGAGAGTTTTATTATGATCTCCCTACAGTATGCCTCGTTTTCTCTCGAACGGAACCAATCAACCAATCCCCGCTCCGCATTAAGGCTTTGTCCGTCGTCGACAACATATTAAAAAAAAATTACAATAATTTTATAACGTAGCTGATAATGTTGTGTGTCGTTGCAGGATCATGTCCGACAACATCCTGGGCACCATTGGACCCGACACATTCGCTGCCAACACCGCCCTTAAAAGACTGTGAGTACTGTAGTTTTTAATGTGAGAAATAAATCACATATACATGTATTTTATATTAAAATCTGCATATTCCTACGTTTATTCCAAACATTAAAGTAAATGACGGAATAGGAGCTTGGGAAATCGTACACTGTAAAACATATAAATAAAATTGTTTCTACAGTTAACATTAGGGAAGTTACACTTTCTGCCCTATCTGAAAAGTTCCGGGCCTTAGCCAATGACGGTGATGTTGAGGCCAATTACGAAACATGCAACTTCACAATTTTTTTAGGATCATCAAACTCCACAAATAAATTTAAAAAATTCCGTGATATTTTTCAAATCTATTAGACATCATGACAAGGAATAACCGACAACCCAGAATTGGTAGTGATCTAAAACTTTTCGGGAAGAGTCGTGTTAAAGTTATTAATCTTATCTTATATACCATGATTGTAAAATATAAAACCTATTCAATAGCAAAACCAATTATTAAGTCATTACCATAGCTACAATAGGTAGGGAATAAACCATAGAATTATTAACATCATTCTATGGATTGAAAGCCCAAATCTGAAAAATGTAAGTAAATCCATGTCTTGGTAATTAATATTGAAACGAAGGTAAAAAATTTACATTCAATGAAGATTACGGCAGGAAACACACCGTTTGACTGCTATACAATGATAATCGTTTTGTTTAAGGAAAAGACCTGCTTGCGAACAGCGTTTTATACTAATTGTTTCCCTTAAACATAGAGATAAGGAATGTTATGACGTATTAAACTGGAATGATATCTGCAAATCCAGCTGTTGTACGGTCCAAAACCTTTCAGTGCGTTCAGGACAACTGAAGAATAACTTCACTTTCTGTAACGGAAAATAATAAGAGTAGGGGAACAAATCTGTGAAGTAGTGTGAAGCACTAGATATGGATTTTTTTTTTTTATTATTATTATTATTATTTTTTTTTTTTTTTTTTTTTTTTTTTTTTTGTACTCTTTGGGCTGATGCATTATCGAGAAGGAAAACCCGAAAGTGATTTCCCATTATTCTCAGCCTAAAACATTAAGATTTTGTCAGACTTTAGACTGTGATTTGACTTGCATTGTTTAATTTATGGCTTTTTTTTGTTGGCCAAAATTACCTATAAATACTTTTCGAACTTCAACTTTTCGGAAGGCTGTATCTTTTAAAGGATATTATTCTGGTGATAATTCTGTGAAAGTTAAAAATGTGTTTAATTTTCTTTCGAAGTTTGGATCGTTTCACAGCAGGTTTTTATCTTAGATGAATTACATTATTACAAAATAAATTTACCCAGTACTCTATGAAACAAATTACGATGATAAACACCAGTTCATTATAGTCCAACTTTCTTGGGACATATAATTTTATTACTGTAAATAAAATTTCGCGTAAGCCCAACACAAGTACAGATGAAGGCAGTAAGGTGAATCATTCTTTCCTGCAGGCGGTTCCGTATCGCTAACAATCAGTTCGTACTCGGTCATTTGTCAGCACAAATGATGTGTCAAGAATGAAAGATCTCTGTAACAAGTTTCACGTCGTCCTTACAGATACATCATACCATTGTCTAGCCAGTTACCGCTTTCTTTTACTCTCTGGTCATCAGAATAAGAACCGCTAATTAATTTCGTACTGAAAATTAAAATCCCCGCAACGGTAATTAGATCTGCCCCCACTACTGGGGTGAGGCAGGGCGTCCGAAGGCCGCTGCTCTTTCGTTTTGTTGTGTTTGTTTGTTTTTGCAGCTGAAGGTGGTTTTGTTTCGCACTGTGCCCGCAGGTCACTGCAGAACTGCCGCCTGATGGAGGTGCCCACTTTGGCTCTGCGTCTGCTCTCTGGGCTCACGTCTCTGTAAGTAGACTCGCAGCCCAATCGCACTAACCTCGGCCACGCTCCGAACATGAAACCACACTCCACCGTAACACAAATAAAATTCTGGGACGGTTTTTTAAGGAAAATTACGAAGCGTACAGCTTCGTGTAAGTGAATGGAAATATACTTCAAGCACATACAGGCCTGCTCTTCTGAAAGACACCACAACACCGCCAGGCTGACGAAGCAATCAGGATGGCCAAACCAGATTCAACAGTTTCGTACGACTCGCTCATTGCAACACGATTTGGATAGTTTACAGTTCACACTAGAGTGCAGGAGAAAATATACTGTTTAGGAAAAAAATTGTAAGGAACGTATATCAATTATACCAAATTGAAGCTAATATCTCAAAATTGCTGTGTTCTCGTAATCGAAGCTTCCGAAATTCTCCATTTCTTCACCTTTGATCATCTATGACATTGTTTCCAAACTAAAATGATCGAATTACAATGTTCTGTTCTCAGAGCTTGACAACACTATTTAAACAGTATTTATTCAAACGTATTAGGAACATACAAGCCCACTTACATTCTTCGAAAGACTATTATTGAACAACATGTCAATGTATTATAAAAGCTTTCTTAATCTATATCTATAAAACGAAAACCGGACATATTGGTCGTATAAAAACTCGGAAACTACGGGGCAGATTTCGATGGAGTTTTCACCGTTTTAAAGCTTAGAATCTTAATTCACTTGTCTGGCATGTCTTATGTATCAACGTTATATAATGTAGGAGCATTAAATAAAATTCCCAACGTATGGTGGGAAATTCCACAGGAGGAATCACTAGATAGCGCATACTCCGCACTAAACACACAATACAATGTCTCTGACCATAGCCTTTAATTAAAGCAATAAGATAACTTACAGTAATAACTATTTTGCACACTAAACAAAACATTAAGTATTCTTTCTTTTAATTCGATATATTCAATTTTTAAAAGCCATAGCTTGAAGTATTCTTTCCTTTAATTCGGGATATCAATTTTTAAACGACATTGATAGCCGTAAAAACAACAGAGATTTTCTTTAAGCACGATCTCTTGACAATATCTCTGGCCTTCATCATTCTGGCCGTCAGCATTCTGGCCTTCTGTATACGATAATATTATTCCGGATTCACTTTTGCAGATTTAAAGGATCTGGCGTTTCGAGCCACAAGTATATCCATTCACTTCGCAATTGAATCAAACGTGAGTTTTTAACATAATCTAGTAGTAATGTAGTAATGAAATTTCTTAACCAAATTATATACGTGCAAATAAACTTCAGCCCACCAGTTTCTTGGTAGGGGGCGGGTGAATGTAAGTTTGCGTTAATTCCGAAAAAAGTTGGCGCGTGTTTTATGAAACTTTGTACAAATGTTTTGCGGGAATAAAAATAGGGTACGGTTAAATCTACGCCAACTATACCGGGCAACGCCGGGAACTCCGCTAGTAATATAATAAAATGGCTTACGGGATTAACGCTGCCTTGAAATACTCCTTCTTCTTCGTCTACCCAACGTTTCGACCGAGGCTTAGGTCTTCTTCAGGGGCCTTTGGGTAGACGACGAAGAAGGAGTATTTCAACTCAGCGTTAATCCCGTAAGCCATTTTATATATTATTATGTCAATTTATTATTTATTCTTTCTGTTTACATCTCTGGAAAAGTACAGTGATGTTATTACAGAATATCGTTACTAACAACTAAACACATAAATGGGAAGGAAATTAGTGTGAGGAATAATTCTCTCATATCATGTTGTTCTGATTTTCTCTGTATGCTACGCTAATCCTTTCATCACCATGCAATTACTCGCATTCCTTGATTCACTATAGTCCTCTGTAGATATACATTTCAGTTGCATCATACATTAAAAAATGCCTCCATCGCGCTAATATGTTTCAAACCACAGTTCATTGACCTCTCCACTTTTTTTTACAAAACATTTAACCACATACTACCTTTAGTCACCACTTCTAGAACATATTCGTTACGTAACCTGTCATCAGCTCTGATTTTCACCACTCTTTTACAACAATGATCCCAATTTTAATCTTTGCAACTTTTCTAGTGCGCAAATTTTACTTTTACAAAGTGCTTCATGCATATAACTTCATACGTCCTTTCGAAATCGTGTCCGATGCTAAAATATAACTGACTTTTTAAGAAAACCCTTTCTGTAAGACTAAGGCAATAATATCTTTGTTGATTTGACATCATCCTAACCAGACAAAAGAATCATTTATTTTTTCACTGTTGTTTCAAAATTTTGATACTAGATAAATTTTTATTTTTTCCATTTCTGCTGCACGTCTAACCTTTGACTTTCCTTGCCTTACATTTGCACAAATTTCTTTTTCAATATTTCTTCCACTTAGAAGTTTCTCTACATCTTCGCTTTTATCAGTGAAAACACCAACAGCCTCAACACCAACAGCATAGAATTTCCCGTAGACTGGTCAGTACTTAGTTATTACTTGTACACTGACACTTGGTAACCATTTTTTAAACATACAGCTACCTCTGACGTATAATGGCTCTCAAGTTCGCTTTCTGAAATCGTAAGTTGCCTGTTAGAAACGTCATCATTGAATTACAAGGCAATAAAGCAAGATCAGACTTCATTACCTTCAACATGCTGCATAATAAAGACCCGTAGCTTATTTGTTCCTGCATTATTATCCTATTTTTTCATTACTGTTATTAATGTTATGAGTTCGCCAGTGAATTAAATCAGACGTTAATAACGCTGTGGTTCTTTATGAAGGTAAAATGTTAGAGCAATACTATTTAACGATTACGGATCAAGTAGCCAAGTTGGTTGTTTAGGAATTAATAATTCATCGGAAGATTTCAGCGATGATAGTAAATGCTAACTAAATCTATCAGCGCTTTTTATAAACCAATTATATTTCATTACTCAGTCAACATTCATCCATTTTAAATTTAATCTACTTTAGTATCACACAAGATCTATAGCTTGTTGGAGACAGGAAAAGAATCCCTCTTGTAATATCAAAAGATGGCTTGCAGAAAGTTGTGCAGCTTTCTCAAGTAGGTGGTAACGGGGTATCAGTTTTAGCTGATGTGTGGTTGCATATTCGGAGTGTGAAGTAAGTGGTGACAGAAAAAAGTTGGGTTCCTTAGGGAGGAATGGTGCATCCTAACAGCTTCATTAACACATTGATTGCATTTGCTTTGTATGTACGATCAAAACTCCTAAAGCCTCAAGATATCTCCCAAATAAAAGCTATGCTGGTAATTGTAATTCACCATAAGTCTACGACAGGCCTAGCAAGGCGATAGCATCACTGCTAAATATGCTTACAAAATAAGCACAAGCCTCTGGAAAGAGAAAAAAGTCCGTAAAAATATTATGACGATAACTATAACTCTCAGTTTCCAATTTGGCCAAATAATAAAAAAAACATGTACCTAATTACTTAAAAAGAATCTAAAAGACTGATAAAGTGATCTTGTCACACAGAATTTATCTATAACTTTTGGGAATTAATATTGAAGAAATACATGTTTTACTTAGAAGAGGAGGCTGCCAACTGTAAAATTTAAATTAAGTTCATACTGTGTGTAATAAAAGCTCATCGTCTTAGGTGTAATGTTGTAAAGCAGGAACATGCGCTTCTTCGACGTTGTCGAGAAAATCGGCATTGAAACATTCCATGGCATTCCAATACTTTCTACGTTATGAAGATTTACAGAGGCATTTAGCGTAGTGAGCAAGCTCTCTGCTTCATAACCACTTCGCCACCGGTTCGAATCTCGCTGCGGAAACTTTTTTTAAATTATTTATTCAAATAATTTCCAAAAATCAGTTTCAACACTTACGCATGTAATAAGTTTTTTAGATGTTTTTTTGTTGTGTAAAAACTGACGGATTCTCGTTTCGACCTTCCCGTTCCCTGGTGCTAAAATGAACTTCTTTCCTTCAACTGGAACGTTCGAGAAACAACATTTGCATTTCATACCTGCCGCTGCAAATATTTCTATTTTTGAAATATAACTTTATTTGCTAATAACATAATGAAGTTTGAAAGCGACGGGTTTTTTTTTCACAACAATCGGAATTTCTTCACTAGCACCCTGTAAAATGGTATTAACCGGCGCGAAAGGGAGACGAATGTGCAGACGAGTGGTTAATACTATGTAGGTCAAATGAGATCGCAAGAGGAACGCTGAGGAAATTAATTTGAGCCAGTGTAGTGGCAGCACTGGTGATAAGTGGCCGGAGCCGCAATCCATCACGCCTCGCTCTAGCGGCTGGGTCCGTCTTTCCCAGAGGACTGGCGGTCGACTTCGCTGAGATATGGCGTGCCGAATATGGAGCCCCGCCTTGTACTGTTCCTATTAGCGGCAGCGATACCACCGCTAAAGAACGTCGTAGACTGCCACAGCGTTACAGAAAATGTTTTGCTCCCCAGAAATATTCTTCATCGGCGCTTAGACACGAAAGCAAAGCTTATGGAAAACATTGTTTTCGATTGGAGTTTCATTTTCTTCGAACTACTCTAGTTTAAAGAAATCTTTGAATTACCGTAATAGTCAAGGAATAATTTGTAGAAGGTAAAAGCAGGCGGCTACAAGAAACGGGGAAAATGGGTGTGCAGGAAAATTGCCAATGGATCGTGTGCTGCATCGCAATTAAGTTAAATCAAAGAATAAATTGCAGTGGCATCACGCAGGTACGCAAAGGGTCGGTATAAATGGTAGATATAACGTACTCTTGTAATTTACTAAGTTTCCTCCTGCAGCTAATAATTAAATTAACAAGCTGTGGTGGTTTCGTGTACTATCATACCAATAAAGGACTGGTGGCTTGGTAGCTTTCATTATAAAGAAACTAGCTCGAGATAGAGATTACCACTGTAATATTTATAATTAGGGACAGTGGTTTAACAATAATTTAGAAATTGATTAGTAGTTAATTAATGTAGCATTTCTCATCGCTAATAGGTTTAATTATAATAATATTTTTTGGAGTGGGAAAATAAAGGCAAAATGATTACTGGAACACATTACTTCTTTATTTATTTTTAGAACTCTCTAGACCCCATTCGGTGGCCTATTAATTCCTTCGTATTTGTCAATGCGTTTCACCTCACGACACACGTAAATGTTTGTATATGTATAGAACCTTTGAGTATCAACAGGTATTCAATAAATTCAGGAGCTTGCACGGGTTACCAGAAACCCTTCCCCTCCTTTAATATCACTTTACGTAATTATTTAAGTGGCACAGAACGGGTGCCAATATGATACATTTATTACAATCGTTAGTTATAACACGATATCAGAAAAAATACTGATGCTCCGATTCTGTGGTGAGTTGGTTTCGTTAAGTATTTTCGGGTCGTTGAATTTGCGTTCTTTGGTCCTGGTAAAAGGAGGGCTTTCGAAGGAACCATCCCTGCAATCACCTGGAATGATTTAGAAAAACTATGGGAATCCAGATTGTTTGGGCAGCGATGGAACCAGCGCCGAGCCGATTATCAGGGCCGAATGTTACTCGCTCATCCAGCAGGGTTCAGTAACGAGATGGGAATAAATCTTGGGACCCTCACTACACAAGATAAAAAAATAGTATGTCTGGTTGTAAGGAGAATCAAAAAATCCATTTAACAAACTGGGTTTTTATTGTCTATACAAGAAAAATGTAGGTTAACTACTGTTGTAAGTCTGTTATTTACACACGCATCAGCAAATATAATTTAAATTAATGTATAGTTTTCTGTACTATCCCGCAATAAGATGTGAATAAACATACATATCTGATGGACAAATAAATATTTGTGTTTACCTGCAGTAAATAAACTATCTGCCCTCTTATGTTTTAAAACGTCATTCATTCCACGGATTGTTGACTATAATGGAAGTAAATTCTCCATGAATCTAAATCAATTCCAAGATAATCATCGTTATAAGCCTGTTATTTAAACACATGTATCATATTGAGACTTCAACAAAACTATATGGGTACCTAAAGAAAGTCTTTAGTGTTTTCACTGTAATAATGGTTTGTAAAAATTAAAGTGTTTATTCTGAATTTTGCATCCCTTTCTACTAACTTCATTAAGTCGACTAGCATGGAGGAACTGGGTATTTAAAGAGTAAATACTTCGAAATTCGGATATTGAATGCTTGCCAGTTGGCCTGACGAATGTGCAGCGGTTTCGGAAGCAATGCGACTACTTATCCATTTTGTGCTGCATCCATTCTACACCCGTCGGAAGAAAGACTTAACGACCTTCCGTTACGACATATATTCTCACTTAAGTAGCAATATTTTCAGCAGACTCTATATTAAGGCCTTCTTGTTACATGGTTATTTCACCCCCGCGACTTCATGCTGTCACATATTTTACTATACTCGTATTTTTTGCTGTTTTCTATTCTTATGCAACAAACTCAGATTTTTGATGAAAACTAATATTATTTTATCGGTGCATTGATTTTATAGTTAACAGAGCGCAACACTGCAATAACAAACAAAGACAACTAGTTGTACTTCCACAAGATAGCTTGTATGTAAACTGACTGTTCTGCATTATGAGGGTAAGAAATGAAAGAAGGTAAAGATGTATGTCAGAATGGTGTTAAGTAGTTCAACATAACTGGAACAATAATCGTTCTATTCACTGAGTGTAAAGACTTGAATCAAAAAACTGTTAATAGTCTGACAAAGTGTATATACAATCAAGTGTTGTAGGAAGGAAAATATCAAATCGAAATCGAATTGTATGAGAATATGTCATGCGGTTTTTGGATGAAGGTGAGCTTTTAACACAAATCAACATGGATTCAGAAAAGGCCGATGCTGCGAAACAAAACTTGCTCCTTTAATTCACGACTTGAGCAGTATTATAGATGAGCAATCCCAGGTTGATTTAGTTCTATTAGACTTTAAAAAAGCTTTCGACACTGTGCCTCACACTAGGTTACTTAGGAAACTTCACGGTTACGGCATATCTAGACATATCTGGGTTGCAGACTTTCTGAAGGGCAGAACACAGTGTGTAGTTCTCGACGGTGAGCGTTCATCACTTACTGTAGTGAGGTCCGGGGTTCCTCAGGGAAGCGTGATACGGCCTCTGTTGTTTCTCATATACATTAATGATTTGTGCGACATAATAAGGGGGATGAAAAGATTATTTGCCGATGATGCTATTGCTTATCGTGAAATCACAACCCAGGACGACTGCGCTTTGTTACAAGACGATATTATGAAAATAATTGCGTGGTGTAAAGATTGGCAGTTGGAGTTAAACGCTAAAAAGTGCCACGTCATGGGTGTAAGTAAAAACGTGACACTATTTGGCTTTGAATATACAATTAATGGTACTGTCCTTAGAAATGTAGATTCCGCTAAATACCTAGGGGTAACAATTCGTAATAATTTGTCGTGGAATGAGCATATCGAGAATGTAATTGGGAAAGCAAATCGTATGCTTCGATTTCTAGGTCTTAATTTAAAACAATGCACTCCGGAAGTTAAATCGGTTGGATACAAGTCACTAGTGCGGCCTCACTTAGAATATTGTTGGTCTGTATGGGGTCCCCATCAAAAGGGAGTAATGGAGGCATTAGAGATGGTCCAAAGAAGAGCCGATTCGTGACAGGTATATATAGATGGAGAGAAAGAGTAAGTGCTATGTTGAAGGAATTAGGTTGGGAAGACCTGGAGCACCGAAGGCGTTGCTCTCGACAGAAGCTAATTGAAAAATTCTCGACTGACGTATTTCGGAATGACAGAAAACAAATATTGCTACCAGCAACATTCATATCTCGGAATGATCGCGAAAATAAAATAAGAGAAATAAGGGCCAGAACCGATTCATTTCTGTACTAATTTTTTTCCACGACCGATTAGGGAGTGGGATAGAAAGGATTTACCGGGCGACTAAACATAAAATCCGACAGGAGTAGCTTTCGATAAAGTACTCCGGCCATCCTGATCTGGGTTTTCCATGGTTTTACCGGATCACTCCAGGTGAATGCTGGGATGGTTCCTCACAATAGCCCATGGGCGCCTCCTGCCATATCCCGTATATCCCTTCCAAACCATTACCTTCCCGGATAGGTGCAATACACCCTCCGCCACACACTTTTAGTGAATAGCAGAGTAATAGTAATAGTATTATAAACTGAATTTCGTATCAAGCACCCTCTTCGTGATATATAACACTACGTGTGGTGTATGTAAACAAAGAATATATTCCAGTAGCATTCTGATTTTACACTCTGTCGTATCATAGTGATCTGACTGTAGAATACACCTTTAATTCATGCTTCAGTTACGTATAATTTGACTGATAAGAGCAGACATGTTAGACCTTTAGAGCGGAAAAATTCAGGAAACCAATTTGAGGAGACATAAACACTATTATTTTACTGGATGTCATTAAAAAAAAATCTTACTTTGAGATGAAACTTAAAATATCATGTGATATTCATAAATTAATATCGGGACAGCGTGTCAAACATTCTTCAATTTTTTATGAACTTGCTAATTAAGACTTAAACCAAACATCAATGTTTATCCAGATAAATAATTTTCAGCATATAGCTATCGAGGTATTTAAGGAAAGCAAAGGTTTTGTGTGACTGTACACTTGAAGGTAAATTTTTTAATCAAGACATAACATGTTAATACCCCGGAATATCATTTTACAGTATAAAACGATGCCCAGATATTAGGAATGTTGTATGAGTAGTATTCGTAGTATAATACCTTGAGGAGAAGACAATGAAGAGAAGTACCATGAAGGCAAGGTTAGCTGGGAAACAAAATCATGGTGATGTCTTACGTTTCTTCAATACTGTGGCCATAACCGTAAATTTTGGAATATTGTGTGTGTATTCACGGATCAAGTAAACCCCAACTCACTTCAACTTCAATAAGTAACTTAAATTTACTGTACTGTAATTAATGATGACGCGTAACCCATAAAGTAGCTAGGAAGATATGTCAGGTATTTAAGAATTAGCTACCGAGCATGGTCGATGAACGATAACGCTCTGGCCTCGTATTCGGGAGAACATTGGTTCGAATTCCCGTCCTGCCATCCAGATTTCGTTTTTCCATGGATTCTGGAAAAATATATATTCGCGTATCAGATTGTAAATCGTTTTAGTAGATACAATAGACCTGGCAATGAAGACAAGATTTTCGTGAAACTGCAGAAATTGTGCTGCAATCTGATTAAATATTAACGTTGCTGCGTCTCTCTACAATTTATTTGATAACTTATTTGTAAATTTGCATGTAAGTTATAGTTTGGATCTAAGGGTATTTTTTTTAAAAAATGTAGATATCCAGACTTATATAGCAATACGAGTAGCCAGCTGTTCTGTTTTTGTATGCTTCTAAGTTCTGTGTGTGGGATTATGTGAAAGATTCTGTCTTTAGCTTCTTCTACCAACACACCTACCAGGACCGTGCTTTGGAATAGGGACATGCTGCACCGAATGTAAACAGAAACTTGATCAGTGACTTGATATTTGCAGAATCCGTAGAGGAACATTTGTAGAACACTTACAGAGTTTTTCTGTATGATTTAAAGATTTTGTGACAAAATGTCAAAAAATACAGTTACTGTAAATTAGCGAAATCGCTTCAATCGTTTATAAAAACCTTGTATATAGATATAGCTCTTTTTCCGACAGAATTGTCATTCTATTAATTGCCAAAATATTAGCTGCACGATACAGCATTATGTAACTATTATATCAATGTTCGTGTCATAATCAACAGCGCCTTTAAGAGTTTTCTGTGGATCTGGAGGCTGAGGTAACTCCAGAGTACTTTTTTGTTGGAGCTCCAGAGCGTAGTGGTGGATTTATCCGTCCCCGTTCTGGTGTGATCTACCTGTTGGCTGCAGTCCAGGGCGCAGCGGAAGTGGCGGAAATGAAGGCTGTATGTAGCGATCAGCATGCAGCGTGGGTCTGACGCGACTCCGTGCCGAATCAATGACTTACAAGAGTGGGCGCCGTCTTCAGTCCCCCAGGCAGCCCTCTGTCCTGTTCACAAACCGAGAACTCGGATATTAGTACCGTTGATCAGCGTCTGAATAACTTAAAGCAGTATTTCACAATCTATTCGACAGAATATTCCGTATTCTGCTAGAGTTAGTTACAAAGCTAACATCAGACCGTCTAGTGGCTTAAATTGTTCTTTTTTAAATAAATTTCACGTACGAACAAAAATTTTATACAATTTTACTTTATAGTGTGAACATGGGCGCGTCTTATTTTCATTCTATGATCAAAAGTGTTCCAAAAGAAGAAGAAAAACTTAGGAGTATTTAAGGAAAGTGTATAATCGCGAGTGGTATATTCCTTTTGAGCAATCATTAAATCTGATTATTACCTACAACATATTAAAAAGAGAATACGACTTACATACTAGCGTCGTATCAAATTTCATTAAACATATTTTGCCAGAGATCAAAGATCAATAAATGAGAAAACGATATATATATATATATATATATATGTCGGCCAGGTATCCAATAATCGTCCGGTATGTAATACTAAAGAAGCAAAGAACTTAGCGTTCAATAATTAAGTAAAACTAATGTTAATCTGGGAGAAATAATGTGTGAATGGAAGAACAGACAAAGCGAATAAACGTATAGCTCGTTCAAGGAACTGTGTAGAGTCACAAATAATTTACTGAACAACTATTTATCCCTCGTATCTTCACATTCTTTGTGTGAAAAGTATACTCTCTGCTAAATGACTATACCTGAAAAATTATTCCAGTAAGCTAAAATCTTTTTCATGAACATATATGAGGAAATTTTCAGTACCGACAGAGCAGTACGAATTACCGAACCAATAGTTAATTTTGCGCTGTGTAGTACTACTTTTCCCACAATTTTTGATAGTCATGTGTGTTAAAATTTTAAAATAACAACAACAGTTAAGTTATAAGTGAAAATCGTTGCCTGAAAAAGTAAAGAACCATTAATTGAAGAGTTCGGTAAAAGAAAACTTTCTTCCACCAAAGACCGAGCGTTGTGGGTCAGCGGTACCGCCCTGGGCTCGCATTATGGAGTAAGAGGATTCGAATCCCCTTCCGGGCATCTCGATTTTAATTTTTCCATGGTTTCCCCAAATCACTCCAGGTAAATTCCGGGATGCTTCCTATAAAAGACCATGGACGAATTTCTTCTCATTCCTTGTCCCTATCCTTCCCCGCCTGTAATGACCTAGACGTCGATGAGGCGTAAAATCATAACAAAAAAAAAAAAAAAATAGCAAGCTGAGGAGGGGAAAGCGTTGAGAATCATTGCTCTCGCTGCTTGTCGAACTCATGTTATCCACTAGTGAAGACTCCCCAAACTTGCCGCGGTGGCAGAATGTAGATACCAGCAGAAAAGGAAGGAGTGACGGAGTTGTGAAACAGCTGAGCTATCGCACCTGAAGTTTTGCAAAAGAGCAATGGGCTGGTGTGAACATCGTATTTATGGTTAAAAAATGGTAATCGACACAGTTGTGAGAGTTATACCAATGCGAATTCTATGAAGCTTCCGACCGTTTTAATTAAGTGTTGTGCTCGTCTTATGAAGCTTACATTTAAAAACGATAATACTGTCGACAGAAAAAAAAAATGAAAAAGCACTAAGATTTGACTAAATGGCTATAAAGTCAAACATCATTTTTTAAATAGAGGTTACTTAGTTCTTCTGTTAAAACGAAGACAAATTAACTGTTGTTTTGATTCAATTCCTATTAGAATTGTGCGTATGATAAAGAAACGATTGATGAAAATTAATAATTAGTACAGCAATCCAGCTCTTCTGTGGGACGCGGTACATATGATAAGAATCCTTACGTAGGATTGAGGAATGTAATGGTAATTCTGTCTAGAGCTAGACCATAAATACTATTGTAATTATTGTATCCGATCTATGTTCGTGTACTCATTTGCTATAAGCTCTAGGGTGCAAGTTGTGTGGTTAAAACTACCGTACCAATCTGTTTCATTACCTCCAAATGGATATTTTCCTGTGACAGTGGCAACGTGCTCAAAGTGTAATTTCGATTATAACATCCGTGCCATTAATCATACTTGACTTCCGGTTATCATTATTGTAGTCAGTAGTTATAGAGGAGAGGAGAGTTAAAATAATAGTATTTATCATTGGCGAACAATCTTTCAAATAAATCCAGTTTGTTTCTGTTGTGGTAAAAGTTGGTTCACACGTATGACTATTATTTCCAATTTGTGATTACAAATACCCGATAGGTGCCCGCTACAATTTGAACTCCGAAGTATTGAATTCTAATCTTTTCCTCGAGCATTTCTGTTATATCAGATTTAATTTTTTTTGTGTTTAAACGATTCTCAGATTCCGATATTAGGTTCCTCCTTCATTACATTTACGAGGAACGGTGATGGAAAATCGCGCTCAATGAGTACAGTTACACAGGCAGCTAGAGTGTAGATTAAACTATAGAGTAATCACCTATACGGATACAGATACGACATATGAAAAAGGAAATATCAATATGAAAACTATGATGATATATACATAATTTTCATATGTTAAATTGTAACAAAGAACAAATTTAATTAACAGTCAGAACCGCTGAATATGCTTCAGAGAATGAAGTAAAACGAGTACGGAAAATAAAAACAACATATTCAATTGCACTGGCGTGAAAATTATTCATAAAAAATTGATGCTACCGCAATTGAGGTAATGGCCCACAATATACAGATGTTAAATAAGAAAATAATTCCGCATTACTAGAATTTCAATACCATATACTGTTATCAAGCTTCGATAATATGTGGAAACTTCAAACAGAATCGGTGTCATTGTAATTCTGTCACCAATAAACCAAACTGACAAAACCACTGCATTTCAGTTGTCAACAATAGATCAAATGTACACAAACTTTTGTTTTCTGCATGTTATTTTACTAACAACTAACCAAAGTCAATTTAACATGAGTTATTCTTTCACTCTTGAGTGCATGTTGGATTGCTGTGTTGTTCTTTCAGATCTACAGAGGGTCATAATGCTAAGGGAGCGTCCATAAATGACGTAGCTCCATTTTGGCCTCATGTAAAACCAACCTCCCCCCCCCCCCCTCTCCCGTATGGCACGTAGCAACTTTCCGTATTCATTCCAGAAGACATTTTGTACTGTTTTCTCTTCTCAGACTGTCATACATTCGGAGATAATTAAATGACGTAAATAAAGCTTCACGTCATGCTGTTTTATGTTCTGTACCTTATTTTAATTATGACAAATAATATGAATGATAAAGCCAAGTGGCTTTGCTTGGACCACTAACCCTCTCCCTTTTCGCATGTAGTACCCAACCCCCCCCCCCTTCCTAGACCGAGCGCGAAATTTATGGACGCTCCCTTATGCTTGTGGTGTTCAATTCCTAAGGCTGTCAATTATTGAAGCTATATTGATAGGTGATTGTATCAAATTCGGTCGTGATTTTAGGGTGCATGAATGGAATTAAACAAATACGAGCGCTTCGGGTCATGTGGTGTAACTAATTTTGTATGAATACACTGTGTACCTAGGGACCATCAAACTTGGTAAAAACAGTCTAATACATATTGAAGGCATTTCCGCAACCCTCCCATATGCACATGATAAGGTCCAAAGGCATCTGGGATGATTATCTTACAACAAATATTCGGGAGTTCGAAATCCAATTTTACCAAATCCTATGGTCCTCTTGTAAATTCTATTCCATCTGTGTCTGTAGCAACGTATATAACACAAAAATTTGGCAACCTTTTTTTTGATAACGATTGCCAGGTAGAAAAATTTCACAGCAGATGGTGCATGTGGAATAAGTGGAATGTAATCTTGTGGTGTGTTTACAGTACGCCAGATTTCAAACTATCGAGAAGACGGTTACACCTGGCTCCACTAACTGCGCACGAATGTATACTGTTAGGATTGTGGTTGTTGCTAATGTGTGGTTGTCTAGACGGTGTTGGTTGCAGACAGCTGGACCAGAACGACCTGCACCTCCTGCCGGCAGACTCGTTCTATGGGCTGCAGCAGCTGCGGAACCTGCGACTGGACTCCAACAAGCTGAGGGAGGTGCCCAGCGACGCTCTGCGGCCACTCGTCCAACTAGAGGCTCTGTGAGTACCACAGAAAAAAATAGTAATAAAACTATGTCAGTGATTTCTTTCTATTGACACTATACCTGCCGATCGAGAAATCAAATGCTGTACAAGGTAGTCGCAGGCAGTGATACATTGCTCGGCGCGGTGGCGGCGCGGGAGACGATAAGTTAGTGTCAGTGCGTTATCGTTCATTGCAATCAGTTATCTTAGTACGCCAGCGAGTACGGACGCACTTCGCTGCGAGCCAGGATTAAATGGAATTCTCAAAAGATCAGCGCAGCCCTCCACGTCTATTACAAGTGGTAGTGGCGGAAGCAAATCAAAAACAGAAAAAATAGACGACTTTATGACAATTACCTGAATTATGGCAGAGAAAAGAGAAATATGCTCCAATTAGAAATGATTTGGTTAGGCGTCTACAAAATACAACAAAGATTAGAAAATGCATTAAAAAAATAAACAGGAACTGCCTTCTCACTGAAAATTTTAAGTTTTTATTGCACTGTAAGACCTAAAACCCTTGCTTCTTATTATTTTTTTCATTGAAAGTAGAGCTAAAACAAATGTCACCAACATCAACTAACTGAATAATACGTTTTGTTCATCTGTTATAACAGAGCGTAGATTAAGTTGAAAGATGTAAGAGTCAAGACTACTGCGATACTGGTTAAAAAAAAAATCTATATTACAGCTTATCTACAAGTAAGTTTAAATTTCGATTATTAATGTTAGACATAATAAAGTCAATGATAAAAGTAACGCATATAATTATTTTAAACGTAAAATGTCTATTAATAACTGTTTAAATTTAACTCATTTACTAACAACTGTGGAACATTGCCAGCAAAAAAGTTATGAGAACGTGTCTAACGTTCATCTTGAAGCATGTGTCAATTCGTTTGTACTAAAGAGTCACTAAAATGTTTCAAGGTGCGAAGAACATGTACCACTGAATAGCCATTTGTAATACTGATTCCCAAAAGTATACTTCGGAAATTGCGTACCCTATTACACTGTTGCCTTGCTGACCTAATTCAAGTGTTACAATAGTTTCACATACTCTAATAATAATATTCCTGCTATATTAATAACAGGTTTTGTGTGAGATAGATCGTGCTCTTAACATGATACGCAACATAGAAAAAGAGAACACTTTCACGAATTTTAAATCTCTGTCTAGTGATTAGTGCAGATTGGTATCCAACATACCGGCATTCCGATTATTGACTTTACATAGTTTTCCAATGATTTTCATGCAAATAGTGGTAGTATCTTTTTCTCTACCTCAATTTTACACACAGAGTCATACTGTAAATATTTGAAGAAATATGTTGTTCGTGTGTGTACACTGGAGTGTAAATCAAGTCCAAAAATAGAAATTCAAGGATCAAGCCACAGTTTTTTTTGAAACTTCATTACTTTGTTAAATTCATACAGGATTCTAGTGTATTCTTTTTAATTTATTCTTTATTGTTCATTGTATACGAGTGCTTTTGAGTACAGAGCAGATGCATCACTTAATTGAGAACGCCCAGCTCTAACACGGACTCGAATCGGTGACCCCTGCATTTCGAAGCTAACTTTCTATCCTCTAAGATCCTTTTGTCAGCCGAACTGTAACTGAAAACGAGGATCGAGTTCAGTACCATCTTTCCATTTTTTTAGGCGTCAACATTAATTAACTAAGCTACTTTTCCCATATATGTCATACCGGAACGTAAATTCTAATAGATGGCTCAATCCGTTTGCCACTGCCGGAGTTGTCACCAATATAGCTATTGGCTGGAGCTCCGCTAGAATCGGGTGATGACGTCCGATGTGAGCCGATGAAATTATAAGACATATTTTACTGTCTTAGATTTCCTTAAGTTTGATTTTCGTTTCGTAGGATTCAATTTTAAATTTCATATGTCAGTTTAGTTAAAAACGTACTGTACGTACTTTTCGATTCAATGAAGTCCTTCCATTGCTGGTGTTTCTCAATTACTACTGTTACGCTGCTTTGCAATTTTTAGGTATTATATTGGATATCAGACTTGAGGCTACATTAGATCTAAGATCGAGGCTGTTTAAAGTAAACACGTGGATGTTTTTTAGTTACGTTTCATTAGCTTTTAACATTTTTTGTATGTTCATCTGTAATTAGGCCATTAAGTTATTTCGTGTATTTCTTCAATGTGTTTTTTAAAATTAGTCATTTTTATCAGAGTTATAATCCAGAGCAACTATTTTTATATTTTACGTTTTCTTTGCTTTTTATCTTTTGCTCATGTTCATTCGTATCATTCGTGACAGGTTCATTAAGTTATTTTGTGTATTTGTGCTTTTAACACAGTGTATAAATATGGAACTGTTTTATATCAATGACGTACCCAAAACACCATTTCGCGGTTAAACCTCGTTCTTATATAATGTTGCCAGTAGAAAAGAAGTGAGTGATGTTCTGACGAATTACTGTCTTCCTTCTAGCACCGACACTCCGACGGCGATCCCTATTATCAAATTAGTCTCGACCCGTGATTATGCCAAGTGTATTATTATCGTGTGGGAAAGGAGAGGTCTTCTAACCAAGTTTAATAACCGTCTGAAAAAAAACAACAAAAAACGGAGACACGGAAATCTTGGCGTGCCAGAATTGAATGCATGTGTATGGCGAGTAGGTTTTGAGGTAAAAATTAGGAATCATCCCAGCATCCACCTATGGGACATTAGAAAACTGTCAAAAACACTTTATCAACTGGGATATTACGTGGGACCTACATTAAAATAATAATAATGTATTACACTCCCAAAAGGTTATCTCGAAATCTGGTTTACAATTATCCTCTTAAAATCATTGCTGAATTAGTTAAAAAAAACAAGGACTCTCAGACAAATCTCAACCAGTGCTCGAAATTGATCGGGCGTTAGGCGTAATTACGCCTGAATTTTTTTCGTGTTACGCCTGCAATCTCAATCAAAGGCGTAGTAAATACGCCTAGGCATCAAAACTTAAATTAAAAAACTAACATTTGAGAACTTCGTTTTGAGTTTTGAGTCTTCAAGGTTTAATTAAATGAATTAATTTCAATTATAATTACTGTTGTATTGTTGATCTGTGATACGTTTCTGAAGTTCAGGAGATGTGGTAACAGTGTAGGAGAAGAACCAAGAAGTAACAAAACAATTCTAGGACGCGCGTTAATCGCTTATCGAAGGAAGTTAAGATGTCTCGTAAAATTACTGACTTTATACCAGTTATACAGACAAGTAGCTACAGTATATTAAATAAACTGAATGTTTTTGTTTCAGCAATCTTGCAAAAATATGAAATTAAATTATTCTTAGAATTTGTACATCAAGGAAAATATTTTCCAGATTTTAGTTTACATGTTGATTTATTTGTATTTAAAATGATATAATACTCCGACGATGAAATGGAAAAAAAATTCAAGAATATGTAGGAATCAAACAAGTTATCACTGAAGATGAAGATCAGTGTATAAAACTCAATAATTGTATTAACATATTTTACAATTTTGGTATATAATGTATTGGCATACCATTTTTTTTTTCTAAACCTATTTACACTTTTAAATTGTGTTTGAGTAGGCTGTAAGCTATAAAATCTCTGTATTCTCATAATTATAATATAATTACGCCTGAAAATGTTCATTTTACGCCTGAGTCTGAAAGTTAGGAGTAACAAATACACCTGGATTTATAAACTAATTTCTAGCACTGGTCTCAACATATGTCATTAATAAATAAAATAACTAGCACATAATTCCGTGAGCATATTCTTCTTTTTTTACTTAGGGCTTTACGCCTCGTTTACGTCGATGTCGACGTCATTAGAAACCAGAGAGGAAGAGAAGTACGGTACGGGCAAGAGTTCGGCCATGATCTTTTTGTAGGGATAATCCCGGTATTCGTCTTGACTGATAACGAGAAACAATGGAAAACCGAAATACTGTGGCTGGACGCGGATTTGAAACCGCATCCTTCGGAATGCTAGTCTCGAGATTAATTGCTCACACACCGGGAATGGTTATATACTAACTGCTTCGGGTTATGGGAAAATAGTATAATTCTGTTTTTTACACTAAGTACTTTTTTCGATCTGTATCTACAGATCTTGGGAATAGATACTCTCTGAAGAAATTAAAATGATGTAGATGACATGAAAACTTTTTATGTTATATTTCAATAGTTTCTGAAGCACCTTAGGTGGAAATGCATCATTGTAGAATGGCATATGGTTTTGTTATGTAAATTACTTCCTGTTACCCGTTACTTCGTAACCGTGAACTTGGAATTTTATTCCTAGAATTACGTAAAAAGTGTCCAAAAAAACACCGAATCAGAATAACATTACGTAGAAGGCATCACCATATCATTCGACAATTTAACATCAATTTTGTAACAAGTTTAAAATAGCAAATAACTTAAGGCATCATGTCGTTCAACTTGGTTTTGTCTTCGTTCTTCAGCATGAGCACCATATTCTTGGTTTCTGATAACTTAAGCTGCTAGTGCTCTACTAGAATTATGCCTTAGCTCTGTTTTATGCCTGTCAGGCATGTCGAAAAAAGTGACAACATATACTGGTACCGGAAACTTTTAGGTAGACACAACATAATAGTGTGGTGCAGCGAAATCAACATCTATATATCTTATAAAATTTATAAACAGATATTACAGTAACAGACTGAGTGAGTGACCGATATAACAGACTTACAAACGCTATCCGTCTGTTTGGTACCATTGAACAAGTTTTCAAAATTTAGTGTTGGAATGTTATTTACTCCGAAAAAAATATCTTGCGTCCTTCCTAATGAAACAAAGTACTTCCTTACCAAATTTAATCAATGTTGGCAGAGCCGTTTAGTCGTCAAAACGTAACAAACAGACAGAGAGTGAGAGTTACTTTCACATTTATAATATTAGTATAGACTAACACGTATTTGGAATACCAGAAACTTAACTTGTTATCAGATAAATTAATATTTCACTCAAAGGATAATATTCATAACTGATATAGTGTTAAAATGTAGCAGAAAGTAACCGGCTATGTAACAGGTCGATAAAGAGTCTGATGGAGATTAGTTAACTGGCGCATGTGATTGGAAAACTTGTCACGCCATTATTAGACTCAATGAACTGCGTCGGCTCTAGGAAACTTGTCAACTGCTCAGTTAGTGAGAAGTAATTTGACAGACGAACGTCTAGTTTAAACTCTTTTAGTATTGGAATAACTATTACGAATCAATAATTACAATTAGGAGACTGCAAACCTGCATTCGACAGAAACTAATCAATTTTAAATATTACAAAACAGAAAAGGGTACACAAATGGGCCTGTGCCTAAGTGTTGCCAATTCGTCAAACAAAACGTAAAATTCTGTAAACGAGTGACGTAGCTTATTAAAAATTTAATAATTATAAAGCATAGTAGAAATCATATTCACTCACAAGCTGTGATTTTTTATTAAACAAATATACGAATCCAATAAAAAAGCTAAACTGCTTCAAATAATGATGACTACTAACTAAAGGAAATTAATTAACAGCTACGTAAATATGGATATTTGGTTTTATGTTATAGGTTTGCTATTCTAAAAGAAATATTAAACAATAAATATGCTTGTAGTAAAGGATTCAATCAAATATACACGAAATTGTGACGATTCTCGACGTTAACAATGTGAGTGTACAAGCAGCAGGCAAATATCTAATACATAATTTCGTAGGCTTACTCCTCACGCACCTTGATGGCTATTGCTGGAGCTGACGTCTGCGAACGCTTGGCCTTCGTAGGAAAATTAGCAGGGCCAGAGATGTTCCTAGAAACCAGAGGGTATGAACGCAATTTAGTAGCTAAGCAACTGAGAAAGAAATGAATTTTCAGAATATTTTCAATAAGTTTGCTTTTCGTAGCATTTCATTTTAAATAAAACACATCAATTTAATTGATAACATACGTTATACCTTTACGGCTGTAAAAACGTAAATTTTTCCGAATAGGTGTCTGACTGTTATTATCAGTTCGTTACATATTTCTGTTATCCGTAACTTTTAGTGTTAATTATCTTATATAACATATTATTCCTTAACCTCTTACACTTTGTATCTAATGCTTATGTATTTTCACCAACTTCTTCCACTTTTCCTTGCGATGTGACAGCTGACATTATTGTTTGTGCTTCCAGGAACCTGGCCAGCAACCTGTTGTCTGCAGTGCCTGTGGGTGCCTTTCCAGACCTGCCCAGTTTGCTCATCCTGTGAGTACCCCCTTATTTACTCTCGCCTCTTGCTTTTATTTGGCGGACACTCGTAAATTACTTGTACGCCGCGTATCTGGAGATCTGCCTGCAGGAATGGACCAGTCCGGTCTGGTTTCAGACTCGACGCCTGTTCTGTTTCTCTAACTTCTTTACTCTGTTATACACTCGTTCTTGGGAAGTGGCTCCACAGTATAAGCGACAATCACGACTATTCCGGTGACTAAATTGAGTAGTCTCAAGCATCCCGATACATGTTCCGTATCGGTTGAAACTTCATATGCAATTTCGTAAAAATCAATAATGTAACATATTAATAAGCGATATCACACACCGTATTGAAACAGTCAGTCGGAAAACAAGATACCGAGTACGGGTTGTTTAAGATTTACGGATTGAAAATGCCTGTATTTGGAACCATCGAAGAACTATCAATAGAGCTAGTTTGGTGTATTTCATGAATCTCTCAGTATCTGATTAATAGTAAAGTGGCTATAATCCGCTAGGTTTGATAGTGCTGGTTGATGGCCTAATCTGGTGGTAACCGTATCACGAAATGCATCTTACAAAATGAATGTACAATGCTTGTGAAATCATCGTACAACTCTTCACAGTAGGTTTTAATCACATATGACAATATTCAATAGTGTAGTCCATTTTATGATTGTCAGGAATGCGGTAAGCAAGTATCTCTGCGACACTTACCGCTGATACGCGTTCATTGCTGCCAATTTTTAGATTCTGGTTGACGACAACAACAACAATGACATTATTATAAAATATGCAGTTTTGTGGTCTAATACGATAAGCAATAGCACTCATCGTAGGATGGTGGGTTGATGACGTGTATTCTGCAGCGGTCATACTGCCCGCAAAATAAAATATCACGCGGCAAAAATAAAGGAAGCGTAGTTTTATCCAACCAATTATATACTGCATTCATGAAGTGATAATCTGTCAAACATTTTCTCAGTTATGTTTACTTGTTATTTCTAATACATTCAACTGCACTGTCGACCATGATGTTATGTGCCGGCTAGAGTGGTAGCTCCACTTGCCGAAGGCCGCCGGTTCGAATCCGGCCGTGGGCATGGATGTTTAAGTGTTGTGTGTCTGTGTGAATGTCCTGTCCGTCCTGTGGCGTTCATACATTGGAAAATACAATATATATACTGGATGACGACTGATACACTGAAAGTTATAATAATTACATTGTGCTGGTTGAATGGCTTTCTTTGCCAAATGCCATTAAAAAAAGTTATGTTTGGTTTATGTTCATAGCTACGTGACCTGTAATTCAGCATATTGAATGATATTATGAGTGGGGCATTTCTCACACCAAACAATTAAGTGTAAACGCGGAAATGATATGAAATGACATGTTATAGTAGCATGGTATCAGTATTAGGTGCTTATAACAATAGAGATATTAATCAATAAAGATGTTAATCGTTCCACAAGAAATATTGACAATTCTCATTCGACAAATTAAGAAAATTAAAGAAATTACTGAAACAAAAATGACTAATTCATATTTTAATTCATTATAAAACACGGAGCGGTCTGGTGGTTCAGTGGCTAAGGCGTCTGACCGCAGATCAAAAGGTCCTCGGTTCAAATCCCTGTCTCGGTGGAGATTTTCATAGGCCCTTAACCCGACCTCAACCTCCGGCACAACTTGCTGGGTAATGTGAAGTAGCAAGAACGCTTCCGTGGTTCGGATTCCACGTTAAACTGTAGATCTCCTGTACCAGGTGGGATTTCCGGTTTATGCTAAGGCGGCTTGCAGGGGCGGAATGCGCAGCCAATGGTAGCCTTGTCATTACGATCACACGGAATTATTATTATCAAAAATTTAACCCGTACCATACCGAAATTGGGTTGGATCCTCCCAAAGGAAGTGTACTAAATGACTGCTTTTTTCCCCCCTCAGGATGCTATGGTTTATCGCAGAATCCAAATCAGATAGAGTCCTGGTATATCTTAAATCAACAAACTAAAGTCCATAAAATTTTTGGCCTCACTGGTGTTCGAACCCAAAACATAAACTTCAAAGATAAATTCTTCATGCTGTGTACTACATACTGCTAAATTAATTATATAGAAATGTTTTAAAAACTTTTAAACACACGAATTTTTATTAGTTGCTTCAGTGAATAAAAGTAACATTCGTAGTAACACTCTCATAATGCGCTACCGTGAAAAACACTCGTAGGCTTTGTTCGCTGAATTTACAAGCCAATTAAAACGAAACTTTGACGCCAGAAAACACTTCTAGTGAACAAAGCGAGGCAACCTGAGACTAAATGCTGCTCCGATTTCCAGTCAGTTAGTCATAATTTTATTAACTGTACCCCGACGCAATTAAGTTCCCTGTTTGAAAATCGTTTATATAACTTTACACTTTTACCGGACAAACACAGTACTGAACTATGTTTCTCATTTCTGACAACCTATCAGAATGCTGGCCTGCTGACTAATTATATACAGTAGCAATTATGTAGCGGCACACTTCATTTATTGATATTGTTGAGCTATTTATTTTTTGTACAACCTTCAGTGGGGGCCGTATTGAATCATTTAAAAGAAATTTAAAAAAAACTGAAACTGCACTAAACCAGCCAAAATTAGGCATTACAAGACGTCTCTTTGAGGAGAAGTTGGTCCGTCGTACCCGGAAATTGCGACATTAAACAACGCCCCCTACAATTAAGTCTGTCCTCGTTAAATTAAGTTGCTCGTTGCAGTTAGTAGCTCGAGTTTAGTGCAGCAAGCCCGCTCTAAGTGCTATTAAACACCCACACAGCGTTCAGAGCATCTGCTGTGCTGCCCAAGACGGTGCAAGTTTACTGCTGAACCTCAGCACAAGACATACTCCATTCAAGTGACAGAGAGCGGATAGCTGACTGATCCGACATTTTATTCCTCCCAGAATAAGGTGTTTCTGTGTGAAACAATGCGCCTAGACTTCATTCCGCACTTTCGAATCCCTTTTTTATTATAATACAAGACATATTTCTTTCAGCTAGCATCGAACTTACAATTTCTTTTAACAGTTTCAGTGCAAATTAAAATTCTAATATTTCCTTGAAATTTACACTTCCTTTTAGCAATATAAGCGCAAATAAATTACAGCTATTTAGTTGAAATTTCCGTTTAACCAAGTAGCTCTGTGGTACCAACTAAGACTTCGGGCAATATCGATACTCGCCGAAGATTGCCGAACTATTGAGGCAATACATTTTATTAAAAGAGGTTTTCTAATAGCGTAAAATCAAGTATCATTTATTTTATCCCCTGCGATTTCTTTCAAGGAAAAATTTAAATAATAATAAAATATTAGAAAATACATGAGTCCTTCTTATACTATGCCGATCAATTTCCGAGTGAACAATAATACTCTTGCCTCGCGTTCAGGAGATCATGGGATCGAGTCCCAGTCCAGGTATTCAGATTTCGGTTTTCAATGGTTTCCCGAAATCGCTCTAGGCCGAATTCCTTCCCGTTCCTTGGCCCAAGTCCTCTTCCAGCCTCTAATGACCTCGATGTTGACGAGGCGTAAAGCCATAATAATAAAAATAAATCTGATGCATTGACCTTTTATGCAGTAGTTTGAGGTTAAAGTAAATGATTTACAACATTTGCTTTTATTGAAAGCATTTTCCTAAAACAAAATTTCATATTACTTAAACTAATTCTTTAATCAGACCAGCCATATAAGATGTCCGACAACACCTTACTGTATATTTCGGACACATTTTTTTAAAATTCTTTCAGTTAGATCTTAGGGATACCATACTCCAGTAGTTTCAGCGGCCGGAGAACCAATAAAATGTTAAAATTACTGGGCTTTGTAAATACTTGAGAATGGCGACAGAGACTATGAACACAGAAATATCGTGCTGTATCAAGAGAATGAATTGGGTAGTTTGCCGAGAAAGTTTTATTCAACATATTATTAAAAAATGGAACAATAGTGAAATAATAAGCACTTAACAACATCGAATCCTAACTTCAATTAATGACCAAAAAAAACAAACAGCAGTAACAAATAGTATTTATGTTACTTAAATAATGTATCATTAAATATATACAGGGCTACTGAAAAGGATTGCAGTGATTTCAGAAAATTACTACAGATTATTATTTTAAATATACTTACAAGATTACACAGATACACTGTATAAACAAACCGTGAAAGTTTATTTTTTAGTGTCTACAGATGCTCAATATGTGCACCTTTAGTGACTCTGCACACATGAAGTCTATACTCGATTTCTTCCCTTACCCGATGCAGCATGTCTCTGTCAATGAGAGCAAATGGATTGGTGATGTGAATCAGCAGGTCTGCAGATCAACTGGTACTATTGGCACGAACACCGTGTCTTTTACGAAACCCCAAACAAATAAGTCGCACGGGGTTAGGTCCTCGCTCGAGGTGTAGACTTCTGTGGGCTACAAACGTAACTGGCGCGCACACGATCAACAGTTTCTTCAGACAAAGGAGGGCGACCCGTTGTTTTACTTTTACAAAGCCATCCCATGACTTTAAACTGTTGATACCAACGCCGAATGATGCTAGCATGGGGGGATCCTTGCTGAACTTAGTTCTAAAGTGTCGCTGAACAGTTACCACAGACTGAGTCGAATGAAATTCGAGAACAACGTACGCTTTCTCAGTTTCAGCCATCTTGCTCTCTATCGCTCTAGCGACCACCGCGGGAAGCTTGAATTTAGTGTAATCGAAACTTGGAGAGCCACATGTCTTATAACAGCAAACCCCATCATCGTACCTGTAATAGGACAGCCAAAAGAAAAATCGTGAAATTTCTGCAATTATTTTGACTAGCCCTGTATATTACTGGTTTTTTAGGACATACATGTCTTTATTATCATTCTGTAATTTAAATACCATTTTTCTCCATGGATTACATTTTGTTAAAATATCATACTGATATGAGATTCATATGACTAGTGAAATAAATTCAGCCGTATATTGCGAAGATATAACACGGTAATCTGACTTCATAAGCAGTAGACGCCATGCAGTAAGAAGTAAGCATTCCAATTTTGTAGATGCTAGTAAATAGCTAGCACTGCAGGGTTGCCACAGCACCGCGCGGAAACAGGACCTAATCAACGAGCGGGCAGCTGCCATTGGATTTTACAATCGGCGACTCCCATACTCATCATTTGGGATATTGGAGCGGTAGCAATAATGTTGTCATTTTCGCTTATCGAGTTCACACAGTTGTAACCGTTTCATTTTGCCAAAGCGTCTCGACATAAACTGGAATCAAAACGGGAATATATGATCGGGCTTAATGAATGGTACGTATCAATAGATAATTATGTAGTCCACGCAAGGGTTGACTATACCTCAAAATCATATAGTAATGGTGAACGTCGACTTGTAGAAACATTACTTTACTTAATACGCAATATGAACTACAACAACCAAACCATGTGGATTAAACTAACAGGAAATATCGGACTTGCCATTGGTGGTATTTTTAATAAACAAAGTATAATAGGATTGAGTATGGGACGCAGAGTATATTCGTTGAATGTCCACTGATTTCCAAATATTATTACAATGTGATGGAATAGAAATCAAAAAAATTAATTGAGGGAAATTAAGACATTCAATCAAACCAAAATATCAACGATTTCAGATGTGAGCTAACATAAAATTTCATATGCTTCATAAAGTTTTAACCATCCTGAGTTTTATTCGTAACACTGCTGGCAGATTTTGAAGTACGAGTGGCGTTAAAATTAAAATTATGTTATATAATTGGCTACTTCCGACAAAGAAATAATTCTTTGGTTAAAAAATGTTCCATATCTTCAAGATCGGTTCGTTACTGGCAAATTCTTGCTAAGCTTCACTATATTTCAAGAAACTTATGTCTGAAATCTGTACCATACGAAATTGTCTGTTATTTTCCCGTTTTCTTTTGTAATAAGTTTAATAATGTATGAGTGGAGACTTTGCCGGCGTAATGATGCAATAAAATCTTCTCGGGTGTCCGGCCGGATGGTGTTGTATAAACACAGATATTTCAAAGCTAGCTCTAGCTTCAGCTGTCGCTGTCGCGACCAGTCAGCGGCAGCTAGAAGACACCTGACACCTGACACCTGATGAAGACTGCAAAGCTAGCTGTCGAAATCTCGTGTTTATACAAACAATACCATCCGTCTGGGCACCCGAGAGTATTTCATTGCATGTTTAATAATGACGCTTTGTTCCAAGCTTGGATTGAATTGAAATATAGTCATAACTTCAGACAAACTGAACTGAACGCGAACTCCTCAACGACTGAAATAATAACCATGCCTGTGCATCAGGCAGTTCAACCAAATAAGGAATCTGCTTCGTTTGTTAGGCACAAAATTTAATTTCGCAAGGCTCTTGTACTGTCACCGAGAATAGGACAGAAAGACACAAACAGCAATCAACGGAAACATTAATCCATTTGTGTCTGTGACATTAAACTTAAGACCTAGGTAGCTAGGATTCGTATTGAACTAAATAGACCGATTGTCTCCTCGCTAGATAGCAGAAATGTCACTTCCAGGAACAAGTTTCCATATTGAAGAGCTGTTGAATGAATCAAATATTTCAGCCCTACTATGCCGAGTCAACAGTGTAGCGGATGACTTGTCTTTACTTCATTATTGTTCCCTAGGGGAAATCTACAAAACCATGCCTCTCATTTTTAATTGAATGGAATTTTTAAGTTGGATGGCGCGTATTCTCCGGTGATAATTCACCTAGTCATCTAATCACCTCTTTCTTATTATTTTATTATACTTTGAGCGTTCAATTTCTCCAGCCATCTATTTTTATATTTACGAATTTTAATTTTAAATTCATTTAGCGTTCTTCGAAGATTATTAACCCCTTGTTATTTTTTCCCAATATCTGACACCCTTAACCACAAAAGAACATTTATCCCCAGTCTACTCTGAGCCATCGCACAGTTCGGTTCACTTCCGTGTTTACGCGCGAGCAGTGTCGAGTGGTGTTTACCAAGTGATTGGATTTCACTAATCGGTACAGTGTGTGTTAGTGAATTTATCGACTGTCTATTTTAAGTGTTAAAACAATAGTGGTCAACTAACGCGAAAAAGGACGTTAATACACGGTAGCCAACAGCGTAGTGCTCCAGAGACGCAGTCTCGGAACGCTATGGCTGAGGCCTCTGGAACGATTCCGTCGACCAGCCAGGCAGTGGGCGCGGCATTACACACGTACTATACGATGCAAAACCCAACTTTCGATCCTCTCTTCGACATCGAAGATCCTCAGACACCTCCTACATTTCAAGACACCGGAAAAAATCTTGGCATCCAGATGCAGCCTGTACAAGAACCATCATACGCCGAACGACTCCCACATATGGCAACGGAAGAGATGCAGTACGACCAGGTCGGAGATCTAACAGAGCAACAGCAGCCTCGCCAGACTACAAAAAGTGGCATCGCGATCCCGCCCAAGATCACGCTCACCTCAGAAGATTAACCAGTCATCACCAGTGAGTAAACGCGCGAAGCAAAAAGACCAGTGTCAAAATAACCTAGAACTTACTGCAAAAGTCCCGCAACCTATCAATGTAAATGATTCATTAGTTAATGAAAAGATATCCCCGAACGTGACAAACCTAACCCCTATGTCAACATCGCAGCCATACCTGGACCCATCCAGTAACTATGACAAATCTGACTACCCCTCAAATCAAAGTAGCCAAGACAATAGATATTCACTTACTGACAATGGCCCTTACTATGTGATGGTCGAAAGCACTAACAGCAACATAGGCAGACTCCATCCTATGTCTGTTGGAAAAATACTTTTCTGCCAGAACAACCACCTAAGATCAGAAATCAGTAACATAACTTCAGCAGGGCGCAACAGAATTAGAATTGAAGCTAAATCTAGTGCCTCCGCAAACTCCTTGGTGGAACTAAAATCACTTAAAGACAACAACTTAGAGGCGTACATCCCGTACTACATGACGAGGAAGCAGGGAGTGATTCGAAACATTGACACCTCACTGTCCACAGACGAAATAATTAGTGAAATAGTTTCTCCCTTCCCCGTACTGAAAGTCAGAAGATTCACAAAAAAAGTCCCATCGGATAGTGGCACTCAGTACCGCCCCCTACCTGTATGTGTGTTAACCTTCCAGTCCCAAGTATTACCGCAATACGTTTACTTATATGGCATGCGTTGCGAAGTCCAACCCTATGTGCCACCTGTATTACAGTGTTACCGTTGTCTTAGATATAATCACAGTCAATCACAGTGCAAAAGCCAACCTCGTTGCAGCAGATGTGCAGGCCCCCATAATCTCAAAGATTGTACATCAGAAAACCAGCTAAGTTGCATTTACTGTCAAGGACACCACTTGTCCACCGACCGTTCTTGCCCGGAATATAGACAGCGAGCTGAAAGGAAACAAACTTTGGTAGCCAATAGTCCCCAATACTGGCCACAATTAACATACCCGCGTTCATACGCGAACATAGCAGCATCCAGCCCTCAACTTGTACAAATGGGTCAGCAACCACCGGAGCAAATTCCTATTCATATAGCTGCCAAACAAGTCGTTCCTCAAACCTTGCCTCCAAGCCCCATCGTAGCCTATGATGGTAGCAGCTCTCAAGCACGTGAAGTCGGAAGCCGCTATGATTTCCGCCAAACAGCTCCACGCAGCCGCCTAAAAGGAAACTCGACCCAATCAAATGTAGCAGGAAATAGAATAACAATTCCCAGACATTTATTTTGGAGAAGTGATGGTCCTTTAAGCCCAATAATAAACAACCACCATGAAACTACAATTCAACCAACACCTTTAGAGTCAACCTATGGCAAAGAGAGCACAGAAACTATCCCACCCTCCAATAAATCCTCCCCACTGGTTGAAAAGCTCTTGATCTTCATTATCTCTATACTAGAAGAAACCAAAACCAGTGGCATAATAGACCCGACACTCATTGGTACTAAACTACAGGAACTATTAACTACCATCGGAGCTTAAATCCTCCAACAATGGAAAACATCTTATGTGACATTAAAATCGCACATCAAATAAAAATACCGCAATTGAATTCCTGGTCGCTATTGCCAAACAGAGAAAACTTCACTACAGAACCTAAGTTGGCGACATCTTGTAATTGGTTTGAACTAAACCTCTCCCAGGAAATCTATGGCCCAAGGACGACAGATTACAATGCTACAATGGAACGCCCGTTCACTAAAATCTAATAAGGAAAGTCTTGAACAGGCATTAAGAGCGCACGACGTAGATATTGCCACAGTCGCCGAAACATGGCTGAAACCAACTGACAGCATGAGTATTAAAAGCTACAGCATCATTCGTTGTGATCGTGATGACGGATATGGAGGAACTGCTATCTTCGTCAGAGAGGGAATGACGTACAACACAGTGCAACTTGACACCACAGGACTACCGATTGAAGCCTGCGCCATCTCCTTAAGAGTTAACAATACCTGGCTGACAATAGCGACGATATATCGACCGCCCAACACGGCTCTCACAAAACCTCAATTATTAAGGCTATTACAAAAACTACCCAGCCCATATATTATCACCGGAGATCTGAATGCGCACAACAGTGCTTGGGGGAGCGGAAAAACAAATCATCTTGGCCGAATAATAATAGAGATAACAGAAGAAGAAAATCTAGTTATACTTAATGACGGCACAGCTACAAGAATCTGTAACCCGACGGAACGTAAATCAGTAGTGGACATTGCATTGGCCTCCTCGAATATTGCAGCATTGCTCGATCACAGAGTGATCCACGAGCCTCTGGGATCAGATCACTACCCGATTTTGATCACCATGAGACTAAATCAACCCAGCAAAAAACCTCAGGCAACATCAGGCTACAAATGGAATATCAGGAACGCAAATTGGAACGTATACACTGATACTGCTGCGACACAGTTAAACAACCTAAACGATGGTGGAGTGACAGAGGAAAACTATAACAGCCTGATCCGGGTTATAAACCATGCGGCCAAACAAGGCATACCCCAAAAGAAACAAAAAGAAATGAACACTACCAGGAACCACCCACCATGGTGGAACGAGGAATGCGAGAAGGCTATTCAAGAGAGGAGAGACGCGCTCCGAAAATATCGTAGATGCAGCAACATGGAAAATTTCATAGAGTTAAACAAAGCACAAGCTCGTACAAAAAGAACATTGAAACAGATGAAGAAAGAAGGTTGGAAAAATTTCTGCGCATCAATCAATAGAAACACCCCAATTACCACCATATGGACAAAAGTCAAAAACTATAAACGATCAACTGAAACAGTGCACCCGACGTCGAACATAAGCACGGAAATGCTGGAGCAAATACTAACAACATTAGCACCTCCTTCCGCCAACCCAATCTGCAACTCCCCACCTGAAGATGAAGCTAGCGACCCCATGTCAAGACCTTTTAACATGGAAGAATTTGAAAAAGCGTCCAAGAATTCCAATAACACGGCACCAGGAATAGACAACGTCCACTACAGAATGATCGGACACTTACCATCACGAGGGAAAAAGATGCTCCTAAAAGTTCTAAACAATGTCTGGAATAAAAGACAACAGATTGCAGGATTAAAAACTTCGAGAATCATCCCGATCCTGAAGCCGGGTAAAAACCCGTCAATAGCCACATCCTACAGGCCCATAGCACTATTGCCATGCCCATATAAACAACTGGAGAGGATGGTGAAGAATAGGATCGAATGGTTTGCCGAACACAATGACCTTCTGCCAGACCACCAGTGGGCGTACAGACGCGGTAGAGGCAGCAATGACCTACTAGTAAGACTTGTCACAGACATCCAATCCAGCCTAAGTAGAAACCGATATCTCATAGCCCTCTATACTGACATCAATAGCGCCTATGACAATGTCAACCTCGAGCTACTGGCGGGGAAGATGCAGAACATGGGCTTCTCCGCAACCTTTACTTACAACCTAATATCAATGCTGCAGGACAGAATACTGATAATTAAACACAAAGGAGTTACAATAGGACCGCGACACACGAGCCAGGGTCTGCCGCAAGGATCGATTCTATCACCGATCCTCTTCAATATATACACGTATGACCTGGCCAAAATACTACCCAGGGGAGTGTACATACTACAATATGCAGATGACATATGCATATACGCAGAAGGCGAAACGCTGACGGAATGCATAAAATTGCTTAGTACAGCGATGGAAAGATTAAACAAATGGTTGCAAGATAATGGGATGCAGATTGCACCAGAAAAATCAGCAGTAGTAATATACACGAGACACCGATTACAACAAATGGAATCTGTACGACTTGGGCCATACCTATTTCCAAACAAAAAGGTAATAAAATACTTGGGCATGCAAATAGACGCCAAACTTAGCTGGGGTCCACATATAACATACATGATAGACAAATGTGAGAAGGCTATCAATCTGCTGCGTGCAACAAGTGGCTGCTGGTGGGGAGCTGACCCGAAAATACTCTTACTCCTCTACAGAGCTTTGGTGCGTCCGATAATTGACTATGGGTGCCTCTGTTATAGCTCTGCAGCTGAAACTCTGCTCAACAAAATAGATAAGGTTCAATACAAAGCACTGCGCATATGTTTCGGCGCAATGCGCTCTACACCCACAAACGCACTCTTGGTAGAAGCCATGGAACCTCCACTGAACATCCGACGATACTACCTATGTGGGAAATTCATCTCAAAGATTATGCAGTTCCGAAACAATCCCTTAATAGATGTATTAGAGACACTGGCGCACAGAACCACTTTGGACAGTTACTGGCGTAGGAAAAAAATACCACTGCTCGCTACAACATACATCGACTTAGTTCAATACCAACCTATAATCATTTCCTCAAGCAGAATGCCTTGCTTTGAAGGCTCATACAAATCAACGATAATCAAAATGGAGATGAACTTGGACATACCATTCACAGAAAATACAGAACGGAACACAAGCCTGTTATTGGAAACTCTTGCGCAATACGAAAATAGTGTACACATTTACACCGATGGTTCAAAGATCGGCAGCACAGTAGGCTGTGCCTTCGTGGATATGCACGCACGAGTCGAATCGATGTATAAACTCCACAGCGAAGCGACGATATATACCGCCGAAATGGTTGCCATACTCAAGGGATTAGAATATGCCAAGAGCACCAGCTCCAATACAGTGATCATACTATCTGACTCTCGAAGTGTCCTCGAATCTCTACACCATCTAATAATAATGCGTGGAGATGCCCCTTAACGTACCAATCCTGGAAAGTGTCAGGGAACTAGAAGAAATAGGAAAACGGACCATCTTTATCTGGATAAAAGCGCACACGGGAATTTACGGCAACGAAAGAGCGGATCAGTTGGCTAAGTCGGCAGCCTCCGACGGTACAACATACCCATATATCAAGACGACTGATCTCCTGTCCATCCTGCGCGCCAAGGGAAAACAACTGTGGGAAACATCGTGGGAAGAAACAATAAAAACAAAAGGAAAACATTACGGCACCATACATCCAACAATACCTAAATCGCAGTGGCATCAAACGAATTACGTACCAAGAAAAACAATTGTCACCATTAGCAGACTAAAATTCAATCATGGCTTCTTCCCAAAACACTTACACCGCATTAATTCACTGAACACCCCAACCTGCACATGCGATGGAAGCAGCATATGCGAACCCAACCACCTCCTCTTTGCCTGCAAGGAAAAATGGCGGGAGAGCACACAGCTCATTCAAGAACTTGTGGGATTAGGAATACAATTACCAATAAACGTTACCCACCTCCTGGCTCTGGAAGATGTTACCATCTATAAAATAATAACGAGGTTCCTGGAAGAGAACAACATTCAAGATTTAGTGTTATTGTTTTGATCTTGTAATTCTGTAATCACATTGTATATATTATATTTTATATTATATCATACTATATTATAACCACGTTGTGTACAGAGTGAATGCGATTGCGTTGTTATATTGTATATTGTATTGTGGTCTAGATGCGGTATGACTGTGGAGTGACGCTCTGTGTTGAAATGTGTCACATTTTTGTGTAAACATTATACTCTAATTGTATTGTTGTGATGTGTGTGAGATTGCATTGTTGAATTTCATATTATACTATGTTGCGGTATGGCTGCGGTATGTCTGTGCAGTGGTACCGAGTATTGAAACATGAATGCCGTATCTTTGTGTGGTCAAATTATGTTTAATGGTATTGAATTGCTTATATATACTATAGATGTAATTGTGTCTTTATATTGTGTATGATACCATATCACAGTTTGGCGTTGGCTTTGGATGTGTTATCAATGGTGAAAATAAGTGTATTCCTATTTCAGTCTTATGCTGCTATTGATCACTGATGCAAGTATTATAATGATATGAGGCTGGCTGTAAGGAGAATATCCAAATGCCATTAAAATAAAAAAAATAAAAAAATAAAAACATTTATCCCTTCCGTTATGCATGAAATAAGTTCCAGTTGTGACAATGGTCATCTTTTACTTTCCGTGCAGTCCTCTTTATTCTTCGACCAATATCCCTCCAAGCATTTATACAGGATGATAGTAAAAACGATTACCCACCAACAAAATATGGATCGTGATGCCGCGTACTTGTCTGTCAATCTGAGTTCTGTATCACAGCTGTAATGTTTTATTTTCTGCTCAAATCTGAGCTATACCAAACTACATCAATATCAGCACTATCCCCAATGCGGCCTAGCGCTTTTCCACGCCACATTCCTTTGCTGGGCATTACAACAGACCCAAGTTCAGACCCTGCTCTTGGCTTACCGTCTATTCTGATTTCGGTTTTTACGTGTTATACGGAAAATGCTAGGACAGTTCACCGTTTCCTAAACACGACTGGTAGACTCACGTTGTGGCGTTGAATCCGTATCACGTAGAAACATACTGAAGATTGTAGACCTAGAAAAGTGAAAATGAACCGATGTATTGAAAGGGAATATGTAACTCTGCCTTTACCATACAATATTAAGAGTAGGTATCAAAGACCTGTAATAAGGATCTTAAGAAAGCAAATATTAATCTACTAAGTGGGAAAGAAAGTGTAAAGAGAGCGTAAAACTTAACTTAGTCCACAACCCGAAGGTTGGTTGGATCCTCCCGTAGGAGGCATACTAAGCCATTGTGTCAGAGGTAGGACGGCCAGTTCCTTTCCTCTGGGACCTACAGTTTAACGTGGAATCCGAACCACGGAGAGTCCTGGCATAGCTCATATGATCAAACACAACTCTCAAAATTCCTGCGCCTGCCGGGATTCGAACCAAAAACCGGAGCAGTTAAGGTTTTGAAAGCTAGCGCCTTAACCATTGAGCTACCAGAACGCTAAAAGAGAGCGTAATGAGTTATATACCATGTAAAAATTTTGAAGTGAAAACGTCTATTGGCGCGCTAGGAGATGTTTATATGGGGGTAAATCTGTGAGTTCGTGACTTCCCGTCACCGACATGCTATGACGTGTATGATATGCACGTTTGACGCTTTTCGGATTGGTAAAATCCTCTGAGTTCACGTCACTAGCATGCTGATGTTAACAGTATATCTGTAGCTGTAAGTGTGGGGTTTTGCGCTTGGACAGCAGTGAAAGTGTAAATTATACTTGTATCTAATATATAAAAATGAATGTTTGTTTGTTTTTCATACAAATACACAGTTTTTATCCAATTTTGATGGAACTTTGCATACGTATACCTTAAAACAAATAGAAAAATACTGTTTACTTTTGATTTACCAAAACCTAAAGCTTCCCAATTTTTTTCCCCGCTCCTTAATTTCTGTCAACATTGTTCATATAAACGCACAGTTTTTAATCCGGTTTAGATACTACTTAGCACACGAATAGTTCAAAACAAGATAGTCTGGTAGCTTAGTGCTTAAGGCGCTAACTTTCGAAAGTTTTTCTCTCCGGTCGCGGTTTCCAATCCTTTGGTGAGCAGGAATTTTTTATGAGTTGTATTTGGTTATATGAGCTAGGCTGGGACGTTCCATGGTTCTGATTCCCCGTTAGACTGTAGGCCTCTGAGGAAAGGAATTAGACTTCCTGCCTCTGGCACAATAGCTTCGTAATTTCCTTCGGGAAGATTCGACCACCTTTCGGGTTTTGGACTAATATTTTTGAAGTGAAAACTTCTTTAGGCGCACTGGGAGATTATGGATGGATAAAATCTTATGATTTCAAGTCAGTAACATGCGCAACCAATAAAACCCCATCACAGGTTATTACGAATACATGGAATTATTCCTATTTCATGTATCTGTAGCTATAAGTATGACGTGTTACACGTATGATAATAACTTCTGCAGGCAGTCTCCAATAATTGCCAATTGTTTATTTTGTGTTTTGTTTTTGTTTTATTGCTGCTTTTTTGTTTTTTTTGCTTATAGTTTTATGCTTCGTCGACGTCCAAGCGAGAAAGGGTGGGTGGGGGGGGGCATGAAGCGCGAAGGAATTTATCATGGCCCTTTGAAGGTATCATCCCGGCATTCACCTGTAGTGACTTCGAGAAACCATAGGAAACCAAAAGTCTTCTGAATGCGAGGCCACAGCGTTACCGATCACCCACCACGCTCGATCCTAGTTAAGAGGCTTTCAGCTTTGAATTATAATCCCTGCTAACCAGTTTTCAGCCTGGTATTAATTTCAATTTCAGAAATAAAATGAGAAGGTTGTGCCTACCTGATAGTATAATCTTTGAACTGAGCTCCTGGCTTAGTTTATTTGTACGGCTTCCAGATTTTTATTTTTGTTTCTTTTTCGCATGTAATAAATGGAAGTCGTTTGCTATCACATACCCACAGTAGTTAGTAATAAAGCATTTCCTGATGACTATAGTCCGGAGCTGATTATCACAGTGGGGGGCCGTATCTTTTCGGCGCCATTCCTCATTCCGTGCGAGGCGTTAATCTCCCTGCCGACACCTGGAATTAAGAAGCTGTCGGGTGTTGGCGGTGCAGGCTCTCGAGGAAGCCATTTGCATCGCCGGAAAAGGCAGCGGGAGTTTTATCCCGGTGGCGGGCGAGCGGCTAACGTGAGACCTTAAGCGGATTATACCTTTATAAATGATCGCGGAGCTTTATGGGATTTGCGCACGCGATGTGGTTGGCGGGGCTAATCGATTATGTTCGTGGCGCTGACCTCATCTGTTGCCGACCAGCCCACAATAGCCGCAGTTCGTCACGTCTGGCGGCGACTAAGCGGGTTTTACGGGCGACAAGTAGCCCCCAGGGGCTTACCAGGGTCGCC
>JARYHS010012519.1:143178696-143202287 GCA_031002005.1 Vandiemenella viatica | reverse complement strand
ATCTGTAGGAAGGACACTCAACGCGAATAACAGTTTTAGTCACGATGTTTTGAGAACTTATCGAATGGTGACAGACGGACGAATGCGTGTGTTAATCTGGAATGTTACGTCGGTTTGTCAAGCTATGCTTCTAGCGCAGTCTGTTAGTATATGATTTGTTAGTAAATTTCGTTTAGAGACAAAACGTATTTTAGTTTAGATATCTGCTCTGTACCATTACTTCGTGTCTGCATAAATGTTTCTGGCAACAGTTTATTTTGTCTTCTTTTTTGACATGCCTTGCGGGCGTAACCTGCCCTAAGTGGTTGCTCTAGCAGAGTACGAGCAGCTAAAGTTGTTAGAAAATCCAAGAATCGGATGTTCACGTTGAAGATGAAAAGACCAATCTGAAATAAAGCTGTCCTTAGGTAACCCCGCCCCCTTTCCACAACCCCGCACCTGCGTTTGTTTTTCTGTTTGTAAATATGTTGGGAATTGATTCTCTTTATGAGACAAGTTCGACGATAGAATGATACAGTGATGGCTTTCCTGTCATATTATGCTGATTAGGTGTTGTTTGTGACTAATCATAAGTTACTAACAGCTTTCTATATTCAACTCTGGCAATGAAATTCTAAGTGCACGCGTACAAAGTCGCGGGTATTGACTAGTGGAATATATAGATTTGAGAATTATAGAAAATCAGAACTTAATCAATGGTACTAATTCAATATTAGAGCTGATTCTAATTTTCACATACACATCTACTCCTATTTCACTTCATCTTCGGTTGCTACTTTTACAAACTATTTTAATAATTAATTACTATTCATTAAAATTAAGTTAATTTTAAGGCATTACGTTGTGAAATTTCTCAGCAGTAAAACTTTAAAAAGGAAGAGACCATTGATTTTAAAGGAATTACCTTTTTCACATTACGCTGTGCGGGGAAATTAATTTATAATCAACCTCACACAGGTTTCTCAGATGTGTTGTTCGCCGCTAAAAAGTCGATAAAGATGGCTATTCAGTAGTAGGTAGGTTATCTCACAAAACAGATGGAGTAGCCATCGATTCTAAAATAGTTTCGTGTTTGGAGAACATTTTTCTTATTTAGCATTCTCATTTTCTCTATCGTGCTGAATAATATGTTCACCCCATTTTTATTTTTCATTATAATCGTAGTTGCTCGATTGAACCTACCTGATTTGAGATAGTTATTTTTTTCAATACAGGGGTCGGCAATCGAAGAGATTGTTTAAAAGGTAACGGTATGTGGGTTTGTTAACCTTCGTTATTGTCACAGTGTGTATGGTTCATGTTAAATTGTAGAGTAGTGTAGAATGGTTTTAATTGATTACTATGCAGGAAACTTATAAATTCAATATGTTCTAATAGTGAATTAAATCAACGGCACATTTCTCCTGCAACCATCGTTCCTTACAATGTGTTCAGACGGTATATTCGATTTATTGTACTAAAGTTTATAAGCTGAATATTGATTTTAGTATATTGTGTAGAAGGGTTGATAAGTATTATAGTGAAGTTGCGCTACATTGTAAAGTTACTATACATACCCACAGTGAAGGCATTTAAATAAATTAGTCTTTATTCGATTGTATTACCGTCGTCAGAAATATCGTAGTACTCAAATATTTACGAATAAAGGCGTTGCGCTACCAGAAAGGTTAGAGTGGAATCTTATCAGTTTTCGAAAAGGAGTTATAAGGGAGTTGTCAGGGTGTCGGAATTGAATTATGATTTAGAAAGTAATATAAAAATAATAGCGTCCAGCTGCTATATAAATGCTGAGAAACGTTAAACTATATTTTGAAATAGATTTGAAAAAAAATATATATTTTATACTAATTGAAATACCATAGCTAAACATCCAATTTTCAGATTTCTAATAAAAAAAAGTAAAAGTGTTTTTCAAGAGGACAATGATAGGTCTAAAATTTTGGTTCCTAATCGGTCTTATTCAAAAAAAGAAAACAGGATGTTTCCCATAAAATATGATACCCTCAAGAACGCTAAGAAGCGATTAGTGCACGTCCTTTTATGATATGTATGAAGACCGGAAACGATACATTAAAAAAAATCTGTAAAACCAAGATAAAAATTCGGACTAGTTTTCATCGGATGCGTGATTTAAAACTTTCAAAAATCTAACAGAATAGACCATATAATAATATTTACGTTTTACACATTTAAAAATATTTCAGATTTGTCACTGTATAGAAATAAAAACATCCTTATATGAAATTTAATATAACTGAATTTTTGTATCTGAGAAGGACAAAGAGGATTAAAATATTCTTAAAATTACCCATATAATTAAAAAATTAATTAATTCTGAAATCAAATACGAAGAAATTAATGTATCTTAAAAATTCAGAAAAGAAGTAAAACTCGACGTATTCAAAAATCTTCATCAAAAGCTGCTGGAATATGATTTTTTCCAAAATACATAAAACATAATATTCACACTCTCATTTCACAGCTGTCAGCTTATGCCGTTCGTGGTTCATAACGTGTTTACATCTATTTATCGATGCATGTCACTGGTTTTAGCGGTATAATACAGAATATTAAATGCAGGTCAGTGCCAACAGTATCTTTGTTACAGCAGAAGATACGTGCAGTGAATAATAAACAGTGTGGTCAATAGACGTGATACTCGTTTTCTGCCTAATTTGAATATATGTACGTGTCATGATTTCTGATTAATTTAATTTTATTCGTTTTAAATAAATTTGTTTATGAAGAGATATTTTTCAAGTTTAACACCACAAATAATAACTTGCAAATTATCCAGTTAGCTGCACGTAAAAAAAGACAAACTGATGCTGCATTTCTGTATTTTTGTTCACTCGGAACCATGAGATGATACTTCGTCTTTGGGAATAACTTTATGAACAAGAAATAGTATTGGATCTTTCGTAATGCGTTTAGTTACGTCATCTGAAGTTGAGCTTAGTGAAAGTATACTAACCGAACTTTCTAATCCGAAAAAATCAAGCCTGAAAACAATTCTCTTGACGTTAATATACCCAAGTAAGATTTTACTTTTGTATATCAGAAATATACTGGTTATTCACTGCAAAGATGAGTTCCAAATGATCCGCAATAGACGCAATAGGTTTATCTAAGCAACTTCAAAACTACAAATCAGTCATTTCCTTAAGAATGATGATACATGGCGAACATATGTTATCATTGGTAAGTAAGTAGCAGTAACTTAACAACGCGCCTGACATGCTAGGCAGACAATCCAACAACACTGCTATACAGCTACATCGACGATCAAGGGGTCTTGAGAAACTTACTGTAAGTGAATTTACACAGTGGTTTTGAAATATCGTATCACCTAACAATTTACAGTGTGGAGAATTTATTTTATAATTTTACCTTCCTTTTATTAGCAGCATTTGAAAACTCGTAAAATTCCGAACACCTGAATATCGTTATTCTTTAGTTTTTCTCAATCTTATAGCTGAGCAATTTCTCATTCCAATTTTTTTTAACGATTCATGAAAAGGATATATAACATTAAGGGGACTCCATTACAATTACCTTTGTGAAAATATAACACAGCGCTAAGTTACTGATGCAGAATCTGATTCAGAATTACAAAATATTTTTGATGTAGGCAGTTGTTCAAATCTTTACGTTCCTACATTAGTAGTACGGTGGCAATGATTCTAGATTTCGTGTGAATATAAACATTTCACCGTATCGTATTTGTTCCTGTTTTCTTTTTGCTTTGTAGTTGCCAAAACATGATCGGAACAAATATTCACTAACGTTGCCTACTCTTCTTAATCGCTAGTGGTAGGTCAAACAACAAATCCTCCCAGACCTCAAACTCCAGCAAAACACCAACTTGAAACCTGTCATTTATGATATTATAAATATACAGTTAGTTCAAAAAAAAGATATAAAATATATTTTATGACAATTTATTCATTTTATTTTACTTTGTCAGATCGTTAGAGAGAATATGCTCTCTGACAATTATCGTTGATCAACTTCTCCCACCCTCCTCTCACCATTGCAATCTCCGCTCATTCCATCCTATTCAGCTTTGCCTCAGTCATGTGGTAGTTCTCGATGTGTACATATCTCATACTCTTGCCACATTTCTTACCTCCAATATAACTAATATTTTTCTTTCGAAAATTATAAAACAAGTTCCTGTTTTTCTGTTCGTCCTGGCCCTACTGTACTCATCACTGGTAAGTTTTGGGTCATTTCTCGTATCCTTCCTTACTCGGATATCTCAAATAAGTTGATAATAGAATGCATGGGTCTTGTTTTGATACATAACACTATATCGTGTTCATAGGAAATGTAAGAAAACATATCGTTATTCATTTTTTTAAATTCTGCTTAGAAACCCGCTATTCCCTCCGTTAGATGCTACGGCTAGAATGATTTAGACATTACAGCATGAAGAATTAATTCGTAATAACAATATTGTTCTGCGGACGTCAGTTGCGTCTGTGTTTCAATGGACAGAGCATTGTGAACAGTTACTCACAGACTACGCAGCCGGGGGCAGGTGTCACAGAGTGAGGCTGGAACGTCCTGAAGACCAGCCCTGTCCAGCCGCAGGATCTCCAGCGCAGTGGTGCCCTCCAGGTTGGGAAACTGCGTCAACTCGCGGGCGTCAGACAGAATACTGAAAAATATGTTGAAATATTTTTAATAAAAGAAAAACATCAAGGAACTTCTGTGTCAGTTTTAAATTTTCACCTCGAGAATAGACTGAATATAGAGCATTAACAGAACGTAAAAAAGAAATTATATTATCCACTAATATATAAAGGTATTAAATGTCAGAACAACTGAAGTGTATTACATTACGCCACTTAACTAATTAGCCTCCGGTCTTTAGTCTATGCATCTGGTTGCTCTTAATCTACTACGAAACAAATATTTTCTCAGCACTATGCTGGACCTACTATCGCTATTCAAAACTGCTAGCGGCAGACTTAGGGATAGGTATGAAACAGAAGTATATCCATACTACTACTAATAAAGTAAAAAATCAGTAACAGAGTTAAAAAACATGATTCTTTCGACATATTGTTGTGTAATAATGATTGAGAAAGGTCGTATCATCTGAGTCAATAAATAATACCATACACTGCATTAACGGTTCTGTCCACTAGTATTCGAAACAGAGGCTTTAATATTATGGACGTGTTAAATGTTTTCAGTTACCTTCATTCAATAAAAGGTATTTCTATTGACATATGGCAAAGCGCAGGATACTTAAGAAAGTAAGAGTTCAACAAAACTTAGCTTTTAAAGTTTTTTTCCTATCAAATGAAAATTTAGTACAATGAAGAAAACTTTCAGTGCATCATCAAATTCCGTCAAATGATTGTTTAAACGGGACCAGAGTAAAATGTCTTTGCTTCAAAATTAATGTATCTTTGAATGTATGATTGAATTGTCACGTATTGCGAGAAAATAGCGTACGAATCTAAAGATATATTTTTAACTCACCGTTATATAAAAGTTAATCAACTTCCCAGACGTGGGAGGTTATCAACTTCACACAAGAGATAAAAATATAAACACAGGTTCTATGAGTGATTGAGCGAAATTATTAGTTACGTACTCCAGAAAACGGTATTCGAGGAAAAAGTACTAAGCCATAAGTGACGGTGAGAAGAGAATAAAGTAAAAAATAATAATTAATTATTTTGGTAACTGAGCCAATACTACCAAATTCTGTCTAAAATCTCCATTCATCGAGAAATTTTCCTTTCTGCCTATGCAGTATGTTTAGAATAGACTTTTATAATTAAGAAGTTGATTCTATTGATTAAAAGTTTGAGTAACGCGAGGTAAACAAGCTTACTTAAACAACACGGTTTTTGTTTTTAAAAAAAATCCAAATGAAATTATTAGATTTTTTCCTCTTTTAAAATTTTTAAACCTGGATTTACTTGTGGATTTTTCATAGGTGTTATATGGGAGTTGCCATATTTAAAGCAACTGAATCGCTAGGGAATTGGTAACAAAGTTACTGAAAGAACTGAAGTGAATTTACTTTTTACGGTTGGAAAGTCATTACGTCCTTCAAAAAATAGTAAGCTGTTTCACGATAACGGCATAAGACGTCAGTATCAAAGTTTTATCAACCGTATTAACTAGCCGAACTCTTGAGCGGCGCCGCAGTACAAGAGATATTAAGTAATGTCACTCACAGTTTCCTGAGCCTCGGCAGATGCGAGAAGGCGTACTGGTCGACGCCCACGAGCGGGTTTCCCTTCAGCTCGAGCAGTGCCAGCCCGGGAGTCCTCTGCAGAACACCGCCGGGGATGTACTTGATGCGGTTTCCGGACACTGACCTGCAACATCAAAACAAGCAGATGGCAGACAGGTGACGAAGTCTGAGTTTAAATACTGTCCACATCGATCAAAGGAACTTGACGAAAGGGCATCTGACAAAAGCGTTGTATGTTGGTCTTACAAAAATTACTTTTGTAATTTTTATTATTATTAATGGATTTTAGGGTTTCTATGTATCAATTACAGTATTTGGTCTTAGCAGGTGCTATTAAGTAATCTCATCCATATACATATCTACTAATAGTATGTCTACTAAGCTCCATCATCGACAAGGATAGCAGCTACACAAAGAAAATAGGAAGAACAGTGATTTTTGCAATAGATGCAATGTCAGATCTGAATTTCATCGGAAAGAATCATGCAATAACGCCAAACCAACTCTACGCAAAAACACAGAGACAGATGGACATGAGGATACTATGAGTATGGATAGATAAAAGAGTCTATACTCCCAGTATAGAAGAAATGAATGTGAAGAACACATTAATCTATTTAGCACCAATAAATCATACAGTTTGTAAAAATAGTTTTAGGTGAGAGGGGAAATCGGTAAAATTTAATTATCCGATAAGAATTAAAAGGTCAACGACTACTTGGAAGGTATATAGTAAACAAATTAAAGAAAAAATATTATCAACTTAAAACGCTTGATGATTAATTAACCTGTTTTTGTTAAATGAATGATAATGACGCCTTCATAAACCACTAAGACTTAATATAACTAGCAGTTGCTAGCGCTGAATTAGTATAAAGTTCTATAATTTATGATTCGACATTAGACAAACTACGCTGTCTTCTTCTTCTTCTTCGTTTAAGATCATTCTGTAACAGTAAGTAATTACTGTAATTACTGATGGTAATCGGTAGTGTGTGCCTATTGGTAGACGCGTGAATATTTTCCGTGAAGTACAGATGAATTACTTTGGCAAAAGGCATTAGGAGTCTGGAGTCCATAGATTTAGTTTCAGCTTTAAAGGTGACGAAAATTATCTCCGTTGATACTATAAAGCAATTTGTGTTGAAATTGAAGACGTATGTAGCATGCAGTCTTATTGGCTTTAGACATGGGGCAGTTCGGTCAGTGATGAGGGTAGCCTCATATTCTTAACTGCTACTAAGCAAACGAATATTATTAAATATGATGTAGCCATAGACGGAAGGTGTGACAAAAACCATCATAGTATCGTGTTAAGAATTTTTTAATTTATGTCGTGTTACTGTTTGCAAACCATAGATTGTAAATTATCAACCAGCCTAGCAGTCTCCTCTATTCCAATATAAAGATGCATAGAACATTGGAAACGTAAGAGATTTCTTCTGAGGATAAATTGTGTCTCTGGTTACTACTTACAACCAGAAATTTGCGCACATGGTCACACAAAAAAATCACTTTTTCTTTCCTGACTTGTAGCCATATGCTAAGGTAGAAATCACTTTCTTAAATCAACGTGTTCGACGCATGTAGGCTAGTTAATTTGATTGGAACTGTAGGTATATATCAACTCAATGGAAAATATTTTATGTCTTCAGAACACATGGAAAAGTAAAGTAAGTTAGATGCATGTTTCCTTTTCAAGCACGCATACAACGTCATTAGGAAATAAATAGGAACTAAAAGATGCCCCTGCTCCACAACTGATATAATGTAATACATAGAAGACGGAAAGTTATTATTAACAGCAACATCTTTCTTCCTGAACTTATTTTACAATTTTTCGGGAATATTCACTGATATATTTGATAGTAATATGATACAAAATTCACATTTATATGTATTTTCTTTGCTTGAATGTATGTTCTATATCAGAGAAATATTGGCATTCTAACCATACATGATTATATTCCGCATGGAGGATCATGGAATTGGGAGGTATAAAGAAGCAATCTGATTTGATATTTAGGGATGAAAATTTTATTCTCTTCACAAATTTAAGCTATCAGGTATTATTTTAAATATCGCATCACTTTATTTTATCTATATAACATTATGGATTAAGAATTACTATATGGTTTGTCTAAAAGGTTTCTATCTGATCGTTTTATTTCAGACAGTTCAGTACCTTAGTCGACGTGGGAACAGTTCTTTTAGATGACACATTTCGCTTCTTCTCATGGTGCGAAACGATTATATTTAACGAAGCCTTGTGAATGAGCAATAACTCTCGTGTCTGGCATTCAGAAGGACGCTGGTTCAAAACACCGTCCAGCCATACAATTCTCGATTTTCCATGGTTTGTCCAAGTCACTACAGGGGAATGCCGGAGGAGGGTGTATCCTTCAGAAAAAGTTTGAGATCGAATTCTTCCCACCTCGACATCAACGAAGGAAAAGAGAGATAATATTTTCATGTTTTCACAGTGTAATTATATTTGGCAATATTTTATTTAAATGATATATTATTGAAAGACTCAATGTTGCACGAAAAGTTAGTATTTATTGTATCGCGTTAACTTATTAACCAATGGCGGTTTCGTAGTTTTATAGCTGAGACCTCACCATTAGTGGCTGTCTTAAATCCATAGCTCCATAGTTCAGGGAGAATTCTGAATCACACGATGCTCTTAACGTTTCCATTAGTGTTACAAGCCGCGATTTATAATCCATCTAACTTCAGCGCAGAGTCGAAGTAGTCTATCCCGAACTGTGACTGCCACTCCGCCAAGACCCCATCACAGGATTTATTTCTGTGTGCCTTGTTCATCAGAGAGCTCTAATATGCAAGGATATTTCGTAACTTGTCTTCTTTAGTTGATTTTTTTAAACCTACACAATAACTTATTTTAGTGTTGATTACATTCTTTAAAACCACGAAATTACTGACGAAGCAAGGCAAAGGCATTGAAGGCTCGTTGTTACTGATATCTTGTTCGGAAAAGTGTTTGTTTAGCATTTACATCTTTTAACAGACTTGAGGGTAAGAAATTTTCAAAACACTTGTAAAATGTCGTCTTCCTGTTCTGTTATTGAAACAACTAAACTTTTTAAAAATAATTCTGCTTCCATCTAGGTGAGTTCTGTTAATATTCACATGTTTGTATCACCGTTGAAGCATGCATTAACAACCCCCAAGAACTCTAATAGTGCTTCAGGCATTGAACTCCAATATTGATAAGTATATCAAGCTCATTTTAATGCATTCAGCCATTTGTTTCACTCGGCTAATTACATAATACTAAACAAAACCACAGTTAATAAATTTTTCAAGCACTTACTTTATAGAGACTTTCCGTAATTATTTATGCGTAACACAGACAAAATACGGGCAGCCGTATCATTATAGATACTGTTTGAAATGTCAGCAGCTCTCTCAAAAGCGAAACATAATGATTGTGCCCAACACGCTATTTTAATTACAACACGATTAATACGTTAGGATACTACGAGAGGGAAATGATTGTCATCATATAATTTGAATTCGATGGCTTTCTTGGTGAAGGAGTTCACAGAATGCCACACAGGTATGAGTTTGTCCAAGTTCCAGGGTGGTTTTAATTAAGTTATATGCTCGCTCGTCTTTGTTGTCTATACTAGGCAGACTCCAAAATAGAGTGATGTAACAACTAGATGAAACACACGTACAGATGTCGTGTTGGATGTGTGGCCTCATAGACTAAAGCCATTTTTTTTAAAAACGCTTTGGGAGTGTAACAGTGAGTACTTCAGAAAAGAGGCAATCCAGGCACCACCTCTGGAGAATATCGACAGTCAAGTCAAGCTTCAACAGGAGGCTTTTAGTCAAGGACCCTAGATTACTACTAAATGAAGTATTATAGGATGACAATGCACCAAATCTCAATGATGGATCTATAAATATTAGAACTGAAGGTATTTCACAGTTCAAGGACAGTGATCATATTCGTCTGGAAATATTTTTTGGAAAATAATATCTGTACATAACGATGATAAGTGGAACCAATTCTAGAGCTGCGTGTATTGGTCAGTGGGGTACTCACAGTTCATGCAGTGACGTCAGCTTGGTGAGGGCGGTTGGAATGTAGGACAGCAAGTTGTCGTCCAGATGCCTGCAACATTAGCATCACAAACAGGTCGCTTAGAGAAGTCACAGGACGTACGCTATTGCAGGTTAATGCAATCTGGTACACTGTAAGGTCAACAGCAGTGCTGTGTGACTGCTTTCGTTTCGGCATCAGTCACTACTAAATTCTGCCACTCTATTAATATTTTCATAAAAAATTACGCTATTTCTAAACAATCGTTTATACACGCGTACATTATCTTAACGAAAATTAAACGTGATCTCAAGTTAGGTCTATTTTTATCTCTATAGGGTTGAATTACAAAGACTTTTTAAAAAAAAAAAAAAAAAAATCTTCGATTTTGCAGTGTATTAACTCGTTTACGGATATATCAGTAATTTCAATTGAAATTAAAAAAAAAAATAAAAAATAACAGTTATGTGAATGAAATTATTTTCCTGATCAGACAAGGTAAACATGAAATTATTTAATGCAAATAAAACTGAGTTCTGAAGAATATTAGCTTTATGTCAGTATATCCGAAAAGTGAACTTCATCTTACACTTATTACCGTTTTTATAACAGAAATCCTACTGAATTAACATGAATGAAATTAAAAATCGCGATAGAGCTTCGGTCGCAATTTCCTTAGTAATTTAATTACATATTTCTTAGTATTTTTTATTGTTATTTTCATCTTATATACTCTGAGTGCGGTTCACCAATTTTAATTTTAAATTCCTTCAGAGTTTTTGGTAAATTTTTCATCATTTCTCTTGGTAACTTTTTTTAGTAACACGAACTGTGAATTTTTAGTGGCGTGTGTATCAAAGTAGTATGGCTTTTTCACAGATTTCCTCGTAAGACTGATTAATTATGCTTAGCTAACATATAATTAAGCATGCTTCTATAAACTCCAGTGTAGAAAATAATCAAAGAATAAAATCTGGTGTCCTGCTAGGTTAAAAAGAATCCACAAAATGGATATATATATTTACGCTTAATTACATGGAACAGTAATGCTATAAAGTTTCACTTTACACTATAAACACTTATGGCTAAAGGCCTAAATCTTATATGTATATATAATAATAGACGTGTGTTTTCATATATTTCACTTTTCAGCCACCACTACCAAGCACAGATCACTGGTCTTTGTGTGTGGAAGTAGCATGGAGTTTCCTACCGTGCACAACGTTGGCCGAATGTCGATAGCTGTGGGTATGTGGGAGATATGATGATTAAAGTTGGCCAATGCAGGGCAATTTCATATTTCTACAAAACATTTATGTCTTCTTATACCTCTCTTTCCTGCCACAACTACATAGCATAGACCATTGGTTTTTGTGTGTGGTAGTAGAATTGTGTCTCCTGTCGTGCACTATGGTTGTTAGATGTCGGTAGCTATGGGGGTGTGGGAGATATGGGGGTTGAAATTGGTTGAACTGCGGAAATTTTATATTTCTGCCAAAGACGCATGTGTCATGGTGTATCACTTTTCAGCGATAACTATCAATCGCAGATCACTGGCTTTTGTGTGTGGTAGTAACACAGAGTCACCTTTCGATCACAACATCGGCCGAATTTTAGTAACTGCGGTAGTGTGGGAGATATGTTGGTTGAAAGTGGCGGATCAAGGATATTTTCGTATTTCGACGAAAGACATGTGCCTCCGCATATGTCACTTTTCTGCCACAACTACATAGCATAGACCATTGGTGTTTGTCTGTGGTAGTAGAATCGTGTCTCCTGTCGTGCACTATTGTGGTTAGATGTCGGTAGCTATAGGAGTGTGGGAGATATGGGGGTTGAAAATGGTCGACCTGCCGCAATTTCATATTTCTGCCAAAGACGCATGTGTCATGGTGTATCAATTTTCAGCGAAAACTATCAATCGCAGATCACTGGTGTTTGTGTGTGGTAGTAACACAGAGTCACCCATCGATCACAACGCTGGCCGAATTTCGGTAACTGTGAGTGTGTGGGAGATATGGTGGTTGAAAGTGATAGATCAAGGATATTTTCGTATTTCATCCAAAGACATGTGTGTCCGTAAATTTTACTTTGCTGCCTGAACTACATAGCGCAGATGACTGGCATTTGTGTGTGGTAATAGCATCGCGTCTCCCACCGTGCACCATGGTTGTTAGATGTCGGTAGCTGTCAATACACATTATTTACAAACACGAAAGAAGTCGTGGGTACCAGCTAGTTTATTAATGATAATTTTTATCAAAAGTGTTTTCTGTAGGTCAGGATAAACGAAATGTTCTTACTTACAAAGCTCTGAGGGCCGTCAGATTCAAGAACGCATCGTCGTCGATGTGTGCTATCTGGTTCCTCTTCAGAAACCTGGAACAGACAAAACAGAATTACTACGAGGCGACATAAATCTACATGTATCTTACTGTAGAAATCTAATGTTTGCAAGAAAATATGTGTTTACTATCAAACAGTATAAATGTATAGCCTAATTAAAATAATTGAAGACTAGCATTGCAATTTTTTTCTGAACTTATTTGATTTCTACTGCTGTAGTCAATGTGTAAAGATACCTATCTGTTTTATAGTAAATCTGTTGTGGCTCCAGACGAAGTATTATTCGTAAACGTTGTCTTACAAAGGCAGGAAAGATAACAATCTATACGTAACGTAGATGACTATATCTCGGTAACTTGCAGCCGTATCAGATTCGTGTGGAAGGAAATAATAAATGTAAAACCAACCAAGTGCCATCCGAGCCTGTCGTAACTGAAGTTCCAGACTGAAATGATCTTAACATACGGCACTCGCCTGAAACAACGGTTTCATCATTTACAGGTTAGGTACCGCACTTCGCTCGAAGTCTTTTCAACGCCGCATTGCGAAGCTGATTGTGCCTCTGGTACAGTCGTTCAATTCTAATTAAAAAATATTTAGTTCATTAAGATACAACGCACTATTAACTATGAGAAATTTCAATAAATTGTAAGTTATCACAAAATAAAATTCTTAGCTAATTTTAGTCGCAACGTACAGATTATATTAGCTGTAAACATTTTTAGTATTTTCTGTTAAAGCAAAGCAAATTCGTGTGGCCATGTGACCTGGCGACAGTGTTTCGATTTGTGCTGCGTATTCCGCCTCTGCCGTAGCTGGACCAACAGTTCGACGGGGTATGCGAACCACTGAACAACAAGGCGTAACTTATGCGATCAAAGAGAAATATTAAAAATTCCTGGCCCTTCGGGGATTTAAACCCGGAACCTTGAATGTCGAGAGCAAGAGACTTAATCATAGAGGTATCACTCCACACAGCCGCTGTTTTAAAACGGGATATCGTCTATATTTGACATCATAGGCATCAGGGTTTTCATAACAAAAACTGCCTAAAACAGATAACTTTAATAGCTGCCCAAATTTTTATTTTCCGATTAAAAAACAGGGAATGTATTTTAATCCTCTATTCAACTATCCCTAAACAATGGTAGCCTATCCACTGGAGGTAAGTACTTGTACTGTACCCCAACTAAAATAATTTTATTCATGACATTTGGTTATGGATCAGCGAAACAAATAACATGAATAAATCTGAAATCTGTAACGATTATATAGAGGCCTATAATCGGCAGTTAGAACCCTAAAATTATTTATTCGTTGATATTGTGTCTAATTCTCCTGACGTCAATGTTAAGGGAGTAAAATATCAGCAATCGGGCTATTTATATCATTTACTATAAGTATTCCGCGATGAAATCTTTTAATTGACTTTAGAATTGTAGTAAATTGATAACTGCAATAGCCTAAGATCTGCCTGCATGATTTCTAAGTCCATCTGTTATTTGATTGAAATGATTTTTATTATTTATGTATAATTATTAGTAGCAAAATACGATTCTGCCGGATTGTCTATCGAAATATGCACGCAAGTATTTAAAGTTTTTGTCAGACGGTATGGTGCGTTAACTTTAACAGCTGGTAATCCCTACTAGCGGCCACTTTTACATAGGCATATGATATTTCTATTTGAAATGAATTATAATTTAAAAAACAAAAAAGCAAGCATGTGAACGAAATAAAAAATAAAATAGAAATACTTGCGGCCATATTTCGATAGGCATCCCTGCTGTTATGGCCAAGCCATATTCTGAGACTAGAATTAATACCAAGTATGGGCATATGCCAGTAGCCCACGGGTGGCAGACGAGTATATAGGCCGACCAAGTCGTCGGGGAGAGTGATCAGTTTAGTCAGTGATTCAGTTACTGAACCAGTTGGTCAGTCAGTCGAGTCGGGAGACTTCTCGACCAGGCCCAGCGGGCCGGGGTCGAGCCCAGGAACCGGCCAGAATCCGCACCCTCTGCTCTGCACCCACTGTCGCTGTCGACGCCAAATGTAAGCATACCATCCAGTTCTAATGGGCCGTAATCTATTGTGAGGATCTATCTAGTAACCTTCCTATTCATGTACTGTTACTCTCTGTGAGAGCATTTGTAAATATACTTCCTTACGCTCAACCCTGTGTCATTACTAGTTCTAGCATTAGCTCCCCAGAAGCACTAAACCCTCTCTGGGTGCTACCCCTCTCGGGATACTCATATCACAGTAAGCCAGTCTGATCTATCAACCCATCATCCTATAACCGCTCGGGGATCTTGGGTCAATGGTAGCCTGCTAGCTTCTAGCCTCGGGACGATAGCCAAGTTGCGTTAACTGGGTTAGATCGCTATTGTTACCATACTACCAACGGGGTGTGCTAAGGCAAACCCGTTGGTCATAGTCTATAGAGGTGGCCTGAGATCCTATGTTGAAACAGGACCACAACAAATAATTATACATAAACATTGTATTTCAATCAAATAACATATGAACATTGAGCCGGATATTTGGCTAAAAAGGCAACAGTACCGGTGGTTACTTACTATCTGTTATGGCATGCCGGCAGGAAGTTAAGTAGCAAACAGTATTATCTTCCACTTATTTTCGCAAATCTTGTAACTGTTTTAATCGAGCACCAAACAAAAAGTTGACTGCCAGTACAAATATGTGCAAACCAATACAACAAACAAATTCCACGGACACATCCAAGTACCAGCTTCGTCGTAGATACTTCTCCTTACGTAAAACTTCTTTTAGGCAGGCCTACATTATTATGTAACGTTCGTCCGTAACAGAAATTAATCTACATGCTTTCAAACAATATTACAAGGAATACCATCTTGCATCCAACGCACAAGCGACTTCCGTCAGCTAGCATATACATCCAATCGGACGTTTAGAGGGCGTTTCGTTTTCCGAAGATTTTACCCATCATCTCACACCATTTATAGATCATTTCGTCTGAAAAGAATGCTTACCAAATTGCCTTAGTAGCAGATCATAAAGTTATCAAGAATTTTCTTTTTTAAATGCAAAATTATCATTTGCTACGCAATTGCGCGCACTTCTACACCGGGCAGCGATGTCAACTTCGATGTTTGTTTTATTGTTGTTACTACTGTAAGACCGTGACAGATTTTTGCGTATGCTCACGGATCTAGAATACTTACCATTTTGAGGGTCAAAAGATATATGACAAATTACCCGATCTGGCTCTTGAGGTTAATAAACATACTATACACGGATATAGACGATGGCGATAATGTATAAATGTTTCAAATTGTGGTTGCTAAGTTCGACCTGGTTGAAATTCAATCTTGACTTGTATTTGATACTACAGGCTTTTCTATATAGTATCGCAGCAACAGTTGCTTCATAATGTAATCTTTGGTCGTCATGTCCGTAGCGGCAAGAGAACTAACAACAGTTTCCAAATTATTGAATAGTTGAGCAACTCTGAAGAAATTAATTGTCCGAATATTCTTTTAGGTAACTTATCTGAAGTCTGATGTCCACTTTAAATAACCCAATAACTCAGATACAGTAAAAATGAACAACCATTATTAACGAAATTGATCAGTAAAATACATAAAAGGCAAGCCAATAAAGCGTAACGTATAAACTGCGGTCAAGCAGAAACAGTAACGGAATTTTATTTATTTATTTTTATGTATTCTGGCAATCAGATTTATAGCAGTTACTAAGCTATTAAACTGTTCCCATAATCTCTATAATGCCAATAATATCTCTGATCGCTCATAATTTGTGAGCGAAGACCGTCACCGTTCCCAGCCAATAGATATGGAGATGAGTGATTGAGTGAATGAGCTTACGAAATTATAGTATAGATTATTATTATTATTTTTAAGGTGTTAAATTCAGATTATTATTTTAGGGGATCGTCCCAGAGTTACGATATTTTACGTACAAATGCATCATCTCTATAGCCGTTTACCAAGATCATAATGAAAAACTAATATGGGAGAAAAATTAATGACGTAGAAGAATAGGCTATATGTATAAACCGCTCTCGGGTGACTAGCCGAGTCAAGAGTGCGTTGTCACACGATGGCGGCAATGAATCTAGTCGCCGAAATATCGTGTGACAACGCACTCTTGACTCGGCTAGTCACCCGAGAGCAGTTTATACATTCTCAACGCCGAGAAAGACTTCGTTCTTATATAATAGGCTATATGTTTTTCAGAACATATTCGTCATTAATATGCTTCGATAAAACTGGTAGTACGAATTTATTTTAGAAAATAAGAAACTTAAGAGTTATATCGCGATAGTCTTGATACAGACCATTGCCATTTAAAACCAGTGTAGAAAATATTGACAATAGCAAATTTACTCAGGCACAATGTCCCATATAATTCAGATGTCAGAGGTGTTTATGTTCCCTATTGTGATCTTCCGCGCGAAAACTGAAAAGCATACATATGTTGAACATGATGAAGAAAGCATGCCAGAATTCAAATGCTGAAAAAAAAATTCATTTAATAATAATTATTTGGCATGTATCACGACATCCAATCTTTTGGCATTAGCATTAAGCATGACATTTCTATTTTAACTGCGAGAGCCGTGATGTAAAACATATAACAAATCAGACAGCAAATTTCAGTCACGATTTAGAGTCCAAAATTATGCCGTACCTACTTTACTCTTGACTATGTTATGCTGTACAGTTCAACAATTCAGTAAGTTCAACAATTTATTGTACGTTCTGCAATAGTAATATTGAAGTTTTGAGAAACAAGACTTAATTTAAAGAGTTCATTAATAATTTAAGCAACCGTGAGAAAACCATTAACGCTTTAAAAGTGCCTTCTTGAAGTAAATATATTTGACATAAGTAACACAGAAATTTGCTGAAACTGCAGTCGGAGACTGTTTCAAATCAGTAAAAATTAAAATATACTTATTAAAAAAATGGAATGGAATGAAAGTAAAATTGAAGTGTAAAAATCGTTTCAAATATTGGGAAAGACACAAAGATAAAAATAAGAAAAAAGGAACAACTTTTTTACTACTACTGCTCTAACAAATAATATATTTTGGCATAAATCGCTACGAAAAAGAACTATCAAATAAATCGCGCCGCGCCCCACCAGGTCAACGGACCACGTGATGGCTCGGACCTTTGATTGGCCGGGCAAATCGAACCATCTAGACGGACGCGGGCCTCCGCTATAAATCAAGACCACTCACTGACCGAAGACGCAATTCTACCCTGGAAGAAGACGCCAGAATGAGGGTCGAAACGTCGGTTTTAAGAAACATGACGCGGCGCCACCCGGGTAGCCAAGTATCAACTATCAAATAAACCTAATACAAAAAATATAAAATTCTCGGGCCCGCGGAAGGTTACGAACTTGTATTAGGCGTGAATAAATGTATTGTGAGTGAAATGGGAAGTGAAAGATTTTCTTTTATCTCACTTTCAATCTACAAGTTGAACTTGCAGTTGCGACAGTTGATTAAATGTTAATTACTAGTCCCCTCATGTGTGCACAGGTAGTTATGATGGCCACAATAGTTCCTTCTGTGTGGGAGACAGGCCCAGAGTGTGGTATCGATTTTCAATCTGGGCCACACCGCCGATTAATTAACCTCATTAACGGTACAACTGCCGCTTAATTAATGTGAGGTGGCCGGCTTTGTCAACAACAACGAAAATATTCCATTCATCAATGTCACTTCCAGGAATTCTCCTGGAGGTACGGAGATGTCTGAACGGCGATTGGCGCCTGTGAAGAAAAGGACAAAATTGAAGATAGAGACACTCGATAAGAAACTGATGGGCTATTAAAAAATCGGCGGCTACTTTGAGAGAGCGTCTTTGAAATAGCGGTGAAGCCTTTCACCGAGCAACAATGAAGCTCATTTGACAGGTGTTTTCCAGCTACAAAAGCTCTCCAAGATTGATTTTTTTCTTTAAAACTCTTCTATTAAAATTCCTAGCAAGAAATGCAGCTTCAGGAGCGATTATCGAGATACATATTGTCTGCCTGACAGGTGACAACTCCATACGAGAAAATACTCTGTATTGTTGCTCGTTATTCATACTTTCTCCTGCTGAACGTATTTCCAAACGCCAAACAAACTGTACATTAAAAAAACACATGCTCAGCCATCCTCAGTACCTCTGTTTCTTCCTTGTTTTAATCAATCAATTAAACTTTTATTTTATTGTTAGTTTCAGAGTTGTTTGGTGGCTTGGTAGTTTGCCAACCCCGGCAGTACAGAGGTAGCGTAATTCATTCCCGGGTTCGAGTCCGGCATAGGGCGTGAGTTGTTTTAACTAAACGTTGTGTTCGTGTAGTGTCATCCTGACAAAAGTGGGAAAGTTATAGCAGTGATATAAAATCTATACATTGTGAGAGAAACAAACACATTGAGCTGACTGTATGGCTAACATGGCCAAAAACCGTTTTTAAGCTGTCCACCAAACTCCTGCGTTAAATACCAAACCTCTCACCAGTGTTAATGTAGTGATATGACCGCCTCTTGATATCCATATATTACTCCCAATCTTTGACCATAACCAATCCAGATCTCATAACCTACATAAAGTCCTATACACACCGAACATTCTTCACCTGCCTCTCAGTTGAAATGACTCTTAACCCAGTTCTTTTAACACGTCCGTTATTGACTACGTTCTGTAATTCCCTATGTGCTCAGGCTAATCCAGGCTCGACATGCCCCTTGTCTAAGCTTGTTGCAGGACCACAATGACGTCCGGCGCACAACACTGGTGTAGCTGGTTCGAGTTCCGATTGTGCAGGAAATAATAAACAGAATTTGTCCGCCATTGTAGATGAGATGTACTATATTCCGGGAATAAATCCCAAATTTCTCCTCTGTGCTTATAAAGCGACGGTATATGAAATCATTTACGGTGATTCGTCCGTCGGACTGAGACGTAAAGCTGGGAGGAGTCTGTAAGAACATTTATTTTAAATATTTTCAGTCCTGATCACGGTAAGCCATGCAAGAACTTTAATGCTTTCTTTCATAATTAGCGGTATTTTGATACTCGCAAATAAAATAAGTTCTCTCAAAAACACAGTTCTAGAAGCAAACTAATTTAATTTTATATAGTTCGCTGTGCCGTCGGTCGCCAGATGATGAAACCAAAGCCGTCCTAAGCAACAATTATAAGAACAATTAATAAAGGTCACTAAGTTCATTAATAAGAATAATTACGTCCATGACAAATTTATTGATAAAGTACGTTAACACTTGTGAACGGTTTGGCCAACACCAAATTTCAAAGTAAAGGCTAAAACATACAATCTTCTAAATTTAGAAAATGTATGATAGTAATGTCTATCACCACTACTCTTCATTGTAATCATGGATGAAATAATGCAGAAGGTGGCAGCGAGGATGGAAGAGGAAAACATGAAGGTGATGGCTTTTGCGGATGATCTGATGATCTGGGGAGGTGAAGAAGAGGAAGTGCAGCGGCAGTTGGATGTATGGACTGACAGTGTGGAGGAATATGGCCTGAAATTTTCATGTAAAGAAATGTGAGTACATGGTAACAACAGAAAGAAGAATAGGTTAATCCAGGGAATTGTGATGGCAGGAGAACAACTAAAGAAGGTAAACAGGTTCAAGTACTTGGGGAGTGTATTAGAGGAATGTGGAGGGAATGATGGTGAGATAAGTTAAAGAGGAAGATAAGCAGAGGTGTTTCTAAGGAGCACCAGAAGCCCGACATGGAATAAAGAGGTGCCACAGAGAAGCAAGAGAGTAATCTATCATACATACTATGTGCCTATCGTGGAGTTATGCTGCTGAAACATGGACAATGAAAAAGCGGGACATCAGCAGAGTACAAGCAAGTGAAATGAAGTTTTTAAAAGGTAGAATGGGAGTCACTAAAATGGACAGAATAAGGAATGAAGTGATTAGACACACCTCAAAAGAGGAACCCCTACAGCAAAGGGTAGAGAGGACCAGACTGAGATGGTATGGACATGTCAAGAGAATGGGGGCTCAGAGAATCCCGAGAAAGATCCATGAAATTAAGATGCAAGGTAAACGACCCAGAGGAAGACCAAGAGATGGATGGCTGAAAGGAGTGGAGGAGGGTGTACGAAAGAGAGGAGAGGACTGGAACAAAGTGGTGACAGAGAGGTGGTGGGAAGAAAGAAGGAAATGGAGAGGCTTGTGCATAATACAGACCCGGCCAGAGGCTGGAAACTGTTGAGGATGATGATGGTGATAGTAATGTCTCTACAATTGCTGAATTAAGGCGAGGACGCCAATAAGATTTAATCGACAGGAAGTATATAGTAGTAAATTTATAAAGTTCTTTAAATAGCAGTAACAAAGCAACACGCCTGCGAAAACAAAAGCAAAACCCACGCCAGAGTACTGTTCCCTGTGAGACGTACTTCTTTCTATCTGCTGATTGTTCCCGCCACAGGTGGAAGGTATTTCCAGCAGGGAAGATATCAAGACCGGTCCTCAAACCCCAAAGGACGTCTTCGTCGCCTTCGCTATAGCGACGCTTCCTTTCGGAACGTCATCGACCGTACCTATTCTGCCATTCGGATTGGTAGCAGATTCGAATTACGCACTCAGCATACTGCATCTGACTTCACTGAGTCACCTTTTTTATGGATGAATTCTTCTTCACGAATAATTTTACCAATCGTGGTGGTGTAACGGATAGCATTCTGGGCTCGCATTCGGGAGGACGGCGGTTCGAATCCCGTCCGGGCATCCAGATTTGGGTTTTCCATGGTTTCCCAAATCACTCCAGGCAAATGCCGGGACGCTTCCTTAAAAAGGCCATGACCGAATTCCTTCCCATTCCTTTCCCCCATCCTTTCCCCCATCCTTTCCTGTCTCTAAAGACCTCGCTGTTGAGAGACGTAAAGCAGTTAAAAAAAAGGAATAGTTAAATAAAATGTAGATAAGAAGGTTGGAGATGAGTTCCTGTAACTACAGAGTCTTACTAACTCTAATCTTCTAACATTTAGTTCAAGCATTAACAGCATAGTAGATGTTTCTAAGCGAGTTTTATTTTCCATAGTTATTTGGAATGCTGAAAAGCAACACCTCTGCGATTCATCGATATCTAACGCTGTCCCATCTAATCATCATTGCCTATAGCTCAATACCTACAGACTTATATACAATAACCGACTGAGATGGTATGACTATAGAATGGCTCCTCTGCGTGTCATCTAACGACGCAATATCATCTTGAGATTGACCTTATGCTATACTGCTAAATAATGTACCGACCATTTAATATGTTGTGGAAACAAAACATTCGAATTCTTGAGGGGAACGAATTCCTGTATTTCAAGAATTCACTTTTACCAGTTTCATTTTATATCCACGTCAATTCCAAAACTAATAACAATAGTATGAACGTTTATAATAACGTGAAAGAATTAATATAATTCAACCCATAATCTATACTTTATACATTTAGGACACACACACTCAAGTCTCTCAAGCATGAATGTTTCATTTTTAGAGGGCAGACATGATACACACGAGCAAGGGAAAACTAAAAAGAAGAAGAAATTATAAAACACTACAAATTTTAATAACTTGGTGAAATAGATTAGCAATTTCAGAATGAATCTGTCATTCAACTACAGTTAAAATGTCTGATGGCATTATGTGTGTTTTAATAAAATATAACATATAATATATATTCTGAATAATTAATTTGGGCACACCAGAGAAACGTTGAGTTGTATTAGCAATTATTTTGTGACTGTCTTCAGACACACTTGTAGTTTGCCCAGCATTAAATTCTGATATTATTTCGGCCACAGTTCACCACCTGTCTTGTTTTTACCAGTCTGCCCAGCCTACGACGCGACGTCCGGCATTTGTAATGTGGTGTGGCCGTCCAACCCCTCGACGTTTGGACGTGGTTTCACCTAGGTTTCGCCACTTGTTGAAGGCACTCACCACAGCACCCCTCGAATAGCCGACAAGTAGTGCAGTTTCCGAAATGCTCGTGCCGAACCTCCGGGCAGTCACAGTCTGCCGTCGATATAACTCAAACAGATCGCACGCCTTCCACATTCTAAACATGGATAGCACGCTCGCTGATACTACATGCACCGGTGCGTATGTTTGGCTAGCAATCATTCCTCGTCAGATGACGCGGCTATCGCCTAGACGGGTTTATATTGATGGTAGGTAGTTGGTCATAATGTTCAGGCTGATCAGCGTAAGTGATATTGTGTCACCGACTCTATTGGTAGAGCGGTAACGCACGGGCCTTGCTTTCGGGTGGACGCGGTTTGGAATACCCGTCCCGTGGCCCAGATCTCGGTTTCCATAGATGGCATGGTTCTCTCAAAAGGCACTGGCTGAATTCCTTCCCACCTCTTGGTTCCCATCCTCTAACGGCAACGAATCGTAATACCCGAATAAATAAAATAATCGTTACTAGGCAGTGTTTGAAGGTGCCAACTAGCATCTCAGAACTAGCCAACCAGCAAATTACCACCTACGAGGAACATAGTCAATAAATGATGATTGGTAAAATTGAGGGAACATATGTTATCATTGATTTGGTAACAAGCAATGATACAAAATGAAACCACTAAAGATGTAAGAAAAAGGTTGAAAGAGAATCATAAATAACTTGTTAACAATGGCATTCATAAAAATGAAAGATTGTGAAACATTTGGAATATTCTAATATCTGCTGTAAATTCACAAACAGAAGGTGTTGTAATTTTCAATAAAGGATCCAGCTTTGGAAAAAATTAGAAATCTTACGAAATATTTTATTTGTTCCAAATTTAGCAAGAGACGTAATGCATACATACTAACCTACCGTATTATACCAAAATTTTACTGGTTTGTCTTATAATTATAAATGAGTTACGTTAGACAAAATTTGAATA
>JARYHS010012519.1:143088403-143177696 GCA_031002005.1 Vandiemenella viatica | reverse complement strand
TAATCTGCTAGTATTGGTGTCATTTCTGCTACATTTCATGACTTTTGTTTTACTTTGATTTATATTCAGTCCAAAATCTTCCTTCAGTACTTTGTTCATGCCATTCAATAACTTCTCAATATCCTCAGCCCTCTCTGCTAATAAGACAATGTCGTCAGCAAATCGTAGCATACTGATTTTTTCTCCCTGAAAACTTATGCCACATGGAAATTTTTCTTTGACTTTCTTCATTGCTTCTTCTACATACAAGTTGAATATTAACGGGGATAGACTACAACCTTGTCTCACACCCTTTTTAACTGATGCATGTCTCTCGTGATTCTCTACTTTTATCACAGCCACTTGATTCTTATATAGTTTATAGAGGATTCTTCTATCTCGATACTTTAGACCTGACTTCTAGAATTTTGAACATCTTGTCCCACCTAACATTATCAAAAGCTTTTTCTAAATCAACAAATGCTATAAAAGTATCTTTGTTTTTCTTGATCCGCCCTTCAAGTATTATGATATATGTAATTTGAGAGGATTACATGTCCTCGGGATACCCTTTGGGTCTTTAATGCAGTTGTTTCCCGTTGCCTTCGGCATCCCCATGCCGTTGATCATTTCTGATTCATCCGCCTTTAGGGGCCGTTTCCAACCCCAAGGGCAAGAGGGTGCCCTGAACCGCTCCCCGCTCTTCCGCCCTCATTTCAGAGGCCGTTGGCAACAGTGGGTGACTCCTTATACCGGGAATCTTTCAGTCGCCAGAGCCTCGTCCGTGCAAACAGGGTGCACCACGTGAAGGAGAGGTTGACATTTGGTTGGAAAAGACTAGTATAGTCCTCTCCCAAACCCTTACTTGTATCTAATATACACAGACGGAAAAAAAAATCCCAACACCAAGAAAGACTTGTGTTAGATAAACGAAATTTGGTAGGCGTGTTTATACATCTGAAAGATGACATCGATTCAAATTTCGCGCTTCGCGCATAAGTGTGGCGCTAGTAGCGCTACTCAGAGCTTGCAAATCAGGTTTGCTTTAAATACGCGCTGTAAAGTTTGTGAACGTTATTTACCGCTGAGATTTGACATAGTGAGTTGATGTTAGCCAAGAATGCCTTTAAGAAGACGAAGAAGCCATTATCAACAGCTCACCGAGTTTGAACGAGGTCGTGTAATAGGGCTACGAGAAGGTGGATTTTCTTTTCGCGATATTGCAGAAAGACTTGGCCGGAATGTATCCACTGTGCATGATTGTTGGGTGCAGTGGTCAAGGGATGGTACTGCCTCAAGAAGACCGGGTTCCGGGAGGCCACGTGGCACTACTGAGAGGGAAGACCGCCGTATTCGGCGTACAGCTGTGGCGCATCGTACTGCGTCTGCGGCAGAAATTCGAGCTGCAGTTGGTACCACAGTGACACAACGAACTGTTAGAAATCGGTTACTTCAAGGACAGCTCCGAGCCAGGCGCCCTGTAGCGTGCTTTCCACTGACTACAAGCCATCGCCGTTTGCGACTCCAGTGGTGTCAAGCCAGAGCTCATTGGAGGACGGAGTGGAGATCTGTTGTGTTTTCTGATGAAAGCAGGTTCTGCCTTGGTGCCAGTGATGGCCGAGTGTTGGTCAGAAGGAGGCCAGGGGAACGCCTGCAACCAAACTGTCTGCGGCCTAGACACACTGGACCTACACCTGGAGTCATGGTCTGGGGAGCAATTTCCTATGACAGCAGGAGCACTCTTGTGGTTATACCAAACACACTGACTGCAAATTTGTACGTCAGTCTGGTAATTCAACCTGTAGTGCTGCCATTCATGAACAGCATTCAAGGGGGAGTTTTTCAACAGGATAACGCTCGCCCTCATACCGCTGTTGTCTCGCAACGTGCTCTACAGAGTGTCGACATGTTACCTTGGCCTGCGAGATCACCAGATCTGTCTCCAATTGAACACGTATGGGATATCATTGGACGACAACTCCAGCATCATCCACAGCCAGCACTGACCGTCCCAGTATTGACAGCACAAGTACAACAAGCATGGAACTCCATACCACAAAGTGACATTCGAAACCTGTATGACACAATGCATTCACGTTTGCAGGCTTGCATTCAAAATTCTGGAGGTTACACCGGCTATTAATTTAACAGTATTTCACATTTGAAATGCATTTTCTTGAGCTTAAATTAACCTGTGATCTTGAAAATTTAATCAATTAAACATGTTAACTTGACAAATGCATTGTCCAAATTTCATTACTCTACAATAATTTTTTCTTGGTGTTGGGATTTTTTTTTTCCGTCTGTGTATAAAAATGAATGTTTGTTTGTTTTTCATACAAATACACAGTTTTTATCCAATTTTGATGGAACTTTGCATACGTGTACCTTAAAACAAATAGAAAAATACTGTTTACTTTTAATTTACCAAAACCTAAAGCTTCCCAAGTTTTTTCCCCGCTCCTTAATTTCTGTCAACATTGTTCATATAAACGCACAGGTTTTAATCCAGTTTTGATACTACCTAGCACATGAATAGTTCAAAACAAGATAGTCTGGTAGCTTAGCGGTTAAGGCGCTAACTTTCGAATGTTTCTCTCTCCGGTCGCGGTTTCAAATCCTTTGGTGAGCAGGAATTTTTTAGGAGTTGTATTTGGTTATATGAGCTAGGCTGGGACGTTCCATGGTTCTGATTCCCCGTTGGACTGTAGGCCACTGAGGAAAGGAATTAGACTTCCTGCCTCTGGCACAATAGCTTCGTAATTTCCTTCGGGAAGATTCGACCACCTTTCGGGTTTTGGACTAATATCTTTGAAGTGAAAACTTCTTTAGGCGCACTGGGAGATTATGGATGGATAAAATCTTATGATTTCAAGTCAGTAACATGCGCAACCAATAAAACCCCATCACAGGTTATTATGAATACATGGAATTATTCCTATTTCATGTATCTGTAGCTATAAGTATGACGTGTTACACGTATGATAATAACTTCTGCCAATTGTTTATTTTGTTTTTGTTTTTGTTTTATTGCTGTTCTTTTTTGTTTTTTTTGCTTATAGTTTTATGCTTCGTCGACGTCCAAGCGAGAAAGGGTGGGTGGGGGGGGGGCATGAAGCGCGAAGGAATTTATCATGGCCCTTTGAAGGTATCATCCCGGCATTCACCTGTAGTGACTTCGAGAAACCATAGGAAACCAAAAGTCTTCTGAATGCGAGGCCACAGCGTTACCGATCACCCACCACGCTCGATCCTAGTTAAGAGGCTTTCAGCTTTGAATTATAATCCCTGCTAACCAGTTTTCAGCCTGGTATTAATTTCAATTTCAGAAATAAAATGAGAAGGTTGTGCCTACCTGATAGTATAATCTTTGAACTGAGCTCCTGGCTTAGTTTATTTGTACGGCTTCCAGAATTTTTGTTTCTTTTTCGCATGTAATAAATGGAAGTCTTTTGCTATCACATAGCCACAGTAGTTAGTAATAAAGCATTTCCTGATGACTATAGTCCGGAGCTGATTATCACAGTGGGGGGGCCGTATCTTTTCGGCGCCGTTCCTCATTCCGTGCGAGGCGTTAATCTCCCTGCCGACACCTGGAATTAAGAAGCTGTCGGGTGTTGGCGGTGCAGGCTCTCGAGGAAGCCATTTGCATCGCCGGAAAAGGTAGCGGGAGTTTTATCCCGGTGGCGGGCGAGCGGCTAACGCGGGACCTTAAGCGGATTTATACCTTTATAAATGATCGCGGAGCTTTATGGGATTTGCGCACGCGATGTGGTTGGCGGGGCTAATCGATTATGTTCGTGGCGCTGACCTCATCTGTTGCCAACCAGCCCACAATAGCCGCAGTTCGTCACGTCTGGCGGCGACTAAGCGGGTTTTACTGGCGACAAGTAGCCGCCAGGGGCTTACCAGGGTCGCCCCCACGGCAGAGAACAGTGGATGTGGCTTCGACTGCAGAGGTCGACGACCGACTGTAACGTAATAGAATTACATCGCAAAATAACAGCATATGTATCGCCGAAAATTAATGTTAAGTATGAACTTTAATAGGCCAAAAAAACGTTATGGTGGACTGGCGAATCTTTTTGTTTTCGCCCTGCAACTTCCCGAAAGCAGTCGAGTCTCAGCTCTCGTAGTGTAAACTTCCTTATACTCGCGGATCAGCGTTGTGTGCGGTTAAGTGCTTCGCGCTCTCCGGGCAGTGTTTTCCCGAAACTACGGACTAGTTCTCCGGGGATATTTTCCCACTCTCGAGGTGAAATAGTGCAATAGCTTATCAAGTACACACATCTGTTAATTCAATATAGCCTGCCGCCGTCATGTACGGCGGGGACTATGGCGAAGGCGGCCAGCTCCAGCTCCAGCCGTCGACACTCTGCCAGGCAAATGGTGAGACAATCATAGGCCCAGCAGACGAAGACAACATTAGTGGCAGCCATGTGCAGTTCCAATCGCAGGAGCAATAGCGGTGATACGAGTGCAACCATGGACGCTGTCAGCTCAGGTCTCAATACTGTAAACACTCCACCAGCAATCTTCAATCCAACGTGACCAGCAATCGAGAAGAGAAGATGAAGTGGTAGCACATATACCGCAGAAACGCCCCTTCGCCTCCGCAAACGACATCGGCACCGGCGCCAGCAGCGGAAGCAGCAAGGTTCTCCGTTCCTTACGGCATCCTCCGCCACCAGCTGACATGAGTATGGACGCATCGCAGCCGGAACATGCACAGCGACAACAGCCAGCAACGGCCACAGAAAACAACATCCTGCAGGTAAATGGGGCGGCGCCAGCACATTATGAAAGTTATGATCTAGGTCCCTACCACGTGTATATAGAAAGTCAGGACAAAAACATTGGACGCATCCACCCAATGGCTATCGGCCGCATCATGTACTCCCTCAGTCAGGATATAGGTAACAACATAATCCAGATAGCCCCTGCTGGGCGAAATCGCGTCAAGATTGAAATGAGGTCGGCAGCATCGGCCAACAGCCTGATCACGAGTTCTGTTTGGGAGCGAAATGGCCTAAGGGCCTACATTCCGTTCTCTCTCATTACACAGCAAGGGATTATTAGGAAACGTCATGACCGAAATATCAGATGAAGAAATAATGGAGGTTGTGAGGTGTGAATATCAAGTAGTGAAGGTCAAAAGGTTTATTAGAAAATCGAAAGAAAATGAGCAAATGAAGGAAATCCCGCTTCCGGTATGTCTCCTAACTTTCAAAGCTCAGAGGCGCCCAATTATGTCTATATACATGGAGTTAGATGTCCTGTAGAACCCTATATTAAGCCGGTAATGCAGTGCTTTAACTGTCTCCGCTTTGGGCACCCAGCAATCAGTGCAGAAGCAGCAAACGATGCCCCTTTTGCACAAATCCACATGATGGAACAGAATGTGTGAACCAAAGTACCCCAATATGTGTCCACTGCAGCGGCGGTCACCCATCCTTTGACAGACAGTGCCCCGAATACGTCAAACAAAAGAAGATCAAACAGGTGATGGCCCAGGAAAATCTAAGCTATAAGCAAGCCCTAGAGAAAATCTCCATCCCATCGTACGCCAGTATGGCGGCGAGCCTAGGAAGAGCGAACATGCAATTTCCAATCATGGCCACCCACGAAGGAATCTATGACCAAAGTGGTTGGAACATAGCACAGCATAATCCTACAACCGCCCCACCTAACGTCCCGATTTATCCTCCCCAACAGGCGCAGATACCACAGGCCACTCCTACGCTGGTAAACACCCCCACTGACCTGGAGAACTCCTACCATCCTTTCCGGTCAGGAACCAAGTTCACCCTCCTAGCTCCGAAAGTCAGAGAAAAGCGGGCAGAACCACAAGCAGTGCGGTAGACAGGTCCTACAAAAACTATTGGATTCCGTACAATAGGCACATCGAACCGATCGTCCGCAACCCATACCCTCCCCATCCGGTAAATAACCACTCTGACGTACCATCTACGGAATCCTCGGTCAACAAAATGTTTGAAATAATAATGAGTGTGATAAATCAACTGGTAGGAAACCAGTTACAAGATCCTTCCCTGTACGCCCCTAATGTAAAACAACTTCTGCTCCGTTCCCTGTCCATAAGCGGGATAGACAATGGCGGCTCCGGTTAGAAATATCGGAACAGCCCCGCATTGCGAGATCATCCTACAATGGAATGCCAAGATCCATCAGGGCCAACAAAGAGAGTTTGCTGCAATACTCCTCAACGAATAAGGTGGCCATCATGGCCATCAGTGAGACTTGGCTGAAGCCAGGCGAACGATTTTTATTCAAGGGTATAATTCCATTAGATCAGATCGTCCTGATGGCTACGGGGGCTCTGCCATACTAATTAGAAACTCTATTTATTATGAACCAATACACCTCCGCACGGAAGATACGGAATTTAATATATGTGCGGCTAGAATCCGTCTCAGCAAGAAGAGGTCACCATCGTATCAATGTACAGACCACCGAACAAGAAGTTATCGAAAGCAGCCATCACGAACCTCCTCAGACCCCTACCGAAACCGGTCCTTCTCTTAGGAGACCTTAACGCCCATAACATTCTATGGGGAAGTTCAAGTACAAACGAAATGGGTAACACTATAGCTACTATTTTAGAGGAAGAAGACATGGTTGTATTGAACAATGGCGAACCCACCAGGATCAATGCGCCAGGTCAGGGTCCTTCTGCAGTGGACATTTCTTGTGTATCGGCGAATATAGCCGTGGACATCTCTTGGGAAATAGTCGAAGACACGATGGGATCTGACCACCTACCCATCCTACTCCGCTTCAGTTCTGACACCTCAGCGCCAACGGTTCATCTTCCCTACCAACAAATGGAAAATTCACCAGGCTGACTGGGAAAAATTTGGAATTGGCTTGGAACGACTCACATCATCTTGGGAGTGCGGAGCTGATGCTGCGTCGGATTACCGCCTTTTGATAAACGATATTAATCAAGCTGCTAACGCTTCCATTCCGCCCAGAAACCTGTATACTTTCTGAAGAACAAACGGATACCTTGGTGGGAAACGAATGTAGGGAAGCGGTGCAACGACGCAGAGACACGCTACGTGCATTTAGAAGTTGCCCCACGCTGGACAACTACCTGGCCCACTGCAGAGCGCAGGCTATCGTCAAGAAGATAGTCAAGAGAAAGAAAAGAGGTAAATGAACGAGTTCTGCGAATCCTTCAACAAAGATACGCCCATACCTGAAATATGGCACAACTTGAGGAAATTAAAGCACTCAGCCTCCCCGGCAATTGGAACCTCTCCTATAACGAACGACATCCTGGAAAACATCCTCATCTCCTTAACCCCGGCTTGGGTGGAACCCAACCTTGAAGAACCCAAGGCGCCTGAGCCGCACTTCCTGCTGCACCCGTTCCAATTAAACGAACTCAACTCTGCTCTAAATCATGGATCTGACACAGCGCCAGGTCCGGACAACATCCATTACGCCATGCTGAGGAACCTGCCGGTCTCGGCAAAAACAAAGTTGTGCAGTATTCTGAACAGGATCTGGGCGAATAGAATTCAAATTAAGGAGATGAAAACAGCGCGGGTGGTTCCCGTGAGGAAGCCAGGGAAAGACGGCCGCAGGGTGGACTCCTACAGACCCATAAACTTACTGTCCTTGTACCAACAAAATCCTGGAACGCATGATCAAACAGAGATTGGAATGGTGGCTAGAGCATCACTCGCTCCTCCCTGAAACACAGTACGGATTCAGAAGAGGTAAAGGCACGGAGGATATCTTAGCACACCTGACAACGAAAATCCACTCATGCTTAACCAAAAACAAATTCATGATCGCCGCATACATCGATATAAACAGCGCATACGACCATGTATCCCTTCCGATCCTAGCTAAGAAACTTCACCGCCTAGGGATCCCACAAGTCTTTGTGGGAAATCTATTGGCACTGCTTTCAGACAGGTGGCTGGTAGTATCGCGGGGAGGTTCCCCTGTGGCATCCAGGAAAACAAATCGAGGCCTTGCCTCAGGGCTCCGTTCTTGCGCCGCTGCTATTTAACCTGTACACTTGTGACCTCCACCATACTATGAGTGGCAGTATCACCATCCTCCAATTCGCCGACGATCTTTGTATATTCATAATAGGAGACTCATGGGAAGAATGCCTCCGGAAGCTGTCGTCGGAAATGGTTAATTCAAACAATGGCTGTTCAACAATGGCTTTGACATATCACCTACGAAGTCGGCCGTATCCATATACACCCGTCATAGAATGCCCGCTAGGGTCGATATAAAATTAGGACCCTTCACGTTCCCCGTAAAAAGCACGGTGAAATATTTGGGCGTATGGATCGACGACAAACTCAAATGGGGTACTCACATAAAAAACATAATCAAGAAATGCGATATGGCCACCAATCTCATTCGAGCAATAGCCAGCATCAAGTGGGGTGGCCACCCCGCAATATTATTAAGGATATACAAATCTTTGGTGCGCCCTCACTTCGACTATGCATGTATATGCTATGGGTCAGCATCGGAAACCCTACTCAAAGAGCTGGACAAAGCTCAATATAAGGCTCTCCGGGCATGTGTAGGCGCAATGAAATCGACGCCCACGAACGCGCTTTTAGTCGAGGCACTCGAACCCCCGCTAAACATCCGCAGGAGCCTTATTAGCTCGAAATTCCTCCTCAAACACAGCCAATATGCTGGTAGTAGTCTGATAAATGCAATTCACGATCTCGCAATGCAATGCCTTACTGCCAACTACTGGGTAAAGAAAAAAACGCCTCCAGTTGCGGCGGAATATTTAGAATCCTACAAGATATGTACGAGCATTCGACAAAACACAAAAATGCCATCCTATGAGGCCTCGTATTGGAGCACCGTCACAAACTTGGAAGTGTTTATAGATATGGAAGCGACGCCCCAGCCGGAAAGCCACAGAACAAATGTGTACCAATTTCTGTACAATCGTCCCCAAACGGAAACACATATACACGGACGGATCTAAGCTCCCAGACGCGGCAGGATGTGCCTTCTTCACTCCAAAATTTGACGTAAAGGGACTATTCCAGCTTCCTGCGGAATGTTCCATCATGACTGCAGAACTAAGGGGCATACTTGAAGCACTCAATTACGCTAAAAACTCCTCAAGCACAGCCTTTGTAATCCTATCGGACTCTAGATCGGCCCTGATGTCACTAAAATACCACCACAGTAAATGGCACAATGATCAACGTGTGTACGACATCGTGAACGTAGTCCAAGAATTAAAACGCTCCAACAAATCAGTAGAATTCAAATGGGTCAAAGCTCACTGTAACCTCCGTGGAAACGAGATGGCGGACCGCTACGCAAAACAAGCCGCACGTAGCGGTATAACAGACAGTAACAAGATTCCCTATCCTGACGCTGTATGTCTCATCAAAAACATTGCACTATCCAAGTGGAATATGGAGTGGAAGAAATCCATCACGACCAGAGGTCACCATTATGGCCTCATACACCCGGTGATTCCAACCAAGCAGTGGTACGAGAAGTATAATTGCACTCGCAGGTTTAGCACATGCATCGCCAGACTCAAATTCAACCACGGATGCTTCAAACAACATCTCTACCGTATTCACGTCATGGACACGCCCAACTGTATATGTGGCGGAATTGAGGATACAAATCACCTCCTGTTCGGTTGCAGTAGGAAGAAGACTGAGTCAGACCTCCTTCTACGATTCCTCACGAAAGCAGGAATCCCGTTACCCACATGCGCTGCCACACTCCTATCAACAGAGAACTACGCGATCTACAAGATTTTATATCAACATATGAAAAGAATTGGTGTTACAATCTAATAGACACATTTATGTATCTGTAACATTATATAGACAGGTCTCTGTGCAATGTTAATATTTATTGTGAGACATAAGCAAGGTTATAATATCAAGCGTGTTGTCCGGGTGATCACACTACACCCTAGGACAGCAATGCTCCTTCACTGATGTTATGTATGAATTAGAGCTAATTATAAGTTATGTATATTGTAAACATCTCCAGTTTGTATCATCATGGATAAGGCAAAGTAGCCTACGCAGATGTCAAAGCTAACTGTAACATCTTACCTCTGTACATGTCGAACCACTTCCTATAAAATGTCTAGATTTAATTAGAGGATAATACTCTCACTGTAGCTGATCTTGTATGATTATGTATATGGACTGTACCATAACAACATTGTAGTATCCATGTAATCTGTACATGGCTGTATGGGTGCGCAGCCCAAATGCCAATTAAAAAAAAAAAAAAAAAAAAAAAAAAAAACTTCCCGAAAGGAACATATAAATTTGTGGGTAAGCAGTAGTACTTGCAATTGAAACTCTCAGTAATATATCTACATATGTACAATTTATTCACATCAAGTTTATGTACAGCATTAACATTCTTATCTCTCTTCAACTCCTTCATAGGCAATGACTCCCGTTACTTGGTTCTACTACTTGACTTCCCCATTACGTTGCTTCAATGGTTTTCTCCCACCTGTTTTGTTGGCGTAGACTTCTGGCCGCCCCTATTGTAGACTGCGGCTCGCCTCTAAGTCCATCCTCGCCTAGCTACATCACTCCATAGCTGTCGAAGACGATCATCATACGCCCAACGACCAAGTCGACCAAGTGCGACCAGGTCGACCAAGTGCGACCAAGTCGACTCCTTTCTGCTCGTGCACCTGGGTTTTGTTCACTGCTCCCCTCCGTAGTGCCAACAGTGAGGATGACCTCCAGCCAATAGTGGTGATTGCTTCCCTACCATCTTCTTCCCAGTGCCGCCATGTTCTACCTTAATTCTGCTGACTCTTTGACCTGTTTTACTGTCGTTTCTATGTGTGTAGCCAGATTCTATTGCCTGTCACTGTTGTCTTTAGCCGATGCAACTGCCCTGGATCTAGCTGTCACTGTATGCGATCAACGCTTGCCAAGCTTTAGTAATTATCGCCCAGCTTTAGCCAAAAACTCCCTAGAGGGCCACCACAACGTAAACAATTGGAGAACTGTAAATTATAGCATTAATAGTAAATTAAGAATTGTATTTTAGAATGTCGGGAGAGGGAGTTGATAAATAAATTTTAGAAAAGAAGCCCAAGTTGCGGCCACTGATGGACTTGGAAAAGTGATGCTGTGACGTCATCCGCCAGACTGTCTGGCGCTTAGACTCAACTTTAGTCAGCCAACTTAGGAAAACTAAATTCTGCCCGTTTAATGTGAGTAAGAGGGCAACTCTTTGGTTTTCGTATTTAAGCGTCCATCCGGTAGAGCTGCATTTGGCCGATAGTGAAACACGACCATTGGCGACCGCTCTTCGAATTTCGTTAGACCAAAATTTTTAAAAAGCCTTGCCCACGTAATCGCTCTCAGTGTGAACCAGTCAATTTGTTCAGTTGTGATCTTCGTAGGATGTACTGCTCTGCAATGTGTCCAGTAGTGAAACCGCTCCAAGCTCGCAAACCTGTCATACATAATGTAAGCTAATTTGTTCTATTTCTCTCTCACTGTATATTAATATTCTATCATATATGTGTTGTACCGAAGATAATGTGTGTCTCTGTGAAGATACTTCGTGAAGTCGATTAAAGACAGAATAAGATTTAACTTAGTTGAAAATAATGAATAATGAGACTGTGAACTGAATTCATGTTTCAGAACAATGCAAATTATAACTGTTCAAGGTAGATACTCCCATGAGGTGGTAGTATCTGTGAAGATTATATTGGTACATTGATATATCTATGCTAGATGTAATAATAAATTAGGAACATTCTTTAATACTTTGTAACGTTAATCAAAGAATCTATCATTTATTCATTTACTGTTTTATTCCATTCTAGTTCTCTCAGATACCGTAGACCGTCGCAAACCACCAGATATATATATATATTTAATTCTCAATCCACTCTGATACTGCATACGCTCTCTCACTTTTTTTCAACCAAACAACGTCTACCTCTTTTGTTCTCTTACTCCTGAGATAATCCTCCCGCATGCCTGCGATATTATAACACCGTAATTCTCCCTGTGATGTTACATCCCAACCGGTGCGGTTTGACGAATGACGGGCTTGACAAAGCCCAAAACTTCGTCACGAAATCAAACCTTTTCTGATATACTAATATCTGAATGTAGTTCACATAAAACACCCATCACAATATACATAAAATGAACATCTGGTATAATATGTAAAATTGAATAACTGGTATAACATTTAAAGATGAATATCTGGTATAATATTTAAAATGAATATCTGGTGGTTGCGTGGCTACATTTTATTAGATTAAGCCACAGATTCCTTAATTCTAAGTTCAAAATAGAAAATTCAGCACCAATTTAAAAATCAGAACCTGAATACACACAAATATGAAGAAAATAAATAAAATAAACATAAATAACAGAACAAAACCAACAACTCCGGCAGAGTAAATACACTGCCAACTGATTCTCTTAACTGTTTTTTGATCTTTACACCAACAAATACTCATTCAAACACTAAGTATGTGCGAACACGCACCACTGCACACGCAAACGCTACGCGTAAACTGACATAGCATGGCCTGCAGTGGACAGTGGGTAAGTTTGGGAAATACAATCAAGCTATATTTACCACTCCCAAAGTCAAAGACATAAAGAAAGAGTCCTTATTTGACCTTTAGTTTACAACTGTAGCCTTTAATGCGTCCGGGCACATCCGAAAACACATCGAAGAATTCATCAAGAATGTCTTGATCGCCCGTCTCTTGTTCCATCACGTCACGGGTTATTTCCAAACCAAAGCATTCCTTTCTGTGCTTGACGGATCTAGCGTCTCCCCACGAGACTACCCGTATCCCGGTTGATTTTTCTTCTCTGCCGCATGTCACCTTCTTCAGTTGCCTTGACTGAATTAACATTTGGGGCAATTTGACATTTAGCAACTTCTTCCTTCACAACTTCTGGCACTAGAACCTTTAAACTTTTCTCAACCCCTTTCTCCTCAGTAATCGGTACCTGCACCTGCAACCTATCACTCACCCACACTGTCGTAGATGCCTTAACTTTTTCCACCTGGCATGATAAATTCTCAACGCCTACTGCCAGCTTGCTCTTCTCGAGAGAAATTCCAGCAATATTACTTATAAGAATATCTGTGGCTGAGCAAGTCTTGTCTGAAATTGATTGAACACTAACTGGTTTCATTTGAATCATAAGCTGAGAGTTAACAGGCAAGATGTCAGATGAAGCATGAGCTGCTTCCTGGACCAAAAAAAATTTCTTATCTTTTGCTATCGAGCACTTCCCCGTAAGATTTTCTCCCAAATCCCGACTGTAATCTTCCGCCTTATCAGAATGATACTGGTTCAGTTTGGAAGAGGGTTCAATATTTTGTTTAACAAAAAGTTCCCTATAATGAGTCAATTCCTCTTTAATCGACTTTTGAAAGGCAATATTATCTTCCTTTAATTCCTGAAAGGACCTCATAAATGTTTCCTGAAATGCACGAAGCATGTCCACTACTGACACATCACTATGCTCAGGAATTTCCTCCTGTGCTACAGTAACCTCTTCTGATTGACTATTCATTTTACCCAGAACAATATTAAGCTATACTGAAAAAAAGGAACTACACCAACACTACAAGCTATGCAAATATACTCCTTGACTACACAAGCACTTTCCTAAGCAGTAAAAAAAAAAAATCTATTGCTCAAAAGAAAAAATTATTTCCTTGTCAGTTTTATGACAAGGCTAATCTGTCATCACTGATGACAAAAAAAAGATGAGATATGATGTCAAAGAATGCTTTTTTTTTCTTTTTTTTTTCAGTAAGACAAAAATTTTAGGGAGGTAACTGCTAGTCAGCTTGCGCGCGCATCAATAAAATGGTCTTCCTTTCCTTTTGATGAGACGTCGCCGCTATCTGGAACGCTCGGACTGCTATTACCGCTCAGCAATGGCTCCACCCACGCAGAATGAATTCCTGTGTTGACTGAGTATTTCCTTCTGCCGCCACCAAGCGCCGCCACCATCGAGTATAGTGTAGTCTTCGCTCAACGTCTCTGCTTTCCTCCGCCTTCCAAAACTCGGTTTACGATCGCTGACCTTCAGTTCGTCGGAGCTACTTATACTCTCGACAGTTGTGGTTTGTCTTAAAACGATTCCTTTTTCTTTCACCACTTATCGATTTTTTAGCGCGTTTTCGTGCTAATTACACTGTTCGTAATTTCAACTTTTAACTGCAGGTTCGTATCTGTCACGTTGAGCCATGTAACGTAAATCAAAGAATCTATCATTTATTCATTTACTGTTTATTCCATTCTAGTTCTCTCAGATACCGTAGACCGTCGCAAACCACCAGATATATATATTTAATTCTCAATCCACTCTGATACTGCATACGCTCTCTCACTTCTTTATTTCAACCAAACAACGTCTACCTCTTTTGTTCTCTTACTCCTGAGATAATCCTCCCGCATGCCTGCGATATTATAACACCGTAATTCTCCCTGTGATGTTACAACTTGGTTTTATTGTGATTCTTCCCCAGTCTTAGCCCCGTTGCTACGACTTTCTAAGTGTCATGGCTCTAAGAATGAAGAGAATAAACGGGGGAGAATAAAAAAGTAGACACAATTATGGGGAGGTTACACCTCGCAAATGATGTATTGTACTACTGTTCGATGATAATTTTTAGAATTTCATTGTTTCTCTTTTATGATTTCACGGTCACATTGTGTAAAGCGCGGTGACGTGTGAATCAGAGGTGTGGACAGTCAAAAATAACGAAGAAAAATGCTCGGACAGTTTTGGAGTGTGAAAGATAACAGATAAAGTGAAATTGACGGACAGAATGAAAAATGAATGAAGAGGTTGGAGGAGAATAGTTTGTAGATGTAAATAATATAAACAAAGGGGAATTCAGTTTGGATATGTGTTATATTAGGCAAAAAATGTGATCATTGAAGAAAAAATTGAAGGGAAAAGAAAGAAGAGAAACAAGAAAAACGGAAAATTATTTTTAAAATTAATTAATTTAATAGTGGGTAATAAAGCCTCTGGCTTCAGTGCCAATTTCTTTACGCATCCATCTTTCACCTTTTTCATACACGCCTTCTAAGAAATTTAATTTTAAGTTTTTTCAGCGTTTTTGAAAAATTATTAAACACTTGATCATTAATGTAAATCCTGACTCCGTTACCTACGAAAGCAGATCTTCCTACATCCTTGCACCTGATGTCGAGTATGTTAACTTAATTCAGAGAAGGTTAGAAGCTACATACGTAAAGAACATTCTTAGGGTTAGACAGAAATGCAGAGTGTTCACACAAATCGATGGACATAGTTACAAGATGAAAGGGTTGACGTTTGTGTATGTGAAGTTTGCTATGAATGTTGCAGCGTTCTGATCCCTCTTTTTATATATATATATATATATAAAAACTATGATAGAGGCGGAATGCACGAAAATTGGAAATCATGGCACCCAGCAACTAAACTGCCCCCTTTTTTTTACTTATAGCTTTACGACTTGACGATGTCGAGGTCATTAGAGGCGGGATGGGAGTAAGGACAAGGAACGGGAAGGAATTCGGCCGTGGTCTTTTTGAAGAAAGCCTCCCGGCATTCGCCTGGAGTGATTCGGGGAAACCATGGAAAACCCAAATCTGGATGCCCGGACGGGGATTCGAACCCGCCTCCTCCCGAATGCGAGGCGAGAACGTTAACCGTTCACCCACCACGCTAGGTAACTACCCCTTGAAAAGCCACACCAATTCCCTTCTCTCTCCCTCTTTTCTTTTTAGTCAAAGCAAAATTTGATAAGAGGGATAGGGAAAGAGACCAACGTTTTAACTTCCAGCCTTGTGTGAAAGTACAGAAACTGATTTGAAAAGTAAACAAGAGCAATATCTAACATGTTTATGAATATCAGATTTTGCTAAATTCTGCGGAACTGGAAATCATTCGTTCCGAGCGTGGTGGTGTAACGGTTAGCTTTCTGGCCTCGTGTTTGGGAGGACGGCGGTTCGAATCCCCGTCTGGGCATCCAGATTTTGGTTTTCCATGGTTTCCCAGATCACTCCAAGCAAATGCCGGGATGCTTCCTTCAAAAGGCCATGGCCTAATTCCTTCCCATTCCTTGCCCCCCGTCCTTTCCTGTCTCTAAAGACCTCGCTTTTAAGAGACGTTAAGCAGTTTAAAAAAATCATTCGTAATATCTTTTGTTTTCCGCCAAAATAGAGGTATTTATATAACGCTCTAACGTAAGGTAGATTTAACCTTCAGCACTAGGGAAGAGGTGAAATGTTATGCTCTATGCTCCTGCCGTTCTTTATCTCGTATAAGAAAACAGCTGCTACTCAGAGGTTAGGTTTATTGGAGTAACGGATCCATTAAAATGTTCAGCTTCAAAGAAAGATCCTCTGCCTTATCGAGTATAGCTCTCCGTTCGTTAATACTGCGGTCGATCGCTCTACCAACTGAGCAACTGAGCATCATTATTATTATTTTCCGACAGTAAATCTCTGCCTATTATAAGCGCATACTGCGCATGAAACATGGCGTGTGACCCGGCCTTTATCCTCACGGCACGATTTCCGTTTTAACAGCTCCGATACTCATCGCCAGGAACGTGTGCAGACAGGCAGTACACGTGAGATCTGGTATCGTTCCAGGTTAGTTTCACGCGCCCGCAGAATTTTCAGTAGATGCAAATTTTTTCGCCCGTCCTATCAGCGCGCCGCAATTAGAATATCTCTGGCGGTGTCAGAGCCACATTCGCGCACCTGTGTTCAGCACAGGGTTTAGTGCTGGACGGCCTTGCTGGTCATACGAGATAGCTGCCAAGGGTCACACGGTACGGAAATTACGCTCCAGACGCTTACAAAGGCCACTCAGGTTAATAACACAGTCCACTATCGGACTTGGAAGATTTATTACGTGAAATCACCACAATAATGAAAAATTAAAAACAAATTGCAGCTTAAGAAAGCCAGTAATAATACCAAGCAGTAAAGAGAGAGTCAAAGTTTACTTTTAAATAGATCCTAAAGAAACTCGTAACGGATAAAACTTGATTATTTTCGTGGCGTAGCTAATCGGCCCAAATAATAGCACATCGATTTGGACGCAACGGACAGATGCTCCGATAAATAACAAGTCACCATCATCAAAGTTAAAAATATACGAGTGGTGGTCAGAAACTATGGTTACAAATCCTGCAGTATAACGTGTTCATACTACCAATACAGCTGACTGATAGTATATACATGAAGGTTTTCGTCAACAATATCTCCATATCAGTTTAGGCAATTATCGTTTCGTGGAATGCGTTTGAATATTCCCTCTTGCTAAAAATCCTGTTCTTTCATGTTCAGCCTCGTTGTTGTGAACTGTTTCATCTTCTCAAGTGAAGAGAATCGTCAGCCTTCTAGGTTCTACATCAAGTGAGAAAAACGTGAAAGTCGCTTGCTTCGAGGTCACGGCTGTAGAGAGGGTGGTCGATGATGTCCCATCGAAACCGCCTTAGGTGCGATCGTCTTCGGTTACGTTTTCTCTGCCGGCCACAATCTTTCGACACCGTTCTACTGAAACTGAGCACAGTTGCTAACCGCATATCTTAAAACTACCGCACATTTGTCTATAACGGACGACACTCCAGGAATATCTCCTTGTAACCTTAGTTTCCGATCACGCCCCGTATACTAATAAATAGTCTGGTTTCGATATCTATGTGATTGATATTCTAAAATTATGCTATTTTCATCTCCAGTTGAAGTCAAGTCTCAGGTATTGGCCTCATTATTTGTTTCTTGCAGTTATAACAATTGTTTAACATATGAATTCAGCTTAGCGCTCCAAACGAACAAACTTGGTGCAAGAAATTGGTCGGAAAGATTGTAGAAGAGAATTCTGGACATTTCACCCTCAATGATGAGAAATGTAGCCTTAGAATTAAAAATAAATATTAGCTTAGCTCTACAGAGATGACAATATCAATCTACACGCATCATTTTCTAATTTTCTAACTCAGAAAAAAAACTGCATAGTCTTACTGAAAACGTTTCTCCTTCATTCGTTACATTAATCCATAATATTATTTTACACTGCATTTTATATTAAATAGAAAGACTCGCTGCATACCGCGTTTAGTATACATACGAGATCAAAAGTGCTGATCATATTGTGATTGACTGTCCAGAAAGAATCTGGAGGCCTGCTCACACTGCAACAATCTGAACCAGCTGCCAGAAGATGGCTTGAATTGCTACATATAGTTATCTGATTAACATGCTTTTTTTTATTTTTCACTAGCTGATACCCGCGATTTCGTACGCGTGGATTAAGAATTTCTTTGCACGAATTGAATATAGAAACTTGTTGGTAGCGAAGGATTGGTCCCAAACAACCCCAAGTCGACCGGAAAGCCATCACTATATCGTTCGAACATCGAACCTATCTCTTAAAGAGAATCAATTTTCCAACATATTTAAAAACAGAAAAACAAACAACGGTGAGGGGATGTGGGGGGGGGGGGGGATTAACTAAGGACAGCTTTATTTCAACTTGGCCTTTTCTTCTTTCTTCAGCATGAGCATCCGATTCTTGGGTTCTAATAACTCTAATATGTTATAATTTTGACCATTATTTGTTTCTTTCTAGCCTGTCTATTTCATACTTCACACTCTGCGCATAACAATTCTTATGAGTTTGGTTCACCGATTCTTGTATGAGAAATGTTAAAAATCTGTTCGAATTATGTATACTGCAGTAATAACTCACTTTCCATGTCCACGAAAGCTCGTGAATCCGGTGGCAGAAGGATTAGCTGCTAAAAGTAAGTTTATTATTACCCACGACTGCATCAGTAATACTATAGTGGAAGAATAGTAAGGTAAAGAAAGATGATAGTGATTAGTTAGCCATCAAACGATTTTATTTCTATGTATATATTTATTTTGATTATTCTCGTAAATAAATTTAAATAAGTTTTAGATTGAGTATTAGGCTTTACATTTCGTGGACATCGAGACCATTAGAGCTGGGAGATGATGGCAACAAGAAACGGGAAGGAATTCATTCCTGATATTTTTAAGGAACCATCCCGGTACGTTCCTGGAGTGATTTTGGGAATCCATGAAAATAGAAATCTGGATGGCCCGTCGGAGATTAGAACCCGCGTCCTCCCGAATTTCACGGCCAAGCGTTACCTCTCATCCTCCAGACTTGTTCTATTATTTGATATGAAGTCAGAAGCAGTTAGTTAATCAGCATATGTTCTAAACAATACCGTATCAGCCAGTTACAAAGTGGAAGTAGTCGGAAAATATGTGAGTGGAGCATTTCCCGGCGTATTGATGAAGATTTGATTTTAGTCTGAAAAAGTTCGTGAGACGGCATACAAAACTTTGGTTAGTTCCTTGCATCATTTATCAATCACAATATCGAAATGAAATACATATGTTGTAAAAAGAGAGGGTGCAAAGGAGAAGAGCTAAATTTCTTACCAGAAATTGCTGTTGATGCGATTTACGAGTAAGAATAGTAGGTATTTTGGTAGTTATTGGAAGATTTGGCGGAGGTGGGAGGGACTGTAAGAACCTGTTAGGAATGTTTACGAAATACGTTAGTAATGAGACATGGTTTGTTATTCGGAGAAAAATAAAACTAGATGACATTCGCCATACGTTAGCATTTCATTCTAAACATACGATAGTGAGAAAGTTTTCATTTGTAAGTAAAGGGCGCTAAAAATTCGCTTTTTATCAAATGCTTTGCGAAATTCGCACTCCGTCTAATATGTACTCTTTTCTTGCTTTATTTCGACTGAGGTCTCCAGTCTTCTTCAGGGGGGGGTTTACAGAGATTGACGTTGCGTCAGATTGTTCTACCTTTTTTAGTGGACAGACTTCTGATTCGTTACCAACTATCGAGTGGCGAAGTTCCGGAGTTGAAATGCTTGTAATCTCTGGGGAAGAAAGGCATACATATATTATGCAACATTAATCTCGCGTAGCATTTGTTAACACCATAATGGCTGCGGAAATTTTTTTTTAAATTCTCTTGACGCAAAAATAGGTGTGTAGGTAAATTTCCACCGCGATGTAAGCTTCTATTTGAATTAATAAGTAATAATTAAAACAACAATATAACTCCTTTATAGTAAAAATTTATTTCTTGGAATATGAATGTGAATGTATTAAATATTAAAAACTTCGCACCGCCCCTGGTGGGTGAACGGTTAACGTTCTGGCCTCGCATTCGGGAGGACGCGGGTTCGAATCACCGTCCGGGCATCCAGATTTGTTTTTACCATGGTTTCCCCAAATCACTCCAGGCGAATATAGGGATGTTCCCTTCAAATAGGCCATGACCGAATTCCTTCCCGTTCCTTGTCCCCAGTCCCATCCCGCCTCTAATGGCCTTAGCCGTCGACGAGGTATAAAGCAGTAAAAAAAAAGAAAGAAAAAAAAAACTTCACAGGTAGGAAAAATATTCCTACACTATATGGACTTCAAGTAGACACTTTTAAGTCAATCTTTTAATACACTAACCAAACTTACCAAAATTCATGAGACTAATAATGTAATGAAAAGGTTTCTAACAACCAGCATTAAAAATTTGGATTTACGTCCACTTTAATAAAATGCGTTGTGCCTGGAGACTGGACTCCATCGAATGGCTCGGCAAGCTTCGTCGAGTCTCGATAATGCCCGGTCTGTTATTTTCACTGGCTCCCACCTCAGAGCGGTTTAACTAACCCAGACATTTCAAGTAAATAAGTTCATTGACTTTACTTTAGTTTTTGTTATTAAAAGTAAGGGTAAATTTCAAATAAATAATCTAATTATATTTTATTTTCACTTGCATTGTTAAAAAGAAGGTTTTACTGCGATTCCAGCTAAAATGACATTGTCTGTCGTCTAATTGAGCTGAAAATTATAATACAAACTACAGTTACAAAAAATTATAATACGTTACATTCTGTTTATTTGCGACGACTATATACAGAATTATATGTAAAGAGAAGATCATCCGATATTTGCATTGTATTCTCTGTACCAAGCAACAGCAACCAAGTGACAGCAAAACCTAAGAACAATTTTGACAGAAGATAATAAACAGGAGAAAATTTTCACGAAACGTAGCTACTCACGAAATATATCAATAAAATAAATATTACTAATTCGTTTTTGAAATTATACTTTATTTAGAAACTTTTCACAACAGTAAAAATATCCGTTATTCAAAATCAAATGCAGTTATTTCAAAACATCTTAGCCAAATACTCAGAGAATCTAAACAGAGAAATTTCAGTCACATGACTTAATATATCAATAAAAAAGATAATTATTAATTGTTATTCGTGTTTCCTTAAAAACTTTTACAGTACAGATTCCTACTACCACCATAGGTGATACCCGTCATTTTTGATGGGCGTTTAGCTTTATGGTACAAAGTGGTTAATCAGACAATTTCAACAAACGAGAAATTATTTCGAATACACTTCAAAACAACCGATAGATGTGAAAATTGTGGAAATATCCACTCACTTCTACATCGTTTTGAGGGTGGTGAAGCATACCAAATATGGATGTGGACAAAGCAGCCCTTTTACAGGTATCATCAATGAATGTAGACACCAGGTTAGTAGTACGGCCAGAGATCGAGATAGCTCCGCAGGAAAAACACAACTCGTGCATTTGGATACTGGGCCAAACCATGTTCTATATTCTACAGAGCAAGACGAAGAATTTGGAATATTACTTGTCCACAATGAAAATTAAGATGTGGACGATGAAAAGGTCAACAAAATACAAAGAAAAATTCGGAGTCTTTTTGGAGAATACTGTCACCTCACAAATTGCACGATGATAAACTACATAAGTCTAATTTACATATTTGTGTATACACATCAAGGTTAAGCATGAGAGCCCAATATCTTTGACTTATGGTAGTCATATTACCAATGAATTGTAAGTAATTTTATGTAATATAAAAGTAACACTTTATTGTGAAAAAAAATATATTGTTAAAAAAAAACTAGTATAATAATAAAACATAACAACATTATTAAGTTTTAATGGTTATGAAAATAAAAATTAAAAGATTTGAAGTGAACGTAAAGATTTTTAATATACGGCTGAGATATCTGAGAAAAAAATAGTACACTTGAAACACTTTTTCTGTACAAAATCGTAATCGTGGTGGTAAGCAAATATTACGATCTTTGTATTCATAGCAGTGAGTATAAAACAGAACGTTGGCCAACCGATTCCCCTGCGCGGTATACGAAATCGACTAGTGAAATTTATGCGCCGATGTCGCAAGCTGCAGCCCTGACTACCTCACACAAACCCACAGTGGGGTGTAAACTGCTGAGTTGGCCGAACGGCGCATGCGCGTACAGGCAACACCTGCTGCTCTGCGGGCAGCAGCCAGCCAGGCGTCGGTGGAGGTTCGTCGTTCATGCAATATTAATGCACCGTGTCCGCATGTTGTCTTAGTTTGACCGTTTCCTCCAATAAAAGTGTGCCGGCACATTCATTGCAGCAACTTTTATATTCCGCTTAAGGAATGTTTTGCTCGCAGCTTGTCCCCGGTGTTGATGTATCAGCAGTTTCACAGAGGTGACGTCACTCCGGCACGCGCTGGTGGCTCTGATTAATTGCGTGCTGACAGATATGATCAGAATCGCGTGCGCGGCAGCTTGTCACGACATGTGCAGTCCAGTTAACGCAAAGTGACACCTTCAATGCAAACATGGAGAGACATCTACGGATGTTGGATGTGAACGAACCTCCGAGAAATGATTTTCTTTGACGTAGGTTGAATTACAATCCCATTATTCATTATATCCTACAAATTTAATTGGAAAAAATATTTTAAAAAATCCGTAAGCTTATTACTTCACGTGTATCATAAAAGAGAATAATATAAGTCTGATATTTATTTTTTATTTCTATTTTTATTAAATAAATAAAAAGGTCATATACTGTTTGGTGGGTTAATTGTACAGTTAAATTGTTTACGACCAATTGATGTAAAATCACAAATGATTTTATTCTTCGCCTGCTCATATAATAATATTGAAATGTCTTGGTCCTTTATGAATTTATACCTGACCAAATTACGAAAGACATTCAGGTTGTTCTCTGCATAAGATGCAAGATATGGTTGTTTAAATGGATTATGGATATTTTAAACCGCGTAGGAAGGTGTAAATTGAGCTTGCCCACTCTAATTACAAAAGAAACCATCCGAATACAGAAAAAACTTCAATTTATAAAAATATATGTGCATAAGAAATATTAAATGTTTTAGGTACAACAATAATTGAATCATGTAAAACCTTAGTTCGCATTATACCAAAATGAACTCGGCCAATAACGAACGGAAGCAAACTTTAGCCAATGCACAAAACAGTCCCGACTAGGGAGAGCAAGGGACTCATTCAGTTTGGGCGTATACTGGGAAAAATTGTTTATATAAAATTGTCACTTATCCGTAATTGTAGGCGGCGTCGGCGTTGGCGAACTTAAAAGTCCCTGCAGACTCAGCACTTGTGTTGCTAGATTAAAATTCAACCATGGCTGTTTCAAGCAACACATTTACAGATTACACGTTATAGACTCTCCCAACTGTCCCTGTGCGGAAATTGAAGATATAAACCACCTCCTATTTGGCTGCCGATTGAAGAAGTTGCAAATTGACCATTTATTAGATGAAAGTAGGAATTCCGTTGCCCACTTGCGCTGCCTCACTCCTTGCATCTGATGATTATACGGTTTATAAGATTTTGTATCTGCATATAGAAAATATGAGTATCACAATTTAAATCAATTGTAAATAACATGCACTTAATGGTATGATATTACTATTGATAAATGACTGGTGGTATTCGGTAATACAAAAATGTCTAATGCACGATGTACCATTATTATATTATTGATGTTCTTGCGTAAAACGAAAATGGTAATTGCATGTAATTAATATTGGTATTTTATTGATGTTATTCTGTATAATGAAAAGAGCCAACTGCATAATATTATTATTGTTAAATTGTACATGTTAAATTGTAAAACGAAGGTGGCTGTATGCGTACAAGCCCAAATGCCAAAAATAAAAAAAATAAAAAAAACTTGAGGTTTTCTTCATCACACAGAAATATTTAAAATATCGTTCACTCTTGGAGGGACATAAAGAAGTCACCACGACAAAAAAATGCCGCGACAAAATGCGGCCTCCACGTTTTTGGAGTCCACACACACCCATACACACGTGCGTACTTCCCGGGGTTCCACCCATAAGTGTGCTCGATGCTGTTTGTCTGCACTCGCCTTGCTGCAGCCTTCGGGACGCCGTCTCTACATGTGTCAAACAAACAAAGGAACACAGCCACTGGCCAGCAACTTGTCGCGAGACAGGAATTTGCCACTTTCCACAACGGCTGGGAGTGTCCTATTAGGAATGTGTGACAGGTCTGGACACGAGCCCCCCGTGTTTCGACTGCCCAGGCTGCGGATTTCAGGTGGTTTTCTGCAGTCATCAAAGCGAATACTGGGACGCTCCCCAATCTCCACCCTATAAACTACACGTTTCAAAAACAAAAATACATTTATCATACAGAGAACATAGTTACACATTTCACAGACAGACGGCACTTTCCCTATCAGAACGTTTTTTATTTCCTAGGGCTTTACACCTCGTCGACAGCGAGGTCATTAGAGGCGGGATAGGATTGGGGCAAGGAACGGGGAGGAATTCGGCCATGGCCTTTTTGAAGCAAGTATCCTGGCATTCGCCTGGAGTGATTTGGGGAATCCATGGAAAACCCAAATCTGGATGCCCGGACGGGGATTCGAACCCACGTCCTCCCGAATGCGAGGCCAGAACGTTAACCGTTCACCCACCACTCCCGGTACCATCAGAACGTAAACCGACCTGGAAGTAGGGCATTCGACTGTAAAACCAAAGCACCAAATTTTATCAGGGTAACGATGAGTAAATTTCATTAAGGGCAGCCGACCTCTAAATGTTGGAAAAAGGTGGTGATGAAGAGGAATAAGAAGAATACACTAATTTTGAAAATATTGGAATACGAAGTTGTTCTTCAACAAGGGATTAATTCATTTTATCCTTTCTATATACATAACTTTTCTTCGTTGATTGATTATAGTTGAGGTAATTATATTTATGTATATATATATAATATACTCTTATAATCACAAGGTGGTATATTATTCTGGCCGTTATTCTTTGTCTGTTTGATATATACAAAAATTTACATTACTATTGTTGAATTCGATAGGTTTAAATAATCTATTTTAAGGATGATTTTTATCTCATAACTTTTTTAGGTATTTAGGTTTTTAAATTTCGTACAATGTGACTTTGTTGGAATAGTATAATTTAATTACTCTTATATACAGGTATCAAAATGCAACTTAAAGTTACAATTCCGCTGTGGTGTGTGGTAATTGGCCACCTGTATCTTCTCCAGCATTCCACATGCAATGTAGTCTATACTTATAATAACTAGAGATAATGGAATACTTATGACTTCCCTAGTTATGTGGCGCTGGACTATCCGAAATCGCGTCACTGAATTATCTTCTTATGAAGATAATAATATTAGAAACTGGTATACAACGTTTAAATTACTCTTGGAAGTTTTTGGAGATACTTACTTCACTCAAGAAACTGTTTTCTGTCACTACACAATCCTGATTGGCGGCAGCAAATACAAAGTAAAAAGCGTTGATGACCTAAGCGCATCAACTAGATTCATGCATTGCTTTTAAAATAATTTATATTTAAGTTTTCTATCTCAATTGCTTGGACCCTTCTACCAAACCATTGTATTTTCTTGTATTGCCGACACATAAAACAGAAATTTTTTTTAGGTCAGCACTGTGTTCTTAGCAGCGGGTGATGCTTCAAAATCCCCCAACTACATAGTAGGTTAGTGCTGCATCTGCTTTGGTATTAGATCTGTCGCCAACTTCGAGAACCATTTCTGATGGTTTTTGTGTACTGGAAGCTAAACAACCCTTGGAAATAACTGGAGGGATAAATTTCCCAAGAAAAATAACTTGTCAAAACAAATAACAATACACTTGCGAATAGATGCTTTACAATGTAAAAATAAACGAAGTTTCGTAGATATCGTGTGGTTACTTAAATACGTCTCGATCATCGTATTCAAATTTTGTTTAACGTAACTCATTTATAATTATAAGACAAACCAGTAAAATTTTGGTATAATACGGTAGGTTGGTATGTATGCATTACGTCTCTTGCTAAATTTGGAACGAATAAAATATTTCGTAAGATTTCTAATTTTTACCAAAGCTGGATCCTTTATTGAAAATTAAAACACCTTCTGTTTGTGAATTTACAGCAGATATTAGAAAATTATATCTTCCAAATGTTTCACAATCTTTCATTTTTATGAATGCCATTTCATTTTGTATCATTGCTTGTTACCAAATCAATGATAACATAAGTTCCCTCAATTTTACCAATCATCATTTATTGACTATGTTCCTCGTAGGTGGTAATTTGCTGGTTGGCTAGTTCTGAGATGCTAGTTGGCACCTTCAATACACTGCCTAGTAACGATTAATTTATTATTTTATTTATTTCGGGTATTGCGATTCGTTGTCGTTAGAGGATGGGAACCAAGAGGTGGGAAGGAATTCTGCCAGTGCCTTTTGAGAGAACCATGCCATCTATGGAAAACCGAGATCTGGGCCACGGGACGGGTATTCGAAACCGCGTCCACCCGAAGGCAAGGCCCGTGCGTTACCGCTCAACCAGTAGGGTCGGCGACACAATATCACTTACGCTGATCAGCCTGAACATTATGACCAACTACCTACCATCGATATAAACCTGTCTAGGCGATAGCCGCGTCATCTGACGAGGAATGATTGCTAGCCAGGTACACGCATGGTGCATGTAGAATCAGCGAGCGTGCTATCCGTGTTTAGAATGTGGAAGGCGCGAGATCTGTTTGAGTTATATCAACGGCAGACTGTGACTGCCCGGAGGTTCGGCACGAGCATTTCGGAAACTGCACGACTTGTCGGCTCTTCGAGGAGTGCTGTGGTGAGTGTCTTCAACAAGTGGCGAAACCAAGGTGAAACCATGTCCAAACGTAGAGGGGTTGGACGGCCACACCACATTACAAATGTCGGACGTCGTAGGCTGGGCAGACTGATAAAACAGGAAAGGCGGCCCACTGTGGCGGAACTAACATCAGAATTTAATGCTGGGCAAACTACAAGTGTGTCTGAAGACAGTCACAAAAAATTGCTAATACAACTCAACGTTTCTCTGGTGTGCCCAAATTAACTATTCAGAATATAAATTATATGTTATATTTTATTAAAACACACATAATGCCATCAGACATTTTAACTGTAGTTGAATGACTGATTCATTCTGAAATTGCTCATCTATTTCACCAAGTTATTAAAATTTGTAGTGTTATATAATTTCTTCTTCTTTTTAGTTTTCACTTCCTCGTTTGTATGGTGTCTGCCCTCTAAAAATGAAACATTCATGCTTGAGAGACTTGAGTGTGTGTGTGTTTGTCCTAAATGTATAAAGTATAAATTATGGGTAGAATTATATTAATTCTTTCACGTTATTATAAACGTTTATACTATTGATATTAGTTTTGGAATTGACATGGATATATAATGAGACTGGTAAAAGTGAACTCATGAAATACAGGAATTCGTTCCCCTGAAGAATTCGAGTGGTTTTGTTTCATAACATATTAAATGGTTGGTACATTATTTAGCAGTATAGTATAAGGTCAATCTAAATTTGATATTGCGTCGTTAGATGACACGCAGAGGAGCCATTCTATAGTCACACCATCTCAGTCGGTTATTGAGCTGTAGGCAATGACGATTAGATGGAACAGCGTTAAATATCGATGAATCGCAGAGGTGTTGCTTTTCAACATTCCAAATAACTATGGAAAATAAAACTTGCGTAGAAACAACTACTATGCTGTTAATGCTTGAACTAAATATTAGCAGATTAGAGTTAGTATGACTCTGTAGTTATAGGAACTCACCTCCAACCTTCTTATCTACATTTTTTAATTATTTTTTTTTAACTGTTTTACGTCTCTCAACAGCGAGGTCTTTAAAGACGGGAAAGGATGGGGGCAAGGAATGGGAAGAAATTCGGCCATGGCCTTTTTAAGGAAGCAGCCCGGCATTTGCCTGGCGTGATTTGGGAAACCATCGAAAACCCAAATCTGGATGCCCGGACGGGGATTCGAACCGCCGTCCTCCCGAATGCGAGGCCAGAATGCTTTCCGTTACACCACCACGCTCGGTAAAATTATTCGTGAAAAAGAATTCATCCATAAAAAAGGTGTCTCAGTGAAGTCAGATGCAGTATGCTGAGTGCGTAATACGAATCTGCTACCAATCCGAATGGTAGAACAGGTAGGGTCGATGACATTCCGAAGGGAAGCGTCGCTATAGCGAAGGCGACGAAGACGTCCTTTGGGGTTTGAGGACCGGTCTTCATATCTTCCCTCCTGGAAATACCTTCCACCTGTGGCGGGAACAATCAGCAGATAGAAAGAAGTACGTCCCACAGGGAACAGTACTCTGGCGTAGGTTTTGCTTTTGTTGTCGCAGGCGTGTTGCTTTGTTACTGCTATTTAAAGAACTTTCTAAATTTACTAATATATGCATCCTGTCGACTAATTCTTGTTGGGGTCCTCGCCTTAATTCAGCAGTTGTAGAGACATTATTACCATACATTTTCTAAATTTAGAATACTGTTTGTTTTAACCTTTAATTTGAAATTTGATGGTGGCCAAACCGTTAACAAGTGTTAACGTACTTTATCAATAAATTTGTCACGGACGTAATTATTCTTATTAATGAACTTAGTGACCTTTATTAATTGTTGCTTATGACGGCTTTGGTTTCATCATCTGGCGTCCGACGGCACAGTGAACTATATAAAATTAAATTAGTTTGCTTCTAAACTGCGTTTTTGAGAGAACTTATTTTATTTGCGAGTACCAATATACCGCTAATTATGAAAGAAAGCATTAAAGTTCTTACATGGATTACCGTGCTCAGGACTGAAAATATTTAAAATAAATGTTCTTACAGACTTCTCCCAGGTTTACGTCTCAGTCCGACGGACGAATCACCGTAAAAGATGTCATATACAGTCGCTTTATAAGCACAGCTAGAAATTTGGGATTTATTCCCGGAATATGGCACATCTCTTCTACAATGGCGGACAAATTCTGTTTATTATTTTTTGCACAATCAGGACTCGAACCAGCTACACCAGTGTTGTGGTCCTGCAACAAGCTTACATAAGGGGCATGTCGAGCCTGGATTAGTCTGAGCACATAGGGAATTGCAGAACGTAGTCAATAACAGACGTGATAAAAGAACTGGTTTAAGAATCATTGTAACTGGGAGGCAGGTGAAGCATGTTCGGTGTGTATAAGACTTTATGTAGGTAATGAGGTCTGGATTGGTTATGGTCAAAGATTGGGAGTAATATATGGATATCAAGAGACGATCATATCACTACATACACACTGGTGAGAGGTTTGGTATTTAACGCAGGAGTTTGGTGGACAGCTTAAAAATGGTATTTGGCCATGTTAGCCATACAGTCAGCTCAATGTATTTGTCTCTTACACAATGTATAGATTTCATATCAGTGTGATTACTTTCCCTCTTTTGTAAGGACGATACAAGAAGAACACAACGTTTAGTTAAAACAAAACACGCCCTATGCCGGACTCGAACTGGGGACCCCTGCAGCTCGAATGAAGTACGCTACCTCTGTGCTGCCGGGGTTGGCAAACCGCCAAGCCACCAAACAACTCTGAAACTAACAATAAAATAAAAGTTTAATTGATTGATTAAAACAAGGAAGAAACAGAGGTACTGAGGATGGCTGAGCACGTTCAGCAGGAGAAAGTATGAATAACAAGCAACAATACAGAGTATTTTCTCGTATGGAGTTGTCACCTGTCAGGCAGAGAATGTGCATCTCGATAATCGCTCCTGAAGCTGCATTTCTTGCTAGGAATTTTAATAGAAGAGGTTTAAAAAAATCAATCTTGGAGAGCTTTTGTAGCGGGAAAACACCTGTCAAATGAGCTTCATTGTTGCTCGGTGAAAGGCTTCACCGCTATTTCAAAGACGCTCTCTCAAAGTAGCCGCCGATTTTTTAATAGCCCATCAGTTTCTTATCGAGTGTCTCTATCTTTTCTTCACAGGCGCCAATCGCCGTTCAGACATCTCCGTAGCTCCAGGAGAATTCATGGAAGTGACATTGATGAATGGAATATTTTCGTTGTTGTTGACAAAGCCGGCCTCCTCGCATTAATTAAGCGGCAGTTGTACCGTTAATGAGGTTAATTAATCGGCGGTGTGGTCCAGATTGAAAATCGATACCACACTCTGGGCCTGTCTCCCACACAGAAGGAACTATTGTGGCCATCATAACTACCTGTGCACACATGAGGGAACTAGTAATTAACATTTAATCAACTGTCGCAACTGCAAGTTCAACTTGTAGATTGAAAGTGAGATAAAAGAAAATCTTTCACTTCCCATTTCACTCACAATACATGTATTACACGCCTAACACAAGTTTGTAACCTTCCGCGGGCCCCAGAATTTTATATTTTTTATATTAGGTTTATTTGATAGTTCTTTTTCGTAGCGATTTATGCCAAAATATATTTTTTGTTAGAGCAGTAATACCAAAAAGTTGTTCCTTTTTTCATATTTTTATCTTTGTGACTTTCCCAATATTTGAAACGATTGTTACACTCCAATTTCCCTTTTATTCCATTCTATTTTTTTAATAAGTATATTTTAATTTTTACTGATTTGAAACAGTCTCCTGACTGCAGTTTCAGCAGATTTCTGTGTTACTTATGTCACATATATTTACTTCAAGAAGGCACTTTTAAAGCGTTAATGGTTTTCTCACGGTTGCTTAAATTATTAATGAACTCTTTAAATTAAGTCTTGTTTTTCAAAACTACAATATTACTATTGCGGAACGTACAATAAATTGTTGAACTTACTGAATTGTTGAACTGTACTGCATAACACAGTCAAGAGTAACCAGGTAAGGCATAATTTTGGACTCTAAATCGTGACTGCAATTTGCTGTCTGATTTGTTGTATGTTTTACATCACGGTTCTCGCAGTTAAAATAGAAATGTTATGCCTAATGTTCATGCCACAGATGGGATGTGTTAATTTACAAGCCATATAATTGTATATATTTAATCGCTGAGGGCCAGCTAGGACCACGTTAAGCTTTTGTGCATTTGGCATCGAGTTTCTTCTTCTTTTGGGCCCAGAACTCCTTCATTCGTTTTGAATGCGCCCGTTTGCGCTCCTCTGTCCAGAGTGTACCGCGTCTTCCGTTGGAGTGTTCGTCTCTGCTGGTCCCACTTGTCATTAACTTCTTCCGAAACATCTCTTTGTTTAAAGCATCTTCTGGTTCTAGCCCCATCAAATGGAGATCTTCTTTAATATTTACGAACCAGGGCATTACAGTTTTGGGTCTGGAATCAAATAAGTAAAAGAATTTTTTTGTTAGTCTGTTCTCCTTCGTCCGTTTGAGGTGGCAATAGAAACGAGTCCGTCTTTTGCGGTTTGTTTAAGTGATTTTCTCTATTTTGTTGTAGACTTCTTTGTTGGATTTGTTTTGATGGACGCCATTCTTAAGGTTGGAACCCAGAATTCCTCTAATAATTTTTCTCTCTTTTTTCTCCAGTTCTCCATATAATTATTATTAACTGTATTTTATTTTTTTTTTTTTTTTTTTGTCAGCATTTGAATTCTGCAGTTTCTTTCTACATCATTTTTAACATATACTTTTCAGTTTTCGTGTGGAAGATCACAATAGTGAACATTAACACCTCTGACATCTGAATTATATGGGACATTGTGCCTGAGTAAATTTACTGTTGTTAATATTTTCTACATTGGTTTTAAATGGCAATGGTCTGTATCAATACTATCGCGATATAACATTTATGTTTCTTATTTTCTAAAATAAATTCGTACTACCAGTTTTATCGAAGCATATGAATGACGTATATGTTCTGAAAAACGTATAGACTATTCTTCTACGTCAGTAAGTTTTCTCCCATATTAGTTTTTTTCATAATGATCTTGGTAAACGCCTATAAAGATGATGCATTTGTACTAAAATATCGTAACACTGGGACGTTCCCTTTAAATAATAATCTGGATTTAACACCTTAAAAATAATAACAATCCATACTATAATTTCGTAAGCTCATTCACTCAGTCACTCATTCCCATATCTATTGGCTGGGAACGGTGACGGTCTTCCCTCGCCAATTATTAGCGATCAGAGATATTATTAGAATTATAGAGATTATGGGCACAGTTTAATAGCTTAGTAACTGCTATAAATCTGATTGCCAGAATACATAAAAATAAATAAATAAAATTCCGTTACAGTAGCTACTTGACCACAGTTTATACATTACGCTTTATTGGCTTGCCTTTTATGTATTCTACTGATCAATTTCGTTAATGATGGTTGTTCATTTTCACTGTATCTGAGTTATTAGGTTATTTAAAGTTGACATCAGTCTTCACAAATGTGACCTAAAAGAGTATTCTGACAATTAATTTCTTCATAGTTGCTTAACTATTCAATAATTTGGAAACTGTTGTTAGTTCTCTTGCCACTACGGACATGATGACCAAAGATTACATTATGAAGCAACTGTTGCTGCGATACTATATAGAAAAGCCTGTAGTATCAAATACAAGTCAAGATTGAATTTCAACCAGGTCGAGCTTAGCAACCACGACTTTTGAAACATTTATACGTCATCACCATCGTCTCTATCCGTGTGGAATACGTTTATTAACGTCAAGAGATTTTACTCAAATCTTGCACAGTGAACCGAAACACGGGTCAAGTTCCTATTTGGGCAGATCGGGTAATTTGTCATATATCCTTTGAACGTCAACACGGGAACTATTCTAGATCCGTGAGCATACGCAAAACGTAGTCACAGGCTTTCACTAGTAACAACAATAAAAGAAATATCGATGTTGACATTGCTGTCCGGTGTAGAAGTGCGCGCAATCGCGTAACAAATGATAATTTTGCATTTAAAAAAGAAAATTCTTGATAACTTTATGATCTACTACTAAGACAATTTGGTAAGCATTCTTCTCAGACGAAAGCATCTATAAATGGTGTGAGATGATGGGCAAAATCTTTGGAAAACGAAACGCCCTCTAAACGTCCGATTGGATGTATATGCTAGCTGACGGAAGTTGCTTGTGCGTTGGATGCAAGATGGTATTCCTTGCAATATTGTTTGAAAGCATGTAGATTAATTTCTGTTACGTACGAACGTTACATAACAATGTAGGCCTGCCTAAAAGAAGTTTTACGACAAAGCTGGTACTTGGATGTGTCCGTGAAATTCGTTTGTTGTATTGGTTTGCACATACAGGGTGTCCAGAAAAGGACTCCCCGATTTCAAAATTAAATATCTCGAAAACAAAGATCGATAGAGGAATGCAGTAAACGGTATGTTTATCGTGACAGCTGTAAGAAGTGTATACAGCAGTTTGAAATAATAGTTACAAAAGCTGCTAACAGATGGCGCTGTAATTGCCATACGTAATGCCTAAATAGTGATCCGAAGCTCAGGGCGATCAGTTCCACCATTGAAACGTGAAAGGAGGTTGAAAACATTGAAATGTGATTGTTTGCAAAGATTGTTTTCATACGATTATTTCACTTATGTATGCTGATATGAGCTGTACAGCGTACAGCGCCATCTGTTAGCAGCTTTTGTAACTATTATTTCACACTGCTGTATACACTTCTTACAGCTGTCACAATAAACATACCGTTTACTGCATTCCTCTATCGATCTTTGTTTTCGAGATATTTAATTTTGAAATCAGGGAGTCCTTTTCTGGACACCCTGTATTTGTACTGGCAGTCAACTTTTTTTTTTGGTGCTCGATTAAAACAGTTACAAGATTTGCGAAAATAAGTGTAAGATAATACTGTTTGGTACTTAACTTCCTGCTGGCATGCCATAACAGATAGTAAGTAACCACCGGTATTGTTGCCTTTTTAACCAAAGATCCGGCTCAACGTTCATATGTTATTTGATTGAAATGCAATGTTTATGTATAATTATTTGTTGTGGTCCTGTTTCAACATAGGATCTCAGGCCACCTCTACAGACTATGACCAACGGGTTTGCCTTAGCAGTCACCCCGTTGGCACTATGGTAACCATAGTGATCTAACCCGGTTAGACGCGACTTGGCTAACGTCCCGAGGCTAGAAGCTAGCAGGCTACCACTGACCCAAGATCCCCGAGCGGTTATAGGATGATGGGTTGATAGATCAGACTGGCTTACTGTGATATGAGTATCCCGAGAGGGAAAGCACCTCGAGAGGGATTTCGTGCTTCTGGGGAGCTTATGCTAGAACTAGTAATGACACAGGGTTGAGAGTAAGGAAGTATATTTACAAATGCTCTCACAGAGAGTAATAGTACATGTATAGAAAGGTTACTAGATAGATCCTCACAATAGATTACGGCCCATTAGAACTGGATGGTACGCTTACATATGGCGGCGACAGAGGGTGCGGAGGCTGGCCGGACCCTGGGCTCGACCCCGGCAAGCTGGGCCGGGTCGAGAAGTCTCCCGACTCGACTGACTGACCAACTGGTTCAGTAACTGAATCACTGACTGAACTGATCACTCTCCCCGACGGCTTGGTCGGCCTATATACTCGTCTGCCACCCGTGGGCTTGCCTCAATTTGGTAACGAGCTTCAGGCGTTACCTATAAAGGTCGGCTCGGCCGCCGACTTGACCTAAAATGGTCTTTCGTGCGCCCTCCATCCATTGGGGCGCCGATCATCGTATAAAGTACGGCTACTGGCTTATGCCCATACTTGGTATTAATTCTAGTCTTAGAATATGGCTTGGCCTATCGAAATATGTCCGCAAGTATTTTTATTTTATTTTTTTATTTAGTTCACATGTTTTTTTTTTTTTAATTATAATTCATTTCAAATAGAAATATCATATGCCTATGCAAAAGTGGCCGCAAGTAGGGATTACCAGCTGTTAAAGTTAACGCACCATACCGTCTGACAAAAACTTTAAATACTTGCGTGCATATTTCGATAGGCAATCCGGCAGAATCGTATTCTGCTACTATTAATTATACATAAATAATTCATTTCAATCAAATAACAGATCGACTTAGAAATCATGCAGCCAGAACTTAGGCTATTACAGTTATCAATTTACTACAATTCTAAAGTCAATTAAAATATTTCATCGCGGAATACTTATAGTAAATGATATAAATAGCCCGATTGCTGATATTTTACTCCCTTAACATTGACGTAAGGGCAATTTGACACAATATCAACGAATAAATAATTTTAGGGTTCTAACCGCCGGTAATAGGCCTTTATATAAGCGTTACGGATATCAGATTTATTCATGTTATTTGTTTCTCTGATCCATAACCAAATGTCATGAATAAAATTATTTTAGTTGGGGAACAGTACAAACAAAGTCGAAAAAACATTTACTTATCTCCAGTGGATAGGCTACCATTGTTTAGGGATAGTTGAATAGAAGATTAAAATACATTCTCTGCTTTTTAATCGGAAAATACAAATGTGGGCAGCTATTGAAGTTATCTATTTTAGGCCATTTTTGATATGAAAACCCTGATGCCTACGATGTCAAATATAGACGATAACCCATTTTTAAACAGCGGCTGTGTGGGTTGATATCTCTGTGATTAAGGCTCCTGCTCTCCACATTCAAGGTCCCGGGTTTAAATCCCCGAAGTGCCAGGAATTTTTAATATTTCTCTTTGATCGCGTAAGTTACGCCATGTTGTTCCGTGGTTCGTATTCCCCGTCGAACTGTTGGTCTAGCTACGGCAGAGGCGGAATACGCAGCACAAATCGAAACACTGTTGCCAGGTCACATGGCCACACGAATTTGCTTTGCTTTAACAGAAAATACTAAAAATGTTTACAGCTAATATAATCTGTAAGTTACGACTAAAATTAGCTAAGGATTTTATTTTGTGATAACTTAAAATTTATTGAAATTTCTCATAATTAATAGTGCCTTGTATCTTAATGAACTGAATATTTTTTAATTAAAATTGAACGACTGTACCAGAGGCACAATCAGCTTCGCAATGCGGCGTTGGAAAGACTTCGAGCGAAGTGCGGTACCTAACCTGTAAATGATGAAACCGTTGTTTCAGGCGAGTGCCGTATGTTAAGATCATTTCAGTCTCGAAATTCAGTTACGACAGGCTCGGATGGCACTTGGTTGGTTTTACATTTATTATTTCCTTCCACACGAATCTGATAAGGCTGCAAGTTACCGAGATATAGTCATCTACGTTACGTATAGATTGTTAACTTTCCTGCCTTTGTAAGACAACGTTTACGAATAATACTTCGTCTGGAGTCACAACAGATTTACCATAAAACAGAAAGGTATTTTTAACCTTTGACTACAGCAGTAGAAATCATATAAGTTCAGAAAAAATTGCAAGCTAGTCTCCTATTTAGAATAAAGATGGAATTATCTTCAATCATTTTAATTATACATTTATACTGTAAGAACGAAGACTTTCCCGGCGTATGGCTGCAATGTTGTCTTCACGGGTGTACCGCCGGATTGTGTTGTGGAAACACGACATTTCGACGACTAGCTCCACCGTCTTGTTCAGGTGTGGAGACATCTGCACTGGTCGGCTGACCCACAGATACTGAGTACCTGTGGGTCAGCCGACCAGTCCAGATGTCTCCACACCTGAAGAAGACGGCGGAGCTAGCCGTCGAAATGTCGTGTTTCCACAACACAATCCGGCGGTACACCCGTGAAGACTACATTGTATACATTTATACTGTTTGATAGTAAACACATATTTTCTTGCAAACATTAGATTTCTGCAGAAAGATACACGTAGATTTATGTCACCTCGTAGTAATTCTGTTTTGTCTGTTCCAGGTTTCTGAAGAGGAACCAGATAGCGCACATCGACGACGATGCGTTCTTGAATCTGACGGCCCTCAGAGCTTTGTAAGTAAGAACATTTCTTTTATTCTGACCTACAGAAAACACTTTTGATAAAAATTATTATTAATAAATTTAGGCCTTTAGCCATACGTTTTTATAGCGTAAAGTGAAACTTTTTAGCATTACTGTGCCATGTAATTAGGCCTAGATATATATCCATTTTGTGGATTCTTTTTATCCTAGCAGGACACCAGATTTTATTCTTCGATTATTTTCTACACTAGAGTTTTTAGAAGCATGCTTAATTATATGTTAGCTAAGCATAATTAATCAGTCTTACGAGGAAATCTGTGAAAATGGTATACTACTTTGATACACACGCCACTAAACATTCACAGTTCGTGTTACTAAAAAAAGTTACCAAGAGAAATGATGAAAAATTTACCAAAAACTCTGAAGGAATTTAAAATTAAAATTGGTGTATCGCAAATTTTACACTCAGAGTATTTAAGATGAAAATAACAATAAAAATACTAAGAAATGTGTAATTAAATTATTAAGGAAATTGCGACCGAAGCGTGTGCTCTAACGCGATTTAATTTCATTCATGTTAATTCAGTAGGATTTCTGTTATAAAAACGGTAATAGATCTAAAATGAAGTTCACTTTTCGGGTATACTTACATAAAGCTAATATTCTTCAGAACTCAGTTTTATTTACATTATATAATTCCATCTTTACCTTGTCTGATCAGGAAAATAATTTCATTCACATAACTGTTATTTTTTATTTTTATTTCAGTTGAAATTACTGATATATCCGTATACGAGTTAATACACAGCAAAATCGAAGATTTTTTTTTATTTATTTTTTTTTTTTTTTATTTTTTTTTAAAGTCTTAGTAATTCAACCCTATAGAGATAAATATAGGCCTAACTTGAGATCACGTCTAATTTTCGTTAAGATAATGTACGCGTGTATAAACGATTGTTTAGAAATAGCGTAGTTTTGTATGAAAATATTAATAGAGTGGCAGAATTTAGTAGTGACTGATGCCGAAACGAAAACAGTCACACAGCATTGCTGTTGACCTTTCAGTGTACCAGATTGCATTAACCTGCAGGAGTGTACGTCCTGTGACTTCTCTAAGCGACCTGTTTGTGATGCTAATGTTGCAGGCATCTGGACGACAACTTGCTGTCCTACATTCCAACCGCCCTCACCAAGCTGACGTCACTGCATGAACTGTGAGTACCCCACCGACCAATACACGCAGCTCTAGAATTGGTTCCACTTCTAGTCGTTATGTAAAGATATTATTTTCCAAAAATATTTCCAGACGAATATGATCACTGTTCTTGAACTGTAAAATACCTTCAGTATTCTTAAAAATGAATAATTAAAATGATTTAAGATAACTCCATCTTTATTATAAATAGGAAACTGGCTTTGCAATTTTTTTCTGAACTTATTTGATTTTTACTGCTGTAGTCAATAAGATTCCTTTCTGTTTTGTGGTAAATCTGTTGTGGCTCATGGTTCTTCTTATAGATCCATCATTGAGATTTGGTGCATTGTCATCCTATAATACTTCATTTAGTAGTACCTATGGTCCTTGACTAAAAGTCTCCTGTTGAAGCTTGACTTGACTGTCGAAATTCTCCAGTGGTGGTGCCTGGATTGCCTCTTTTCTGATGTACACACTGTTACACTCCCAAAGCTTTTTAAAAAAAACGGCTTTAGTCTATGAGGCCACACATCCAATACGACATCTATACGGGTGTTTCATCTATTTGTTACATCACTCTATTTTGGAGTCTGCCTAGTATAGACAACACAGACGAGCGAGCATATAACTTAATTAAAACCACCCTGGAACTTGGACAAACTCATACCTGTGTGACATTCTGTGAACTCCTTCACCAAGAAAGCCATCGAATTCAAATTGTATGATGACAATCATTTCCCGCCCGTAGTATCCTAACGTCTTAATCATGTGGTAATTAAAATAGCGTGTTGGGCACAATCATTATGTTTCGCTTTTGAGAGAGCTGCTTACATTTCAAACAGTATCTTCAATGATACGGCTGCCCGTATTATGTCTGTGTTTACGCATAAATAATTACAGAAAGTCGCCATGAAGGAAGTGCTTGAAAAATTTATGAACTGTGGTTTTGTTTAGTATTATGTAATTATCCGAGTTAAAAAAATTGATGAATGCATCAAAATTAGCTTGATATACTTATCAATATTGGAGTTCAATGCCTGAAGCACTATTAGAGTTCTTGGGGGTTGTTAATGCATGCTTCAACGGTGATACAAACATGTGAATATTAACAGAACTCACCTAGATGGAAGCAGAATTATTTTTAAAAAGTTTAGTTGTTTCAATAACAGAACAGGAAGACGACATTTTACAAGTGTTTTGAAAATTTCTTACCCTCAAGTCTGTTAAAAGATGTAAATGCTAAACAAACACTTTTCCGAACAAGATATCAGTAACAACGAGCCTTCAATGCCTTTGCCTTGCTTCTTCAGTAATTTCGTGGTTTTAAAGAATGTAATCAACACTAAAATAAGTTATTGTGTAGGTTTAAAAAAATCAACTAAAGAAGACAAGTTACGAAATATCCTTGCATATTAGAGCTCTCTGATGAACAAGGCACACAGAAATAAATCCTGTGATGGGGTCTTGGCGGAGTGGCAGTCACAGTTCGGGATAGACTACTTCGACTCTGCGCTGAAGTTAGATGGATTATAAATCGCGGCTTGTAACACTAATGGAAACGTTAAGAGCATCGTGTGATTCAGAATTCTCCCTGAACTATGGAGCTATCGATTTAAGACAGCCACTAATGGTGAGGTCTCAGCTATAAAACTACGAAACCGCCATTGGTTAATAAGTTAACGCGATACAATAAATACTAACTTTTCGTGCAACATTGAGTCTTTCAATAATATATCATTTAAATAAAATATTGCCAAATATAATTACACTGTGAAAACATGAAAATATTATCTCTCTTTTCCTTCGTTGATGTCGAGGTGGGAAGAATTCGATCTCAAACTTTTTCTGAAGGATACACCCTCCTCCGGCATTCCCCTGTAGTGACTTGGACAAACCATGGAAAATCGAGAATTGTATGGCTGGAAGGTGTTTTGAACCAGCGTCCTTCTGAATGCCAGACACGAGAGTTATTGCTCATTCACAAGGCTTCGTTAAATATAATCGTTTCGCACCATGAGAAGAAGCGAAATGTGTCATCTAAAAGAACTGTTCCCACGTCGACTAAGGTACTGAACTGTCTGAAATAAAACGATCAGATAGAAACCTTTTAGACAAACCATATAGTAATTCTTAATCCATAATGTTATATAGATAAAATAAAGTGATGCGATATTTAAAATAATACCTGATAGCTTAAATTTGTGAAGAGAATAAAATTTTCATCCCTAAATATCAAATCAGATTGCTTCTTTATACCTCCCAATTCCATGATCCTCCATGCGGAATATAATCATGTATGGTTAGAATGCCAATATTTCTCTGATATAGAACATACATTCAAGCAAAGAAAATACATATAAATGTGAATTTTGTATCATATTACTATCAAATATATCAGTGAATATTCCCGAAAAATTGTGAAATAAGTTCGGGAAGAAAGATGTTGCTGTTAATAATAACTTTCCGCTTAATATGTATTACATTATATCAGTTGTGGAGCAGGGACATCTTTTAGTTCCTATTTATTTCCTAATGACGCTGTATGCGTGCTTGAAAAGGAAACATGCATCTAACTTACTTTACTTTTCCATGTGTTCTGAAGACATAAAATATTTTCCATTGCGTTGATATATACCTACAGTTCCAATCAAATTAACTAGCCTACATGCGTCGAACACGTTGATTTAAGAAAGTGATTTCTACCTTAGCATATGGCTACAAGTCAGGAAAGAAAAAGTGATTTTTTTGTGTGACCATGTGCGCAAATTTCTGGTGTAGTAACCAGAGATACAATTTATCCTCAGAAGAAATCTCTTACGTTTCCAATGTTCTATGCATCTTTATATTGGAATAGAGGAGACTGCTAGGCTGGTTGATAATTTACAATCTATGGTTTGCAAACAGTAACACGACATAAATTAAAAAATTCTTAACACGATACTATGATGGTTTTTGTCACACCTTCCGTCTATGGCTACATCATATTTAATAATATTCGTTTGCTTAGTAGCAGTTAAGAATATGAGGCTACCCTCTTCACTGACCGAACTGCCCCATGTCTAAAACCAATAAGACTGCAAGCTACTTACTTCTTCAATTTCAACACAAATTGCTTTGTAGTATCAACGGAGATAATTTTCGTCACCTTTAAAGCTGAAACTAAATCTATGGACTCCAGACTCCTAATGCCTTTTGCTAAAATAATTCATCTGTACTTCACGGAAAATATTCACGCGTCTACCAATAGGCGCACAGTACGGATTACCATCAGTAATTACAGTAATTACTTACTGTTACAGAATGATCTTAAACGTAATTCTCTTTTTAAAAAAAAAAAAAAAAAAAAAAAAAAAAAAGAAGAAGAAAAAGACAGCGTAGTTTGTCTAATGCCGAATCATAAATTATTGAAGTTTATACTAATTCAGCGCTAACAACTGCTAGTTACATTAAGTCTTAGTGGTTTATGAAGGCGTCATTATCATTCATTTAACAAAAACAGGTTAATTAATCATCAAGCGTTTTAAGTTGATAATATTTTTTTCTTTAATTTGTTTACTATATACCTTCCAAGTAGTCGTTGATCTTTTAATTCTTATCGGGTAATTAAATTTTACCGATTTCCCCTCTCACCTAAAAATATTTTTACAAACTGTATGATTTATTGGTGCTAAATAGATTAATGTGTTCTTCACATTCATTTCTTCTATACTGGGAGTATAGACTCTATTATCTATCCATGCTCATAGTATCCTCATGTCCATCGACATCTTTAACACAGCTGTCTCTGTGTTTTTGCGTAGAGTTGGTTTGGCGTTATTGCATGATTCTTTCCGATGAAATTCAGATCTGACATTGTATCTATTGCAAAAATCACTGTTCTTTGTGTAGCTGCTATCCTTGTTGATGATGGAGCTTAGTAGACATACTATTAGTAGATATGTATATGGATGAGATTACTTAATTGCACCTGCTAAAACCAAATACTGTAATTGATACATAGAAACTCTAAAATTCCTTATTAATAATAAATATTACAAAAATAATTTTTATAAGAGCAACGATTTTGTAGGATGGTCTTTCGTCAAATTCCTTTGATAGATGTGTACAGTATTTAATCTCAGATTTTGTCACCTGTCTGCCACCTGCTTGTTTTGATGTTGCAGGTCAGTGTCCGGAAACCGCATCAAGTACATCCCCGGCGGTGTTCTGCAGAGGACTCCCGGGCTGGCACTGCTCGAGCTGAAGGGAAACCCACTCGTGGGCGTCGACCAGTACGCCTTCTCGCATCTGCCGAGGCTCAGGAAACTGTGAGTGATATTACTTAATATCTCTTGTACTGCGGCACCGCTCAAGAGTTCGGCTAGTTAATACGGTTGATAAAACTTTGATACTGACGTCTTATGCCGTCATCGTGAAACGGCTTACTATTTTTTGAAGGACATAATGACTTTCCAACAGTAAAAAATAAATTCACTTCACTTCTTTCAGTAACTTTCCAAGTCCCTAGTGATTCAGTTGCCTTAAATATGGCAACTCCCATATAACACCTATGAAAAATCCACAAGTAAATCCAGGTTTAAAAAATTTAAAAGGGGAAAAAATCTAATAATTTCATTTGGATTTTAAAAAAAAAAACGTGTTATTTAAGTAAGCTTGTTTACCTCGCGTTACTCATACTTTTAATCAATAGAATCAACTTCTTAATTATAAAAATCTATTCTAAACATACTGCATAGGCAGAAAGGAAAATTTCTCGATGAATGGAGATTATAGACAGAATTTGATAGTATTGGCTCAGTAACCAAAATAGTTAATTATTATTTTTTACTTTATTCTCTTCTCACCGTCACTTATGGCTTAGTACTTTTGCCTCGAATACCGTTTTCTGGAGTACGTAACTAATAATTTCGCTCAATCACTTATAGAACCTGTGTTTCTATTTTTATCTCTTGTGTGAAGCTGATAACCTCCCACTTCTGGGAAGTTGATTAACTTTTATATAACGGTGAGTTAAAAATATATCTTAAGATTCGTACGCTATTTTCTCGCAATACGTGACAATTCAATCAAGATACATTAATTTTGAAACAAAGACATTTTACTCTGCTCCCGTTTAAACAATCATTTGACGAAATTAGATGATGCTCTGAAAGTTTTCTTCATTGTAATAAATTTTCATATGATAGGAAAAAAACAATAAAACATGAGTTTTGTTGAACTCTTCCTGTCTTAAGTATCCTGCGCTTTGCCATATGTCAATAGAAATACCTTTTATGGAATGAAGGTAACTGAAAACATTTAACACGCCCATAATATTAAAGCCTCTGTTTCAAATACTGGTGGACAGAACCGTTAATGCAGTTTGTAGTATTATTTATTAACTCAGATGATACGACTTTTCTCAATCATTATTACACAATAAGATGTCGACAGAATCATGTTTTTCAACTCTGTTACTGATTTTTTACTTTCCGAATAGTATTATGGATATACCTCTGCTTCATATCTATTGCTCCCTAAGGCTGTCGCTAGCAGTTTGGAATATCGATAGTATGTTCTGCATAGTGCTGAGAAAATACTTGTTTCTTAGTAGATTAAGAGTAACCAGATACATAGAACACAGAATGGAGGTGAATTAGTTAGGTGACATAATGTAATACACTTCAATTGTTCTGACATTTAATACCTTTATTTATTAGTGGATAGCATAATATCTTTTTAACTTTCTGTTAATTCTCCATACTCGGTCTATTCTCAAGATGAAAATTTAAAACTGACACAGATGTTCCTTGATGTTTTTCTTTTATTAAACATTATTTCAACATATCTTTCAGTATTCTGTCTGACGCCCGCGAGTTGACGCAGTTTCCCAACCTGGAGGGCACCACTGCGCTGGAGATCCTGCGGCTGGACAGGGCTGGTCTCCAGGACGTTCCAGCCTCACTGTGTGACACCTGCCCCCGGTTGCGTAGTCTGTGAGTAACTTATTACAATGCTCTGTCCATTGAAACACAGACACAACTGCCGTCAACAGAACAATATTGTTATTTACGAATTAATTCTTCATGCTGTAATGTCAAAATCATTCAGGCGTAGCATCTAACGAAGTCAATAACGGGGTTCTATGCAGAATTTAAAAAACTGAATAACGATATAGTGTTATACCCATGCATTCTAGTATCAACTTATTTGAGACATCTGAGAAAGGAAGGATATGAGAAATGACCCATAACTTACCACAGATGAGGACAGGAGGGCCAGGACGAACAGAAAAACAGGAACATGTTTTATAATATTTCGAAAAAAAAAATTAGTTATATTGGAGGTAAGAAATGTGGCAAGAGTATGAGATATGTACACATCGAGAACTACCACATGACTGAGGCAAAGCTGAATAAGATGGAATGAGCGGAGATTGCAATGGTGAGAGGAGGGTGGGAGAAGTTGATCAACGATAATTGTGAGAGAGCATAATATCTCTAACGTTCTGACAAAGTAAATTAAAATGAATAAATTTTCATTTTTTAGTAAGACATAAAATATATTTTCTATCTTTTTTTTAAACTAACTGTATATTTATAATATCATAACTGACAGGTTTGCAGTTGGTGTTTTACTGGAGGTTGAGGTCTGGCAGGATTTGTTGTTTGACCTATCACTAGCGATTAAGAAGAGTAGGCAACGTTAGTGAATATTTGTTCCGATCATGTTTTGGCAACAACAAAGCAAAAAGAAAACAGGAACAAATACGATACAGTGAAATGTTTATATTCACACGAAATCTAGTATCATTGCCACCGTACTACCAATTTAGGAACGTAAAGATTTGAACAACTGCCTGCATTAAAAATATTTTGTAATTCTGAATCAAATTCTGCTTCAGTAACTTAGCGCTGTGTTATATTTTCACAAAGGTAATTGTAATGGAGTCCCCTTAATGTTATATATCCTTTTCATGAATCGTTAAAAAAAATTGTAATGAGAAATTTTTCAGCTATAAGATTGAGAAAAACTAAAGAATAACGATATTCAGGTGTTCGGAATTTTACGAGTTTTCAAATGCTGCTGCTGCTGCTAAAAGGGAAGGTTGTTAGGTGATACGATATTTCAAAACCACTGTGTAAATTCACTTACATGAAGTTTCTCAAGACCCCTTGATCGTCGATGTAGCTGTATAGCAGTGTTGTTGGATTGTCTGCCTAGCATGTGAGGCGCGTTGTTAAGTTACTGATACTTACTTACCAATGATAACATATGTTCGCCATGTATCATCATTCTTATGGAAATGACTGATTTGTAGTTTTGAAGTTGCTTAGATAAACCTATTGCGTCTATTGCGGATCATTTGGAACTCATCTTTGCAGTGAATAACCAGTATATTTCTGATATTCAAAAGTAAAATCTTACTTGGGTATATTAACGTCAAGAGAATTGTTTTCGGACTTGATTTTTACGGATTAGAAAGTTCGGTTAGTATACTTTCACTAAGCTCAACTTCAGATTACGTAACTAAACGCATTACGAAAGATCCAATACTATTTCTTGTTCATAAAGTTATTCCCAAAGAAGAAGTATCATCTAAAATGAACAAAAATACAGAAATGCAGCATCAAGTTGCCTTTTTTTTTTTCTACGTGCAGCGAATTGAATAATTTGCAAGTTATTATTTGTGGTGTTAAACTTGAAAAATATCTCTTCATAAATAAATTCATTTAAAACGAATAAAATTAAATTAATCAGAAATCATGACACGTACATATATTCAAATTAGGCAGAAAACGAGAGCACGTCTATTCACCACACTGTTTATTGTTCACTGCACGTATCTTCTGCTGTAACAAAGATACTGTTTGCACTGACCTGCATTTAATATTCTGTATTATACCGGTAAAACAAGTGACATGCATCGATAAATAGATGCAAACACGTTATGAACCACAAAAGGCATAAGCTGACAGCTGTGAAATGAGAGTGTGAATATTATGTTTTATGTATTCCAGCAGCTTTTGATGAAGATTTTTGAATACGTCGAGTTTTACTCCTTTTCTGAATTTTTAAGATACATTAATTTCTTCGTATTTGATTTCAGAATTAATTAATTTTTAATTATATGGGTAATTTTAAGAATATTTTAATCCTCTTTGTCCTTCTCAGATACAAAAATTCAGTTATATTAAATTTCACATAAGGATGTTTTTATTTCTATACAGTGACAAATCTGAAATATTTTTAAATGTGTAAAACGTAAATATTATTATATGGTCTATTCTGTTAGATTTTTTAAAGTTTTAAATCACGCATCCTATGAAAACTAGTCCGAATTTTTATCTTGGTTTTACAGATTTTTTTAATGTGTCGTTTCCGGTTATCATACATATCATAAAAGGACTTGCACCAATCACTTCTTAGCGTTCTTGAAGGTATCATACTTTATGGGAAACATCCTATTTTCTTTTTTTGAATAAGACCGATTAGGAACCAAAATTTTAGACCTATCATTGTCCTCCAGAAAAACATTTTCCTTTTTTTTTTTTTTATTAGAAATCTGAAAATTGGATGTTTAGCTATGGTATATTAGTATAAAATATATATTTTTTTTCAAATCTATTTCAAAATATAGTTTAACGTTTCTCAGCATTTATATAGCAGCTGGACGCTATTATTTTTATATTTCTTTCCAAATCATAATTTAATGCCGACACCCTAACAACTCCCTTATAACTCCTTTTCGAAAGCTGATAATATTCCACTCTAACCTTTCTGGTAGCGCAACGCCTTTATTCGTAAATATTTGAGTACTAAGAGATTTCTGACGACGGTAATACAATCGAATAAAGACTAATTTATTTAAATGCCTTCACTGTGGGTATGTATAGTAACTTTACAATGTAGCGCAACTTCACTATAATACTTATCAACCCTTCTACACAATATACTAAAATCTATATTCAGCTTATAAACTTTAGTACAATAAATCGAATATACCGTCTGAACACATGGTTGCAGGAGAAATGCGCCGTTGATTTAATTCACTATTAGAACATATTGAATTTATAAGTTTCCTCCATAGTAATCAATTAAAACCTTTCTACACTACTCTACAATTTACAATGAACCATACACACTGTGACAATAACGAAGGTTAACAAACCCACATACCGTTACTTTTTAAACAATCTCTTCGATGGCCGACTCCTGTAGTGAGAACAATAACTACCTCAAATCAGGTAGGTACAATCGAGCCACTACGATTATAATGAAAAAGAAAAATGGAGTGAACATATTATTCAGCACGATAGAGAAAATGAGAATGCTAAATAAGAAAAATGTTCTCCAAACACTAAACTATTTTAGAAGCGATGGCTACTACCTCTGTTTTGTGAGATAACCTACCTACTACTGAATAGCCATCTTTATCGACTTTTCAGCGGCGAAGAATACATCTGATAAACCTGTGTGAGGTTGATTATAAATTAATTTACCCCGCACAGCGTAATGTGAAAAAGGTAATTCCTTTAAAATCAATGGTCTCTTCCTTTTTAAAGGTTTACTGCTGAGAAATTTCACAACGTAATGCCTTAAAATTAACTTAATTTTAATGAATAGTAATTAATTATTAAAATAGTTTGAAAAAGTAGCAACCGACGATAAAGTGAAATACGAGTAGATGTGTATGTGAAAATTAGAATCAGCTCTAATATTGAATTAGTACCATTGATTAAGTTCAGATTTTCTATAATTCTCAAATCTATATATTATAATAGACAATACCCTCGACTTCGTACGCGTGCACTTAGAATTTCATTGCCAGAATTGAATATAGAAAGCTGTTAGTAACTTAAGTTAGTCCCAAACAACACCAAGTCGCCAAAATATGACAGGAAAGCTATCACTGTATCATTCTATCGTCGAACTGGTCTCATAAAGAGAATCAATTCCCAACATATTTACAAACAGAAAAACAAACGCAGGTGCGGGGTTGTGGAAAGGGGGCGGGGTTACCTAAGGACAGCTTTATTTCAGATTGGTCTTTGCATCTTCAACGTGAACATCCGATTCTTGGATTTTCTAACAACTTTAGCTGCTCGTGCTCTGCTAGAGCAACCACTTAGGGCAGGTTACGCCCGCAAGGCATGTCAAAAAAGAAGACAAAATAAACTGTTGCCAGAAACATTTACGCAGACACGAAGTAATGGTACAGAGCAGATATCTATATTAAAATACGTTTTGATTCTAAATGAAATTTACTAACAAATCATAGACTAACAGACTGCGCGAGAAGCATAGCTTGACAAACTGACGTAACATTACAGACTAACACACGCATCCGTCCGTCTGTCACCATTCGATAAGTTCTCAAAACATCGTGACTAAAACTTTTATTCATGTCGTGTGTCCTTCCTACAGATATGAAGTATTTCCTTGTTAAATTCCATCAAAAACAGTGTAGCCATTTAGACGACAAACCTTACAAAAAGCCAAAGACTTACTTTTGCATATAAAATATTACTAGTGCAGATCACACACACACAAACACACATACACACACACACACACACACACACACTGACTGCAAGAGAAACAACGGCTGAGTGATCAATAGAGCGTAAAAAGGTGTATACCTACAGCATTGTTAGACCGCGTACGATTTACCAAGCATTTCACCCCTAAATTTGTGATATCTACAGTTCAATATTGAATTGGTAAGCTAGAGCGTTAACCACTTAGCTAACATGTAGCGATACTGTACGGTACTAAAGAGCTTTACACATCCTTAACATCGGTCTATGTTCGTTTCGGTAATTTTTCGAAATTACATGACAATATGTACTATTTACACAGAAAAAGTATGGTATGTCCATCCTAATGACAAATCGCATCTCCTTGTGAAATTCCATCAAGATCAGATTAGCCGTTTAGCCCAATAAACGTAACAAACAGACAGAGTTATTTTCGAATTTATAATATTAGTATAGATTCTATAAATTGTAAATCTGTTACCATCAGACTGGCAAATATAGATCATACAATATCAACAAACAGACTAAATTAAATATCATAAAATTGGTTAACCGATAACTGATTCTCATATTGTTTAGCAACAAGTTTCACAGCATTCATAAAATACGTATTTTGCGTACTAAATTATATTTTGGTTGTTAACCGTGCGAACCAACCTTCTTCCGGTGATTATGATTAATTATACACTTCATGATGGTATTATTTTTGAAAAAGATGTAGAAATTTCTGTCATGTTAACTAAGATTTCCTTGTTATAGTTTTGTAGTGTAGCTTGTTAGGAACAGTGCTGCCTCATTAGATCTTATCCAAAGTTTTTGGTGAGGCCACATTTTTAACAGATGTCGTTAACCTTCGTGAAATTAAAACGTACCGCGGAGTAGTGTATTATTATTGTGAAGTTATACGATGGAAGACCGGTGTGTCTATGTCCCCAATAACCTCCATTTTACTGAAGGTATTCGTTTCAGACTATACGGGTTGCCAATATAAATTTTATTAGCTATAACAGGGGAATGAGCTTAGCTAGCAACAAAAAAATCGCGTACGTATGCCACAATATTGGAAATTGGTGGGGTAGCTGCATTTATAGCGGATGCTTCATAAAACTTGATAACTGTCGAAGTGCTTTGGATTAATATTTTTTCTTCGTCACAGGGACATCAAGTCCAACAAGCTGACGCGGGTGCCGGATCTTTCTGCTTGCAAGGAACTCCGAGTGCTGTAAGTATTCCTTTGAACAGTAAACTAATCTTCATTGTTTTCCTTTCTCCTTGAGTGCCAGATAGTATTGAAAAAAGTGTTATATTATTGAAACGTTTACAATTTGAGTTTCTCATTTCGGAATCCATTCTGAAAGCTTTATATTTTTAACTCGTTGTTTCGCAATAAGTATTTTGTATGGACAAGGAAATAATACAATAATACGAAACATTCACTGAAATTTGTATTAAGATGTTTAAATTTTATATATTAGTTTGCAGATTCTTAAATTATGTCAGTGAAATGTGCATCCTTTTTCTTGATGGCTCCACATAAATCGAAGATTCTCTTATAGCAAATCCCCTTTTACCGAAAATAATGGTAACTAAATTTAGGAAGACGTGTTCAGTTAAAAACTTACTGTATGATACTATGCTAATAGTAATCAACTGTTATCTTGACTGTTTTCAATGAAATGCCATGGCTTTCGCGATTTTCGTGTATATCAATTTTTACTGCTTATAGCTAACAGGCTTGTGAAGCATATTGGCCAACTGAACCATTTTTAATTTTTCACAATAACAGTAAACCAAATATTTTATTGGTAGCACTTTTGTGTTTTTATCTAATAACTGTGAAGCAAATAACGTACTTCACATCTCTAGGTGCAAAAACAAAATTGTGTGGTTTTATCGAAAAAGAAATACAAAATCACAGAGGCAGAAGATATCAACAACTGAAATGGATACTTTTAAAAAAAACGTCAGATCTATGCTAACGTAGACTCATCAGCGATATTAGGATCTAGTAACAAGAAAGGTGCAATTTTAAGAAATAAAGACATCAAGTAAAATAAAGAAAGAACCTTTAAAACAGAACAGCGATTGTAAATATTCGAGGAAACCATAAACAAACATAGTATTTAAAATAACAGAAACGCTACTCTACACGATAGAGATGACAGATAAGTTTAAAATGTCGTCATTAAGTACTCCAGAAAATGATATGGATGACCAAAAATGATTTCAGCCTCTCACCTCAAATAATAGTAAGGAGAAATGACCTTACGTACTTGAACACTTATTCCTACTATGGACTGAGTCTTTTATTACTTATAGACCGTCTAGAAATAGCTACCCACCAAATTCCTTGGTAACCTTTAAAAGAAACTCACTTTACAATTTATACCATTACACTGCTTTTAAGTAAAATTTTCTTGGTTTTCTCACTTGTAGAATAATAATGCTGTCGATTTCACAAAAAGAATTTATTTTATCGGCCCAAGTTGTAAATAGTGACTTGCAGCTTAAAATAGAATCCGAGTCTCATCGAGAATTTACATGCAGAAATAAAGCATTAAAAAAGGTAAATGATAGGTAGAAAACTTCTGGTGATTTCAGGTCCTTGTCTACTGAAACTAAGACAACTAACTTCAGAATCTTATTTGTAACGCTAAAAAGCAAAACAAGCACTGATATTATTCGGTCTCTGTGGCCAGCTTCTCACTGTTTCTTAGTAAGCTTTACCGTATGTCTTTAGCTGAGCGGACTTTCCTCCTTAAATCTAATACTCACATTATAAAATAAATACAATATGCTTTGATATTTTGTTCATATGATTTTTCACTTTGATAACTTACGAGGGAAAACGTCAAGTGTTTTCTTAATTATCTGTCTTCATAGTTATTCGACTTATTTGGTTGAAATGCTCTCGTTTAATGTCACTTTCGTATGAACAATTTTATTACCTATTCTGTATATTTATAATATAAAGTAAGTCTAATATAAAGTTACGTTAAACGATTTTGTAAGTCCTCATAAGAAACCTATTATGGTTTTATTAATCGTTAATTCCATGAGAACCTACCTTCATTACGTTCCGCTCTGCACGGTCCAGAGAATATACCTCGACTGAGCTTTTGGTCAACAGTTGGTGCAGCAAAAACACAAATAAACATTGTTTACCATTCGTTCCACCGCTCTCATTAAAACAGTACCGCAACGAATACAAAATTTCCCACATTCAAGCCGAGAATGAAACAAACAAAAATACGAGAACAATAAAATAAATTTCAATTTTAAAATTACTGCATCTAACAAACGGATCTGATGTTCAATTAAAAACTGTTGTCAACTTGACATTCGTACGAATATACCGTACTGTTTTTACACGCTGCGATTTTTTCGTTTAATAATCTTGTTTGGAATTATTAGGTATTTCACCTCTCACGTGGTCTAACCTATACAGATAATTGCATCCAACAAAGGTTACTTACAGCTTAAAAAAGTATCCGAGCCTCACCAAGAATTTGCAAGCAGAAACAAAACATTATAAATGACAAGTAGAAAACTTCTGGTAGTTTCAGTTCCTTGTCTACTGAAGCTAAGACTCCTCCCTATTGCTCTTCCACATCATTCTGAATATTTACTTATTAAACCACAATATGAAGTTTCTTTCTAAATCCAAAGCTTTGATTTAGAGATCCAAAACGAGGTTCAGAAGAGTTATAAAAATGACGCGAGGCTTATTTCACATTGTCAGCAATTATTAAACATGCTGCAATGTAAATCAGTGAATGCAAGATCGTTTACAGAACAGAGTAGAATGTTAATGATATTTCAGTAACTAGAAACACTGATTTTTTTTTAGAAAAAAATAGTGTGTCGAGACTTGCATTTTGTAATGTACATTAATTTAATAATCCTTGCAATTGTCACAAAAACTTACCAAGTCATCCTGCCTGTTTCACTACGTCAACCACTCCAAATAAACTACTCATACTTCTTCTGAGACTATTAGAGGAGAAGATCATTATCAAGTGCAACGTCCCGTCTGCGTAATTAACAAATGAAAAACTCTAGAGTTGTAAACGGATGATTTCATTTGCCTCCACGTTGAGTCCTCTACGACGGTAGCGATTTAACGTCCCGTCCACGACGGTAGCATTTTTCATTTGTTTATTACGTAATGGAAAACTCCACCGACGTAGACAAGACGATAAACAAGGCAGAGCGTGCGAGATAAAACTCAAGTCGATACACTCGAATTGCCCTGCCTATGTACACAGGCATCAATCATTCCACTGCCAACACTCCACTGCCTTACCTCACATATTAAATACGCAAATTTCAGTTTGTTAAGTACTGAAACATGCAAATAACAGTTTGTTAAGTATTGACAACGATATCAAGCAGAACCTCCATTAGTATGGTTTTCACATGCGTTTATTTTTTTATTACACATCCGTTAACGTCCGCAACACCAACTTAAGTTACCTGAGCGTCTCCACATTTAGATTCGAGCCTTAAAAATGCGATCTCTAAACAAAGTTTACTACTAAGTTTATCAACAAGTAAAACGAAATTCGTGTTCCTGTCTACAAACAAACAATCTTCGCATCAGACATAAGCTGACTGTACCGAAAGTATTTTAAAGTCTGTTCTTGTACGACACAGAGATGCATAAGGAGACAGCACTAACTTTCAGGATGCTGGAATCACATAGATCGGTAAACTGCAGATGCCCTATACCTGATGGGATTGCCAAAATATAAATGCAGCCGCGACATTAGTTCACGTGCGAGGCAATTCCAGAAACCTTCTGGACCCTTCGAAGATTTTCCAGGCAACATTGCCTTATTAGGCTTCCACATTTATCCTGCTATGGGACCTATGGAATTGTTGACCATTTAACTGTCCGTTACCCGTGGGGATAGTAATTAAAGATAAAACTACAACACTAAGATAAAGAGAGATTGTCGGAGTAAAAGCAAACAGTAAGTAATATATTCTTTCAACAATTTGAAATAAAAAGTTGAAAATGAAATTATAAGGTCTACTAGTTTAAAAAACTAAAAACACGCCTTTAGAGAAATGTAAACTAAAAAGTTAAAAATAATCTTTAAATAGAAATATGTTTGTTAACAGTGATAGGACATACCACAATTCAGCATAAATTAATTTTGTGAATAAGCTTAAAGAATAAAATCACTGATTAAAAATTTAAATTGGCTCTATCTTTACAAACAGCAAGCGACAAAAAATATAAGACAACTGGTATTTAGTACCTTATGCTTTTTTTCATAAAAGTTAATTTTTTAATCAGTGACTTTATTCTTTAAGTTTGTTCAAAAAAATTATTTATGCTGAATTTTGGGACGTCCTATCGCTGTTAAACAAACATCTCTATATTTAAAGATTATTTTTAACGTTTCAGTACACATTACTACAAAAGCGTGTTTTTAGTTTTTTAAACTATAATTTTTTATCGTCTAAGCCAACAATTTCAGTTTAGAAATGGCACAGTAAACATTAATTTTGCTGGTATGAGTTAAGATAACGCATTATTTAACACATTTATATTAGTGTCTGCTTGGAGGAATTAGTTAAAACACTATAAAAGATTAGATGGAGAAAAAATTAAAATGTTTCTTTGCAGACTCCTTAATTTTCAATTTTTAAAAATCTTCTTTTTACATTTACTAGAATTTGCAATCTTAATGAAACAATTATTGAACTTTAAATTTCTGAAAGTCATAAGTAGAAGTTCAATGTAGGTGTTTCCACTGTTTTCGCTAATTTTTATTTACGTATATTTTGTTCCACTTTCCAATTTGGTTGAAAGTGTTAATGGCAATGAATTTCGTTTATTTAACCATCAAAAACTGTAAGAAAATCTGTTGGACTTAAATCAGTTTTATCGATAAATGAAAATCTTCAGTGGACATAGCGGACCCGCAGAGTATTCGCCTAGATTGATTACTAAATATTTGAAAATCAAACCAAGAAACAATATATGAAAGGAGATTTCCCCGGCGTATAAATGCAATATAGTTTTAACGGGTTCGTTAGCAAGAAACCTGATAATAATTATAATTCCGTGTGGTCGTAATGACCTGGTGACAGCGTTTCTACTGGCTGCGCATTCCGCCCTGTCGTAGCCGCCTTAACATAACCCGGCAATCCTGCCGGGTACAGGGGATCTACAGTTTAACGTGGATCCAAACAACTGAAGAGACGTAATGAAGACGGCAGAGGACGTTGTCGAAACGCTGTCATCGTTTAAAGAAAACTTCCTGCTACAAACCCGTGAAAACTATGTTGCAAGAAACAATAAGGTGGAAGCTTCCCAGCATAAATGAGGACTAGGCGAAAGTACGAAACTTTTGCGAAAGATAAGCGATGAATAGCGAGGATGATGGTTTTGCAATAGGATGAAAGGAGATCCGGCTCATTTATAACAATTGTTTATTTGTCAACTGAAATAGGTAGCCTACGTAGTGAAACACTTGCAACGTATTACGAAATAATTAGAATTCACGAAATATCCGAAGAACTCCTTACTCTAGTAAACCCACACAGTGTATCAATACCTCTGTGATATCTGCTGCTTCTATATAGCGGTAATGCAATCACTCCTAGTCGACCCCAGCGAATCCTAGCAGCAAGACTCTGAACTATTGCATTCCCGTTACCTTGATTGTTCATACCTTTATCATTTACGGATTTAATAGATTCGAAAAATTCCTTTCTTAACCAATAATGTTACCGAAGCGGAGAACGCATTCTTTAAAATGATACTTCATTTATCGATTTTGGTTAAGTATGAAAGAAAAAAACATGGCTCGTCACACACACACACACACACACACACAACTGATAAAAATAATGTATATGATTGTGTTCAAAGAACGTAATCACGCTGGGTGGTTTACGAATTTTATATATCACTCAGTTGTAGATACGTATTAGAATTTTTATTTTTCGTTGTATTTTTATCAACATTCGTAAACAAAGGATTTTATTTAGATGATAGTTGTAACAGAAAGAAAACTGGCAGCAAGCTAAACGACATTCAGGAAACGGAACAATATTATCTCTTGACAATAACAGTGAACATGAATGAAAGACGAGAAGGAAGAGCGTTGTGACAGAATTACTACAAGTGGAAGCATAGCGTGGGATATTCATTCTGTCGTCTCCGAGAGTAAGCACCAGCTGTTGAAACGGTCCTTTTTGCCCCATTTCCCTTGGCGAGCATTAAAGAAAACCGTTCTGAAAAAGAAGCGGACGACAAGAGCGTCGAGTAATAGCCGGCTCGAAATATGAGGCTGTCACTCCGACTTCTTGCTGTGGTCGATGTACGCTATCGACCACGACAGCTGCGAGAGGCAGTTTGGCAGCGGGGTCGACCCTAGTCCGCAGTAGCTCAGGCAAAGCGGTGCTCGTTTGTTCCGCCGCTAGCGCTTTGTTTTGACATCGCCGCGAACTGCAGGCGATCTTTCCAGCCCGCAGACTCATTCACTTCGCGAAAATTCTGTTAGCTTGGGTAACCGTAAGTCAGGATTGTTAATTACAATTTACCACCGCAAACACTGTGTATTGCAGCTGTTACATTCTGGGTTGCATTGACTTGAATCCCTTCATTTTTAACCAGTTCACGAAATTTCCTATTCTTCTTCTTACTTCGTTCTGCCCAACTCAGGAGCGCGAGTGAACTTATATAGCAGACGTGTTTTTCCTCTGTTCCGAAAATCTCTTCATCCTTTCGCTATGTTCTTTTCTGCGTTCTTCCGTCCAAGTGTTCCTTCTTCTAATATACTGGCTGTTGGCAAATTTTTTCTTAATGACCATGTTACTAAATCGGGATCTATCCTGTATAATATCGTCTGTTATTCCAATTTCCTGGATATCCTTTTCGATCTCAATTACCCAGTTGTTTTTTTTATTTTCATTAAAATAGCCAATTTTCTATTATTATTATTAAGTAATTAAATTACGACTTTTCGTATAGTTCATAAATCATTGCTATAAAACACAATAACTTTCTCAAAAACTCATATTCCTATGAAAACATAAGTAAATTAACTATTGACTTTTTTCAGCTTGCATATAAAGTCACAAATGTAGATGATCATAATTTTTAAAAATTATTAATAATTTCTTACTCTGGTTATTAAAATTCAATTTGAAGAACATTAACACCAAATAATCGAAAGTGAAGTACTGGTGATTGTTTGTACTATACTATCATTGCAACAATAGAAAGGGCGTGAATTTTCTGCACATTCATTTGTGCACTATGCAGTCTTGAAAAATAATAATAATTCAGTCACTAAGTATGTCTGGCATACTGAATGGAAATTACTGATGATGCTAATATCTTTTTTAAAAACTGCTAATTTCTTTAGTTTTATGACTGTTTGTTCGTCTTCTATTCGTTCCTATACCATTCTTCCAATTATGACGAAACTTTGGTGAGTTATTGTGCGTCCACCTGCAAAGGTTCATTACCAAAAATTAAAAAAAAAACACCCTATCTCCCGCTAAACACCCCATCTCCCGCTAAACACCCCTCATTTTTTTCAAATGTTCCAATTTCGCTGGAATTTTGCACACGTGTACCCTAAAACAAAATAAAAATATCACCTCCATGTTACCTCCCTCCTTTAATTTTTGCCGATGTTCTTAATACAGACACACAGTTTTTATCTGATTTTGCTGGTACTTTGTATACTTTAAAACAAACAGAAAAATAGTTTACATGTGGTTTACAAAAGCCTAATACCTTTCCACCTTTCTCCCCCTCTTCTTACTTTTTGTCAATGTTGTTCATGCAAACTTAGTTTTATCCAATTTGATAGTGCATAGCACACGAATACTTCAAAACAAAACGGTCTGGTAGCCCAGTGGTTAAGGAGCTTACTTCCAAAAGTTTCTGTCTCCTGTCATGGTTTCAAGCAGGTATTGAAAATCGGAACGCTTCGTTGTTGGGATTCCACGTTTAACTGTGGCCCCAAAAGAAAGTAACCTGGCCATCCTGCCTTTGACACAATGGTTTCGACATGATTCAACCAACCATCGGGTCGTTAAATAAGTTAGTTATTTTAGCTTTTTTACTCTAAAACAACCGAAAAATACTATCTACATTTGTTTTACACAAACCAACCCCTCTCATCCTTTATCCAACCCTCTTAATTTTTTGTCGATGTTCTTCATACAACCATATGGTTCTATCCATTTTTGATGGAACTTTGCTCAAGTATACTGTAAAACAAATAGAGAAATAAAGTCTACGTTTGGTTTACAAAAACCTAACCCCTCTTCTCCTTCACCCCTCCTTTAATTTTTTCCAACGTTGTTCATACAAATACATGGGTTTTAACCGGTTTTGAGAGTACTTAGCACAAAACGGTCTGGTAGCTCAGTGGTAAACGATCTTATTTTTTTTTTTTTTTTTAAATTTTGGTTTCAAATTCCGGTGGAAACAGTAATTTTTATGAGTCGAATGTGATTAATATTGTACTATGTCCCCTTCGAGTTGTGAACTAAGTTAGTTTTTTTACTTTAAAATATTGTCCACATTTGGTTACCAAATCCCAGTCCCTCTCCCACTTATTCCCATAAATTTTTCCAATGTTCTTTATACAAACCCACAGTTTGTATCTGATTTGCATGGAAAAATTTGTTCACGTATGCATTGAAAAAAATACTGTTTACATTTGGTTTGATTTACAGAAACGAACCACTGTCCCTTAAACAAAATTTACACTTGGAACTATTGTCTTGAAAACGGTAGGGAAATCAGCCAAAGTGGATAGTGATATTCGCGATATTCTGAGAGCCCATAACATTACCTGTCAAACTGCGTTCTGTGAATTCCGACCGGACAATTGCTGACCAAGAAATTCGAACATGAAATTTAAAAATCTACAGTTTTTATCCTATCTTGAAGGGTATTTCGCACATATGCTAAAATAAATTAAAAATGATGTTTATATTAAGATTGCTAAACTGCAGCCGCTCGCCCTTTTTAAGACTTATTTGCACAAGCAACTTTTCCCTTTTTTTTTGTATCGGTAGGTATCCTGCGAAAGTGGACGGTGATGGACAATATTTGCTACAATCCGAACAAAAGTAATAAAACTTGAGAACTTTCACATCTACCCGCCGAGGAACGCTAGGTACTCTGATTTCGTAGAAGACGAAGGAAAAAAAATGTTGTATATCTCAAAGCACTTAAATAAACTTGTTCAATTTTAATTTAATGCATTAAAATCATTGTCCTCCATTTATTTTGTACGTCTAAATGTGTCTGTTTTGTATATGCATATCCACTTAAGAAGGAAAGAGGAGTTGTAACGCATGCCGAGCAAAGCTAGTCTTTCATAAACGTAGACATGTATTTTGATACACTTATTAATGTTATAAGATTTTTTTTAGCAAAGTGGCAAGCATTTAGTATTGTAGAGAGACACTGAAATTCCTGGAACTTAATCTTGTGACTCACTCAGTATACAAAATCAAAATAATTCTCCTACACACTGCCTTTACTATCAACTAATATAAGGAAAGTTAGATACAGATGGATAAGTTTTGAAGGTCATTAAAGGCAGGAAAGCATTGAGTGCAAGAAACGGGAAGGATCTCTACCTTGGCTTATTCTGAAAGACATTCGCCTGGAGCGATTTGGGGAAACCTTTTAATATTCAAATCTTGATGGTCAGACGTGGATTCGAACCCACGTTTACCCGAATGCGAAGCCAGAGCGTTACCACTCACCCTCAACTATCGGTAGAGAAACGGACAGATGCTAGGAGTGAGATTTTAGACACTAGATGATCTGTGAATGCACTTTGCCTGTTTGCAGGGACCTGGCGAGTAACCGCATCTCGTCGGTGTGGGGGGCTCCTTTCCGTGGACTGCCCCTCCTGCACGACCTTCTACTCTCCCACAACGCCATCACCTCTCTCCCTGCAGACGCCTTCCAGGGACTCCAGCGCCTACAGGTCCTGTGAGTACCGGCACCTGCTGCCTGCTATTTTCTATCATAGACTCACATCCTGATGGGCAAACTCTGAAATATCTCTATATTGTAAGAACGAAGTAAGAACGAAGACTTTCCCTGCGTATGACTGCAATGTAGTCTTCACGGGTGTACCGCCGGATAGTGTTGTTGAAACACAATATTTCGACTGCTGGCTCCGCTGTGTTCTTCAGGTGTGGAGACATCTGCACTGGTCGGCTGACCCACAGATACTGTATCTGTGGGTCAGCCGACCAGTGCAGATGTCTCTACACCTGAAGAACACGGCGGAGCCCGCCGTCGAAATATTGTGTTTCCACAACACTATCCGGCGGTACACCCGTGAAAATTATATCTCTATATTAATACGCAGTTTAAATTTGAAGATGAAAAAACTTCATATCACTACCAGAACAAACATCCAGTATCGTTGAATTGTAATCACACTAAAAAGATTGACACTCAGCTATGAGACTCGATGAGAACGATATATTGAACTGTAAAATCTACACGTGCTAATGGTTACCTACACTTGATAACATTCACTCCCTACCTCCATATCTTCTAAAACACGTGGATTTATAAATGAATTGACAGAAATGTTTAAGAAGCAATTTCAAATACCTAAAGACTGCTCAGATCAAACTCAAAACAGGTTAGGATCGATTAATTCAACATGAAATTTTGGTGATATGCTGGTCCAAAATCATTTCGACATAAATGAAGTACGCAGCGCCCAGTGTACCAAATAGTATCCTGACAAACTAGCTCTAAAACATTACTATGCGAGACAATCTTGTCTACTACACCTACCAATGAAAATCCGCACTTCACTGAACCTTGTGAGAATAGACCATGGTAAATGCAACTACTCTATGCAAAAGCGGGGAATAATAGAGAATTCATGTTGCGACTGTGTTAACCAACAGTAAAGTTATCATTTACATCAGCATACCTTGCCCTCTTAAAAGATACAAGGAAACGATCAAGCAGCTTCATGAAGTAACTGCAGAGACAAAGGAATGGATTAAGAATCTTAATATCAATTAGTAACAACAATTCTTTATTATTCAAAACGAATTATGTGTGTTAGGCTACTCGTCTATATAAATTCTAATAAGCTTGCAATAACATGTGTAAACTATATGGCACAAGAAATAAATGAGACAAATACATTGGTTAGGAATGTACAGAGTTACCGATGAAGAAAGAGTAGGTATAATATAATGAGAATTTCTTTGACTTAAATGTTTTATTACGAAAAACAGGAGTTTGAGCGAGTACTTAGGAAGGTGGCTTGAATTGTTTGGGTGATTATGGGAGAACAAATTCTGTAACTTAAATGATACACGTGTTGGGTTGTGAGTCTTTCCAATATTAAAAACAGTTAATGAAATATATTATTTAAGCTATAAATTGGTAACGAGGCATACGTGGATACTGGGTTAAAAATTAGCACAGTATCTGCAAAGGATGAGACATGTATGGGAGTGAGAAAGTTTTGATTTGTTGGGAACGAAGTCTTGTGTTGGAATAAATTATCACGGACGATAATGAAGATATTCAAAGTTAAAAACCAAAAAATGAAATAATTATTTAAATTCTGTCGAAGGTTTCCAGATATGAGATAATTTTAGTGCGACTTTATTTAAACACCTACTGTCTTATCACGTGAACTCGTATTAAGAATTATCCTGGTCACTTTACATTAAATACAGATTATCTTTCGACGGTCGTTCTGAGGTTACCTCCATGAGTGTACAATCCTTGGTTGTTGTAGAAACTGAATATGTCTTTAGACTCTCACATGCTAGCTACCTACAGAATTTGAAACCAGCTGCATCTGTTGTGAAGCATAGTTACCGAAGTTTTAATTGTCCCTATATACAAATATTGCAAGATTAGTTTCTAACTTTTTACGTACCTTGTTTATCAATACAACAAGCCATTTCTCGCGTTTATTCCTGTTGATTAAACTACCCAGAGATTTTTCCTTATTTAATAGTTTTTTGTCAGTATCTCACTTTTCGTAGAACATTGTTTAGAAATGATAACAATGGTCTTCCGCTTAGTTAAGTAATTTTATGTATCAGGAATTTGATAAGTAATTGGGCACCTAAATTACGCATGAATTATATTTGATGTAAAAAGAAATCTTCCTAGTTTTCAAGTGACCAAAAACTATTTTATTCTACGGAATATGCTACCTCTTTCCGTATGCGCAATAATAGAGTCAAATGTGTGGCTATTGAGAAACCGTATACACCATGATAGCGTAATTGTCATAATTTCGTCGCCGGACGTCGAATCGTATGTCACAGAGCACACAGTGATAAAGTTGAATGAGTGGTTAATAATGTTCCAAATGCAAATTTATGTGCGTTATGGTGTAAATGTCAAAACTTCATTCAAATTCCATCACAGAGAATCGAACCGCTGAATCTAGGCATGCAATGATTACGTATAATTTAAGAATACTGATGATACAGACACAGCTCTGTGTGTTGTAGGGCGTGAATATCGAGTTTCATCTAAATTTTATTACTGATCACTGAAACGAAGATCCCTGGAACTATAGCGGCTAATAAATTCAAAAAAGTAATCACTGTAAAAAGAGATCAATTGACAAGTGCGGGAAATGGACGCCGACATGCCAGTACTCACGAAATGCGGACTCATTTCGTTATGATGCAACTTATCACCGATCAACCGCTTTCCATCGTGGGTGGACGACATTTGTGGACATTACCTTAGCTAATTTCTGGGTCGGATGTCTTGCTTATTGGCTGTTGTAACAGCCCTCAAATTCAAAATTAAATGAAATTCTATTTTGTGAATCATTTGTAGTAGGCTGGAGTTTGGTTGAATATGATCCTGTATGTTTGTTTCGCAATTAACTGTAAATCAGTGTACATAGACTTTATTTTATGAAAAGAAATTATTTAGAGGCCATTTAATATGTTTAAGAACAGAATTGTGCAAGAGAATAGCTTAAATGTTCGTAATTCCAAGTATTAATACAATTTAAGATGTGTAAAGGACAATTTGATACAGTTTAAAATGATTTATGTGAATAATTTTGTGTTTAAGTATCTTTAATTTCCATTTCTGACAAATTTGTAATGATGATATATGATTATGTATTGATTCTAATTGTTTTTAATATGTTTCAATTGTTTAAGTATTGTTAATGTTCGAGAATATTCTGGCGGAAGCTTTTGAAGTGTTCTAGAAATTTCGGTGGAGTTTATATAAAGCGATCATCCAAGACAGAGTCAGTTTTTCGGCAAAGTTTTTCGCTAACTCAGTTTGCGACGGCCGGGAACTGTATTATCTGTGGAAGAAGTGTTGCACGCACCCTCTGGATTGTATCTAAGCATGTAAACAGTATCGTTGATGTCGTATTTTATTTGTAAATAAAAACAAATTTTAAACTGAACTTTATGGTGGACTGATTAAATTAAACCACCAACAATCATATACTGTGATGACCTTGACGGTTAGACTCACAACTGTCAAAGTTGGCTCGGAAAGAAGTCGTTTGTTCAAACCCTTTGTCTGTGTCTCCAACCATTCGATTACCCAGCAACAGCTGAAATGCCCAGTGACTCAATACTAAACTGGAAGGTATGGAGAACACTGAACCGCATTAGGACAGGTGGGTCCCAGTAAAAACAAACCTGACAATCTATGGGGTCTTGTACAGGAAGACGATATAGGCTGCGGTGCGGCACAAACTATGGAACACTTGCTTGTCCACCCAAATTGTCCTGCCACTTGTACTCCCAACGACCTATGTGTTCATAAGACATAGATCAATTCTGGGGTGAAAAATTAGTTCTGGACACGAAAAAGTAAGATATGTCTGGGTCTGTGACACTGATAAAAAAAAATGCAGATTGACGTCTCATTCCCACTGCTACCACTGATAGATAATGGAAAATATGATTTCTACGCAAAAGAGCGGAGTTTTGATGAGTTTCTAAGGTAGTATCCTCATTTTTGAGGCATTTTCTTTTATTGTTGTGATAAATCCGTTCTAGTTTAAAGCAATTGAAGGGTGTCTGTTTTGGAATAGTATCCAAGTTTAATTTTATCTACAACTATTTAGAAGTAAAACATTTATAATCCATTTTAAACACAAATCTATATATTTATTTGACTACTTTGATTAATTTACGTTGAACATTTTACTGATTTGTGCGTAGAAGCACAAAATTGTTAAAACAGTCGAACAGCTTCAAGAATTAATTTTATTTTTAGTGTTAGAGCTGAAGAAATTCCCCACATTCATTTTATCGGTAATTCAAACTAAACTTGGTATTACTTCTTCTGAAAAAGTACTTTTTTGGTCACAAGTCTTTCTGTTTCCTGAACGGTGTATCTTTAATGGCCTTGTCTTTAATGTATGACAACAAAGTTCGGACAGTGCCGCTGCCCACCAATTTGAGGAAAGATAAACACAGGGAAGAGAGCAAGAGAATTTCAACTGCGTAACGTCGCTCGCTTTACTAATTCAGTTACAGATATCAGTGTGTTACATAATTATTATTGTGCTCTTGCAACAATAGCACTTACCAGCTGTAAATGATCTAAAGGCGAATTATGAAGTCGTTTTAATTCTTGTGTATTGTAGTCATTCATAACGCTAGTTTTATAATATTTCTACAAAAGGCATATATTATTTTCTTACGTACACAAAACGTAGCATAAAACAAGTAATCTGGGTATTATTATTTTTTTTAGTCTTACCCCTTTCCAATACAATAGCACCATACATTTGTTAACTTAAATGTTCCTTCAAGAAAAACAGTTGTTTAATGCGATGAAGTTTCCAGAAGTAAAAGTAGGGTTCATTTTCCACTAACTTTGAAGCTTTACTTTCCTTTTGACAATGATTCATCGCTAAATTACCTTTCAAGGCTATCTGAGATTCCTGAATAATTCGCGATTTATTATATATGAAAATGAATAGTACTGAGTTCACATATTTCAAACATATAACAATTCTTAATGTTTGTTGATGAACTAAAATAGGATAGTACTTATTCATTCAAATCCAGAAATACTACACAATTCTACATCTACAAACTGAAATTATAATTTAAATTTGAAATCCGTTTCCGCAGATTAAATCCCCACCTCACAGGAGTATTACTCCTTGGAAAGCACTAAAGTTAATTGTTAGTTAAATGTTATGTTATGATCTGAAAAGAAAGATGGAGATGGAAATTAACTCCTAGCAATTTACAACGCCGGTCAAGACATTTGAGTCATTGCAGGGTTCATGTTTTCAGCCCGTAAAAAAAAAAAAAAAAAAAAAAAAAAAAAAAAAAAAAAAAAAAAAAAAAAATTAAGTAGGAGTCTATTTGGAGAGTAAACTCATACGTCATATTGCTCATGTTTCAACTAATTATTTTTGCTCTCAATGATTATGGAGTTTCAACTTATTTTTAACTTAGACGTCGTTAAAACAAGAATCAGTGAAATTTCCTTTCCCAAAAATATCAGTTCATACTCGGAAACAAACAAGGCACTTCTTGATTGAGATTGAAAACTCATATCCGGCAGCACTGCTTTTATTTCAGACCATTTGAGCAAATTCTGTGTGAGATTTCTGTACATCCATGACTTCATGTTCTGCAGTGATTTAAATCATGTCTCCACAGCAAATCTGGGAAACTGACAGAAAAATTTGTATCAAGTCTTAGAATGCACAGAAGAATCAAGGAAAGTTGTTTCTATCCAAAGAAGCTAGCATCAGAATGGAATACCTAAGGGGGAAGGTGCATTATTATGATGGCAGTTGTAAATAAAATCTACTTTAAGCCCAGTCATTGACAAATTGCTTAACAATCACTACGGAGGGAAAATGAACATGCATGTGGGTGAAACGTCTTCAGCACGTTCCAACAGAAAAGAATAATGGTTCGTTAAGTTTAGAATTCTTTGTTTCTGGCTTTATGCCACGTCGACTGTCGACCTCGAGTTCATTAGTGGCGAGAAAGGACTTCGTTCAAGAAACGGAAAGGAATTTGGCAGTGGCATTTTGATGAAACCATCTCGCTATTCATCTGGAGTGGTTTAGGGAAACCATGTAAAACTCATATATGGATGACCGGAAGGGATACAAACCCGCGTCCTCGTGAATGCGAAGTCAGAGTGTTACCACTCTCCTACCACGATCGGTAATTTTAGAATAAATACATAAGTGATTGCGGTATCACCAGTTATATGCAATACTTAAAGTTCCTTGAAATAATGATCGATGACTTTGCTTAAAGTTGTAGATTGCAACACAGTAGATGCCGTGTCGACAACGATTGTAATTGAGAATTTGAATGGCAAGGAGCTCTGGAGAATGACTGTGAAGTGCCCGTTTAATCCGATTCCACTATGGATAGGGGCAGATCTCTTTATGGTATTAGAGTTCCTTATGTCTGTTCCTTGTCTTTGCAGCTACTTTACGTAGAGGTGGTGGGTCGCTTACTTCCTTTTCCCATCCTCTCTTATCGAATTGGCTTGGGCGATTTCTCCTTACTTTTATCTTGAAGGAAAAATTATTTTCATCGGAATATCATAGAAGACCATTTAGTTCGAAGTTCATTGCTCTCAATGCTGGACGACGTTGCACATCTTCCTGTTAGTGCACCGAATTTATTTTGATAACTGGCGTTTCTCTCTTGCTGATACTGAAAGCACTTGATCACTTTGTTTATCCGGTAATCACCCAACGCTGCTTGGAGAACATCAGACGCCGGACGATGTTAATCTCCGGGCTGGACGACGTTCCTCACTCGCGGACGGCTCCACAAGCCAAAGCAAACAAATCTTAAAATAATGAAGCACAGGCCGCCGGTGACAAGTTTATCGGGAAGACATACTTCCGACCGCGTAGAACTAATTTACGCGGGCTTCAGTATTTATTGCGCCTCGCTTAGTTAATAGACACAATTTATAAGTGGCGTCAGTTTCGCCAGCACTGCGCTGGCACCATACAGTATCAATGGGAGCGAGGATTTCTGGGACTGAGGCCAAACCTCTGCCGCCAACACATCTGAAACAGAAACAGATTAAAACAGCCTGAGGCGGGAAATACGGCCTCGCTGACGTGGCAGGGAGCTTATTTCGTCCTGGTGGCCGCGTTGTAGGCTGTTTGATTGCCCGTCGCGACTCTTCCGGCCACCAGATACACTCTCCGACACTAACAAGTGTTTACGACAGCATTAAGAGTAACTGCCTGGTGACGTAAAAGAATAGTGACGTGTTCTCGGAAGTGGTGGCTGAAATAACAGGGTGGATTCCACGTGCACATATATCTAACTTGTGCTTCATCGACCTGAAACATTTTTTATGTACTATTTCCTCATTGTGACAGTATTTGGCTTTAGGGTTTCCAGACAAATACATCGGAATGTACTGCAAACAAAAACAATTTTCATGTCCAGTGACGTATAATTAACAGCGAATTAATCACTACGATGCCACAGATGACAAATAAAACACTTTGACGGTTTTGTTAGGAAATGAACAAACAATCTACCTAGCACAAGACATCATACGTAACTTTAAATTAATATGAGACATTTTCAGCAAACAAAAATCACACGGGTTGAGGCGCCAGCTTAATGGATTGGGGAGTTACATTGGAACCAGGCTCGAGCCGTTGTTCCCACTGATTACGGCTTTTAGGCCGTTTTCCCCCAATCATCTAAGTGAATGACAAGTCGGGGCCTTCGAAACTACACATTTCACAGACAGAAATACAATAATCCTATAGAACATGTTTCGGATACAGGTTGATCGCAGATATTCCTCAAATAGGTTAACACTCTGGATCTCACAAATCTGCTTCTACATACAGGTGCGGTACAGGTTCGGTTATAAATACGGATAGGGAATATGTTCGGTTGTAAACAGGTGTAGGACACATGTCCCCTCACCACATGATACACACTGGCCTCCTGTGTAAACAGCTGGCCAGTGTTGACATGGATCTCTGTTGACGTGTCGAGTGGTAAAAAGGAAAAATAAATTACTTTTGATTCCAGGCTGGTCCAGGCATTCGGGGGAAACCTTGTTCGTATCTCAGTCCGACCATGTCTTCTTAATTTCACTCCTAGCGAATGCTGGGATCTTTACTTCAGAAGGCCTTTGCCGCTTCCTTTCTCGTTCCTTATTCCCAATTCTCTACCGACTCTAAAGACGCCGATCTCAAACAGCAGTAGATCTCTAAGGGAAAAAAGAAAATCTTCTATCCCCGTCCGGGCATCCAGATTTGGGTTTTCAATTTATTTATTTATTTTTGCTATGGCTTTACGCCTTGTCGACGTCGTGCAAGGCCATCAGAGGCAGGATGGAACTGGGGACAAAGAACGGGAAGTAATTCGACCATGGCCTTTTTGAAGGACGCATCCCGGCATTCGCCTGGTGTGATTTGGGGAAACCATGGAAAATCCAAATCTGGATGCCCGGACGGGGATTCGAATCACCATCCTCCCGAATGCGAGGCAAGAGCGTCCACTCACCCACCACGCTCCGTGGGGTTTTCCATGGTTTACCCAAATCACTCCACGCGAAGGCCATGGCCGATTTCCTTCCCGTTTCTTGCTCCCAATCCTTTCCCGCCTCTAATGATCACGACGTCGACGAAGCGTAAAGCCATAAGTAAAAATAAATAAATTAAAAAATCTTCTTTCAGATATCTCAAAAATTTGTTTAGTTACTATAATTTTTATACAGTGACTATTTTCTGATTTATCTGTTTACTTGATTTTCAACCTCATTCTATAACACACATAGAGAATCCCTACATTTAGAGACTTTCTGATATTCCTAAAGTCCAAATTTCATTTCCACGAAGTGCTGCGTCCCATACATGATGTTTATGTATACGTAGCATGAAGTTAGACTGGCTCACTGCGGAGTGGTAGCTCAGGTGGTTAAGGAGCTTGACTAGGATTCTGATCTGCTCCTCTGACAAAACCTTTGCTTTTTTTATGTAGAGGACATTATAATGCTCTTTGATTGAGAAGGTAGGTCACTGTTACCCGGAAAAATAACGGGGTTTGGTTTCGGTAGCCACGACAGAGGCAAACCCAGCGTGGTGGGCGAGCGCTAACGCTCTCCCTCACATTCCGGAGGAAAGTTGCTTCCAATCTCTGTCCGGCCATCCAGACTTCGGTTTTCCATGGTTTCCACAAATCACTCCAGGCGAATGCCGGGAAGATTCCTTCACAAGGCTGCAGCCGAACTCCTTCTCGCTGCTTGTTCTTAGTCCCATCCCTCCCTCCTCCTTATGTCCTCGACGTCTACGAGGCGTAAAATCAAGGCAGAAGAAAAAATATCAAAAAATTCAGAGGTGAACTGTGTTGTAAGTTAAAACTGTTACTAGACAACTAAACAACACTTAAATGATTCTCGGCTAATAATTCCATACGCATTTACTTTTACTCAACCCACTCACTAAACTGCCACGACACTTCACTATTAACAAAACAAAAACAAAAAAACTTAACGACATCTTGACGAGGAGACCCCGATGGGTAGTTCGGCCACCGGTTGACAGAGTTTCGATTTGCCGCGCATGCGCCTCTGTAGTTGCTACCATAACCTAACGTGGTAATCCTACCAGCTATAGGACACATACAGTTTTACGTGGAATCCGAACCACGAAACGTCCTGCGGTACTTCACGTGACAAAACAAAGATTTGCCAGAGGTTTCTTAGGCCGTAAAAACTCCAGCTGAGTCTAGGATTCGAACCGGGGACTTTCAGTTCCTTACCAACACGTCTTAACCAACCGAGCCAGTATTCACTTGATAGTCTGTGTTTTCCACACACTCCATTCTTTTGGTCGATTTACGGCCCTTCCCTCTTTTTTTATATACATATAGACACATCTTGAATTCACGTCCGAATTTCAAATACTTCTTTCCAATATGGGGAACAATATAAGTGTAGGCCACGCAGCACTGATCTCCCACAATTTTGATCTCAGGCACAGATTTAATGTTGTAAAAGGGATGAAAGATGTAGTTTGAAGTTTTCACATTTGGGAGGACGTGGGTTTAAACACCCATACGGCCATCAAGAGTTCGAATTTCCATGATTTTTAGAAACTTCTGAAGGCGAATACTGGGACAGTTCCTTCAAAATGCCATGTCTGAATTCCTTCCCATTCTTTTCCCCCAGTCTTTTCCCACCTTTAATGATTTCGACTTCAACGAGGCGTAATCAAATAAAAAATTCTTGCCCCTCATCATCTGCTGGCTGTATTGACCAACATATCGACAATCCGTAAAGACCTATGGGTAAAAAAAGAAATAACTTTTCATTATTTATTGTTGATACAGATTTTGTTATTACATTCTCTGAAATATTGCATACGAAGAAAGGAAAAAATTATTTGGCTTGACGCCGACGCCAGACAACTGTTGCTGAAAGACATTAGTGTCCAAAATTAAAGCAACAAAACGCTATTTCTCCGTCCTGTGTCTAATTCACGATATAATCATATAAACTGTCAACAAATGCCGGTACAATCATGTTCTGCACAGAAGATGGCATTCTGGTCATTGGCAACGATGACATCAGGACACCTATGAAACAAAGTAGTGTTTGCTGGGTAGTCGCACATCCACAATCGCTGTGTACACATTCATAGACGGTACAGTATGGCGCAGAGAAGACGCTTAACAGACTCTCTGCCCTGGAGAGGCATAGGAACAATGGAAGCAGAACAGTCTCAAACTGATGTAGCCCAATGGTTTAATGTGAATCGTTCTGTTGCTTCTTTGATGTGGCGACAGTTTATAGAGACCGAAACTGTATCCCGAATACCAGGGCAGGGCCAACACCTGCCACGTCAGAAAAAGCAGACCGTTATTTGGCTGTAAGAGCATAACGGTACCGCATATGTACTGCAGGAGAACTGGCATCTGACCTCACAGCATCCACTGGAAGAGTTGTATGAAGACAAACAGTGTATAGAAGGCTTTGGCAGAGTAGCCTTTACTGTCGGAGACCTGCTGTATGGGTGCCCCTGACTCGTCGTCACAGAAGGGAATATCTAGAGTGGAGTCGTCAACGTGCCAACTGGACGGTCGGACAGTGGGCCAAATTTCTTTTTACAAATGAGTCCCAGTTTGATCTGGAGAATGATTCTCGACAGATTCGCATCTAAAAGGAACAAGGAACATGATTTCGGGACCCGAAAATTGGGTAAAGAGACCGATACGAGGAGGATCCCTAATGGTGTGGGCAGGAAGAATGGGCGTTATTGCCTCAACATATGACTGATGACATCATTCACAGCATCCACCGCCGTTGTCAGACTGCTGCCGGAGGTGGTCACACCCCATACTGAGCACATTAATCAGCTGTCGGAATTTGTGTGCAAATCCGTTAGGTTGAAAAAAACGAAGTACATTTTTGTCTATCGTTATGTATGTTGCAGTTTTTTACGTTCTGTATTTTTTACGTTGTTTCTACTTTACTATCACCTGTTTATTCTTCTTTGTGGCAAAATAAACGCAGCCTTGAAAATTTTTCGTTTATTGCTTTAACTTTGGACACCGTATTCTGAAAGTTGAAAGGACTCTAAATTCATTTATGAAATAGTTAATTCCACTGTAAGGTTATTCTATCGTTTTACGGTAGTCTCTTAAAAAGTGAGTAATCCAATTATCAAACACGCAGCCCATCAGAGAGCTGTTGACTTATGATTATCGCGAACACGAGAAGGCGTGTTGCGGCTAATGGAATACTTCCCATTACCAAGTAGGTCGATATTTGTACAAGTAATGGTCCAAAAGAGAATCAGAAATAAAAATCCGCAGTATATCATTTCTGTTATTCTTATTAGAAATAAAAATGTAACAAATCTACAGTGAACCTATTTAAGAGTTACTAGAGACTAATTTAGTCAGCGAATAAGTGACATATTGAGTTTGTTAGAACGTGTGTTTTAATGCTTGTTACTGAAAATTTTGGACGTCACTGACCCGCGAGAGCAAAGACCGTGGCATTTGTAACTTTTGGATGCGCAAGTGAGACATGATTCAGAGTTTTTCTTAAAACTACGGGACTTAATAACTTACCACATCAATATGAAACGTCCTCTTAGAAGAATCATCAATATTATCCAGCAACGCCATGAAGGAACGACAGAGTCGACTGAATATTACAAGCGTGGTGGGCGAGTGGTTAACGCTCTGGCCTCGCATTCGGGAGAACGCCGGTTCGAATCCCCGTCCGGGCATCCAGATTTGGGTTTTCCATGGTTTCCCAAAATCACTCCAAGCGAATGCCGGGGAGCTTCTCAAAAGGCCATGGGTGAATTCCTACCCGTTCCTTCTCCCCAGTCCCATCCCGCCTCTAATTGCCTCGACGACGACGAGGCGTAAAGCCATAAGTAAAAAAAAAAGACTGAATGACTGTGAACTCTGTATGTCAAGTAAGAGGTTTTTTTTTATTTTTTGCGTCATAGATAGATAAATAATGCGGGTAATAAAAGGTATTTCGTTCCTGTAGGGTGCCTTACACTGTTATAAAATTCCGAATTGCTTTGTGCTCCTTTTCTCTCCTAAAGGTTATACATTCACTTTTAATCATCCCATACGAACATAAATTTAAATGAATGTGCCATTTGATCACTCATTTTGCTTGATTTGCTGTCTCCTTGTGTGGAAAAAAGCAGTAAGCAGTATCTCTTGATTGAATGTGTTTGTGAACAGTTACTGCAAATGAAAAAAAATGTTAGTTTCTAGTCATAATCTTGTGATAATGATTGTTCTTATTATGTTGAATAATTTTGATGCAGAAACTTGTAAATTTGTTTTCATGTCTTGATGAATTTGGTTTGTTATAATTTCATTAGTTTATGCTAGCAACACTGCGGATCTTTTGAAAATCTTTACTGGGACAACTTAAAGTGAAAAACAAGGGGTTGGGTGCGGCGACATCAGAGATATTGGGTCTGGGCCATTTAACCGAAGGGGAAGAATGTTGGTGCTGCCATCATTCTACAAAACATCTAACCTGTGTTCTGTGTGTTATAAGCGCAATATTTCTATTCTTCTTCTTCTTCTTCTCTCTGTCTCTCTCTCTTTTTTTTTTTTTTTTTTTTTTTTTTTTGTTAAATGTGTAGTTTATGAGTCGGAGATTGGGACAGTTCGAGCATTCTCCGGATGGTTGCAGGAAAACAGCATTAAAACCACAACCAGTACAGCTGGTACGCGGGAAGCTACCGTTGTTTCGCCACGATCCAATGTGGTGGCACTTTAACCCACTAAGCCACCACAGCGGCGTGTTTATTTCGTCCATTTATTTTTGAGGAGATTAAGTAACTTTATTCTTGGTCCCCTTTCAGAATTTTCTGAAAAATTAAGTCCATTGTTTGAAGCCAAGTATTAACGATAAACGGTTTTTTCAGACATTTGGTTATTGCCTCAGCATTTCTCGATTATTCAAAGTTAAATAATTAAAAGGTTTTATAATTTTTGTAGCTGAAAAACATTCCTTATAGCTATTTTTTTGTAATGTTGTAGTATTTTCTGCTCCTTTGCGTCAACAATTTTTTTTTTTCAGGGACCTGGAGAACAATGGAATAACGGATATACATCCCGAGGCTTTTCTGCCCTTCAAACAGCTTGAGGATTTGTAAGTACCATTATAAACGATCATTTAACGGTTTATTTTTATTAAAAGAATTTCGCTCATTAGACAATACACACTTTTTCACACATTTCTAAAACAGTATTACGACTTTCAGATATTTAGAACGTTCAGCGTATAATGTTCAGTTCAATTCATTCCTTTTTTTTCTCAATGAAATTGAATTTCCAGCTTGGCGTAAAGGAATAATCCTGGCTGTGGAATGATTATCAAAATTTTACTTTGCCTCATTCATCAAAATGAATTCGAGTTTTGTAACGTGTTATTTATATAAAAATAAAAAACTCTGTACAGCGATGTCTCCAAACGCAATCTTGTAGTTGAACGGTTTACGAGCGGGCCTGGCTTTGGGGTGGTCGTGGCTTCGATGTCAGATTCGGTCAACCTGATTTCGATTTCCCACGGAGTACCAAAATAACTCCAGGCAGCTGCTGGAGCGGTTTCTTCATAAAGACCATGGCAGATTTTCTTCCTTACTAATTTCTTTCTGCTCCTCATCGTTGACGAACCGTAGAGCTCCAATGTAAAAATAAAATATTATTTGAACGCATTCCTTGTTAATTTCTTGGAGAAAAATATTTTACAGTTGTTAGAAATATCAGCAATTCTAACACTAAAAACTATGTTCTATGATATTTGCTTGCTTGAGAATTTACTCGAACGCATTTAATCGCAGTCCCTTGCAAAATGCCCCATCGGCTATCGTGCAACCGATTTTATTGACATTTATGCTGCCATTCAGGCGAATTAAAACCTAATATTCCTTTCTCGCTTCATAGGTCACATTTCTCAAGTATCTAATAAACGCTTGTGTACGCTATGGCGGTTATCATCATCTGTGGTTTTAAAACTTCTCTATTGTTTTGACAGCATCGAGAAACCATGGAAAACTGAAATATGACGAGGATCCGAACCCGTAACCTCCCGAATGCTGGGTCCGAGCAATACCGCGCAGCCAATGAACTCGGTTTTTCAATCTAAAAGTAACAATTTCATAAAAATATTTAACAAATCAGATTTTCTTCTCATTCAACTAGAGCTTCCTGTTTATTTAAGCTTATCTCCTTAAGATATTGAATATCATCGGATATTTTGTAGATATTAGCGTATGTTCATCCAAATCCGTTTCTTTCGTATATAGTGAAACTCTGTCCTTATTATACAGATTCCGCTGAAAATGACGATGTACGGCTCTATTGTGTTAACACGAGGTTCAAATTATTATTATTATTATTTGTAACATCTTCACTAGAGGAATAAAAATAATACACTAACAAAAATCACCAAAAATCGCTGAATCTGATTTGATTTGACGTTACCACAATTCGCTTTTACGAGAAACTGATTTTAGATTAAACACTCGTGGCGTTATGAGATCGATTCATTCAAGATAAATAATGTCTTCCAACTAAATTATCACCTGTTTCTCAACACTGACCTATGAAAGAAACTGCTTTTAAGATTAATCGAATGGTGCCATTCTCTTAGATAGTTCGTATCAAACATAAAGTAAGGTTTCAAAAATAGCTACTCGAGGGTAATTTAGTTTTCAAAACGAATATTTATAAATATAACACTACAACGGAGCTGATACCACATAGAATGCGTCTTCTGGCGTGGAATAATAATAATTCCGTGTGGTTGTAATGATCTTGAAACAGTATTTCTATTGGCTGCGCATTTCATCCCAGTCGTAAACCTGGCAATCAAACCGGGTACAGGGGACATACAGTTTACTGGCGGTATGTGTTAAACAACACAAGAGCCACACTGCAATTGCACATAACCAGACAGATCAATAACATACGAAAAACAAATCTAATAAATCTGGTGGTCCTAGGCAAATTAAATTATATTACTCAAGTGTTCCCTGCACCCAAAGGAATAATAGATAACGTTCAGAGAAAAATATCTTGGTTCTTGAGCCAAGGTGAAATATTCAAAATTAACTTCCAGAAACTAATCCTGGCAAAACTAAGTGGGAGTTTGGGTTTAATGAACGCAAGAAACAACGCAAACGCGATGTACGTACAAGAAATGAGAAAAGTTTCTGAAAACAAAGAAACCATTACGGCTCAACTACTGGAACATTACAAACCAGTGTGTACAACGCTATCTGTGGGGATAGCCCACATCAATAACTCATTCAATCAGTTATTATATCCTCGATTGCAGTTTCGTAATAGAAGCACGAAAGGACAACTTCCCCAAGAATACCAAAGAGATATACACAATCATGACGGTTCACAAACGTGGCAACAAAATAGAAAATAAATACCCGGATATAAACTGGAAAAATATCTTCAATACAATTCCATCTGATAACCAAACCCTGTGGTAGAAAGTGGTGAACGAGACCCTGGCTACCAACGAGAAGCTACACCGCATACATCTTAAGGCAACCGATTGATGTGACACGTGCGGGAACAAAGATACGCTTATACACCGAATTTCTTGTGAAAAATCGGAATCAATCTGGATGTAGATAAAACATTTGGCAGCGTATATCTTACAAAAACCGCCCAGGGAAGTACTATGTACAATTCTAGCAAAGGCGGATATCAAGATTACCCCTCCACAAAAACACAATAGTTTAATATGGATCCTAAGCCACTTAATGCAAGATATAATGCTGAAAACATCCCAGAATTTGGAAGAATACCTATCAATGCTCAAAATAAAACAATGGAGTCTAAAGAAAACTGCGAAATATAAAATAAAATTCGGAGTCTACCTGGATGAGATACTCAGACAGAAAGAACACCAGCTAAAGTAACAAGACAATAAAAAAGAAATAAAACAAAAAACTCAGAGTCGATACACTCGGTTACATAATTAAATACTGAAAAAAAATCCTCATAAATGAACGACACTAATATATTTTCGAGCAATGAATGACAAGCAAAGGGCTACCGTTTGTGGATTCGCCACGACATCGGAATAGAGAGAGAAACAAGAGCTGACCAGCGGATGAAGGTATCTTTTGATTCGGATTACATTCTTTTCGATCTCCACAACAACTTCGCCCTCAGTCTCCCAGAAATGAAGAGTGGACCTCAACTTCGACCTTGCGTAAGGCAAGATCACGTCTTCTGTATCATGCTTTGGGTCGTGCGCTGTATAATCCTTTAAGTGTTCAGTTAATAGTTAATATGCTTGGGAGTTGTTTCCACTCTGATTAAATTTATGTCATATTTTGTAGAGGAATGTATGTGTTTCTACCCTAAATAAATTCAAGTTAAAAAAAAAAAAAAAAAGTGGACTCCGAACCACGGAAGCGTTCTGGCGTACTTCACATTACACAGCAAGCTCTGCTAGATTTGTAGGTCGGGTTAAGTTCCTATGAATGGGGTCCTATTGCAAATTACCAATCCATGCTCAAAACTACCAGGATTCAACTCACCGCGGTCAATTTGGTGCAAATTAAATCGTATTAGATGTGATACGGGAAGATCTGCTTCAACTCTCCACCGCGGGGGCTGGGCAGATTTTCCATATTGTGACTGCGGTGAGGTTTCACAAACTGTGTCGCATATTGTGCAGGATTGCCTTTCTGGTAGTCTGTAAAACTTAAACTTGGCTACTCCTGAGGCGATTTCCTCGTTGGAGCGCCTCGATGTCATGTAGTAGTGGTTGTCACTGGTGATCCTGTCTTACAAGGGGACGGCACGACATTAGATTTTATTTTGGGATGAGGCTTTGCGTAATAATTGTACCCCTTTAGGCTGTTTACCTCCTGCAATCGTAAGATGTAACGCTCAATAGATTCGGAGAAAACAGCTTTTAAAAATTCAAGCCCAGCTTTTATACTAGTGAAATTCCGGTCAGGCTAGCAGCGCAACAGCCCAGTCAGTAACGAGCCTGCGTCATGCCTGGGCGCTGTGGGTTCGAATCTAGGTTTGATCTAATATTTTTTTTCAATTTTTTTAAAATATTTATGTCAACTACCCTTTAACTTAGAATACTATAAAAATATAACAGTTACAATATTTTATTGTTTAAAATACACTATTACGAATGGTTATAATAATATTATTTATTCATAAGTAAAAAACTTTCATTGTGTTTTTATTATTAATGATTTTATTTAATTCTTTATTAAAAATGTGAGCTTGAATGATAATCATCATAAAAACATTTAAAACAATAATTTTTTTTAGCATCGAGCACAATTAATGAAAGCGGAATTTTTACTAGAACAACGCTAATAAAACTTATAACACTGTTAAGAAAATAACTTAAAATTTAATTATACTTAAAGAATATTGTAACTATTATAGTTTTAAAGTATTTTAAGTAAGGTAGTTAATATACTCAAATTATGGTTTAAAATTTGAAATTCAAATTAAATAATCAATAACATTGAATAAAAACTTATTTCATTGTAAAAACAGAAAAATAAAAATGGAAAAAAAATAGACGGAATCGAGATTCAAACCCAGAGCGCCCAGGAAGAACGCAGGCTCGTTACTGACTGTGCTGTTGCGCTGCTAGCCTGACCGGAATTGCACTATTACCGTATATAAGCTGGGCTTGAATTTTCAAAGGCCGTTTTCTCCGAATCTATTGAGCGTTGCGTCTTATGATTGCAGGAGGTAAACATCCTAAAGGGGTAAAATTATTACGCAGAGTCTCATCCCAAAATAAAATCCCAAGGTCGTGCCCTCCCCTTGTTAGTGGCCGGCTGAGGCCATTGTCCGCTGAAGTATTGTGTATATGTGTGTTTATTTTGAAGCAAGGTTGTTCAATTATTACAATATAATTGTTGAATGTAGTAAATTTCATATAGCTTCATACATAAAATAAAAAGTAAATAAAAAAATAAGTGCCCATGAAACTTCCCGCCGAGAAAGGGATTCGAACCGGGGACCTTTCAATCTGCAGTCAGTCCCCTTAACCACTGAGTCATCAGACCGCTTCTGGTACAGTGTAACGTCGATTCACAATGTTAATCATTAGTTGCTGTTGTATTTCATGTCCAGTTGTGTTGACTTGTTTTTACTGGTGCAGGAATCTCGGCCACAACATCTTCCCTCACCTGCCGTCCGCCGGGCTGGAGAAGCTGCTCATACTGAAAGTGTTCAACAACCCTGAGTTGCGGGAGTTTCCCCCTCCAGAGAGGTTTCCTCGAGTCCAGAGGCTGATGATGGCCTACGCCTATCACTGCTGCGCCTTCCTGCCGCTCATTCCCTCCGAGCCACCGCCCAGAGCACCGCTGAAGGAGGCCGTCATCTTCCCCGAGGACCCAGAGTTCGACATGAGTCTCTGGAACTCCAGCCTCACCGACCTCTGGCCTCAGTTGCGTAAGTGTCGCAGCAGCTTCAGCATACCATTCAGATTCTAGGAACCTGCCCCAGTAGACACAGGGGCGTAGCTACTATGGGGCTAGACGGTGCAGTGCACCGGGGCCCTTACGCTCAGGGGACCCCCAAGCATACCTCTGGGGGCCCTAAAGCGCAGTTCAGAGGCCCATGAGCCTTCATGGCAATCTGGCGATCTCTTTTCTTTTCTAAGGGGGGCCCCTGAGACACAATAAGCCCCTCACTAAGGGCTCTCTCACTGCTCAGGGGGCCCCCAACCACTGTTCAGAGGGCCCCCAACCACTGTTCAGGGGGCCCCTAAGCACAACTCAAGGGCCCCATCCTCAGCTCAGGGGGCACTATCCAGCAACAAAAAGCAAAAAAAAAAAAGGTCGCCCATCTGGCCTGAGGGCCCAAAATAAATTTTTGGCACCGGGGCCCTTGTTGACCGAGCTACGCCACTGAGTAGACATATAATTCTCACCGGCTCCTAACGTAGTTCCTCATTTCGCTGAAGTTTTTTCTGTCACTGTGCTTCGATGATTATGACGGAATGGAGAAGGCCGAAATGTAAACGTAGAAAATGAAGGGTCTTACATCAGTTACAACGCCTAGAAAAACTTCATACCTGAAACAATAAAAGGTAGGTTATTATCGTGTTTGGTTGATCATATAAAGTGCAGTAGTATCTTTTTTGAAACTTTGTTAAAAAAACTTTCCCTCTCGATTATCTCAGTCCAAAAAAAAAAAAGCATTATCTTCTTTTAGCATAAATTCCATCATTCCATCACCCCTCCCTACTGATATGGCTGCCATTGTTATTTTATTTTATTTTAGAAATTAAATCACCATACGACATTTTTCTGTTCAAGACACCAAGTGTTTCGCTAAAAATTTTGATCAGTCGACTCCATTCGAGGACTGCTTTAAGTAAATCTACCATCTTTTCCGACATCTGAGACTGGCGGAGGATAATTTTGACGGTTTAGAGTAAAACAATACTTCTTGTATTCAACATGAAGTCAATCACCAATTACCCAGGCATCCACGATCTGCACAGCAGGAATTCAATATCTCGATTGAACCAAGGATGAAGTTCTACTTCATGGAAGGCCTGCGAGGTTTATACTTACTTTCTGTCGTTTAATAGGGCCCGTTATGGACTTTTTATTTAAGCCAAAAATGACAAACGTTAGCCGCCTCACCGTTGTTTAATACAGACCTTTCTCTTGAAAAAAAATTTATTCATCAGTCATTAAAAATAATTCTCCTTCGGTTTCTTTCGTTCAACATTGATTTTTTTAAATTTTACTCTCAGTGTTTAAAACTTTCACAAGCTTAACAAAAAACTCAATCCAACAATTTTTTAAGCCAGTCTACTATAACAACTAGTAAAAACAAAAAACAAAACCATAGATACAGTCAGCGATGTTCATTGCTTAAATCTTTGATTTACATGTTAGCCAACTTAAACATCCCACCGTATTATTTTAACTATTACTTATACAAGTTAACTAATTATATGGTTGTTATCTCACAGGCCCCGCGTTGTCAGTTTGATTCAAACGAGTCCCGAAGTGGAGTAAATAACCCGCGGATAAGTGTAAATCATCCAACAATGTGGAGCTAGTCGCACTATCTGTACACGAGTCTCTAGGTAATAAAAGTGTATGTAGAACTCCATCTCCACCAATACACACTACGGTCCTTAATGTCTTATTTACAAATGACTTTTACATTTCCATCTACTAACGGCTTGGTAAGCATGTCGTAGTTTTTATGGGGGATAAGATGTTGTGGTCTGAATGATTGATGTGTTTTTTATTGAAAAATGTAGTTTATGTGGCAGGTATTGTGTACCGTCGTAGCATTCGTTTCTTGATGTGGGAAAACGCCTAAAAACCGCAATCAGTTTTACAGGTACACCGATCCAGTGTGGTGGTGTTTTAAAACGTGTGATAGTGCTAGATGTTTTAAGTTTTATCTATATAAAAAACTAAATTTGTCTCGCGAGTCCATATGTGTTGTATAAGTTTCCTTTAACCAAGCGTCTATTTCCTTACAGGTATGAACGATATAAATGAATCTGAGGCCAGGTCCCGACTGCAGTACAATTTACATTTTCCTTCTTGCAGCTAAACTAATTTCTGCATGCTACCCCTTCCCTTAACTCTAAATAACAACGTAACTTTCTTTTTCGTTATTCATGATTTCATAATAGCGCAGTTACGGGAAGTTCACTGTAATTATAGTGGCGCTAGAACTTTTATTACGTCGTTTTCCGAGTCTTTTTATTGCAGCTGCATCCTTCGCCACCCACTGCTGTCAACTTGTACGACCGATAACTTTTAAACTGATGTTCCCATTCTCCGCGTCCTCTCGCCTATCACGACCAACTTCTTCAATATAAACTTGTATTTGCACTGCGTTTGTAGTACTTGCAATGCTTTCAGCTAACTGGGTATTTTGGGATCAGATTTAATTCGTCGTCAGAGCTGTAAATATGTTCGATTAACTGGTGGATTCAGGGAGCAAACTTCTTTCACTTATTTTGACAAATGTTTCAGATGTCTAAACAACCCATAAGACAGTCATTAAAACTATGATACGACAATACTAATTTTGGAACATATAAATAACCTGTCGTAACTGAAAGGCCTGCTAAACTGGGTGGCAGATCACGAAACTGTTAATACCTTTGCAACAACCTGATATCGACTGTGAATGCAACTAATTTTAGGCATTCATTATTCATTCTTTCTTTAATTTAAAAAAAGAATTAGGATCTGGTACCTTTTGAAGATACTCTGCATTTGTTCAGTGCATCTCCAAGAATTGTATGAAGCAAAAAAAAAAAAAAAAAACAAAAAACAAAAAAAAACATAGTTTCGATATAGGGTGTCAGTGGTTTACTTTACTTTTCAAAAAATGTATTTTTAGTTATTCTCTATCAGAAATAAATAATATGAACATGTGCATGCTATTTGATTTGTTAAATTCTTAGACCGTCTTCACACGGAGCAACTCAAAAGAAACTGATTAGCAACTCGAGTTTCCAACCAGTCACTTCCAATGTTATGGAATGGAGCGCAACAAGCTACCATCCAGTGTTCAACCAGTTGGCAATCATTTCCAGGCAACTCTGCATGTCAGTCGCTAGGTGATTTTACGGTATGAAGGAACAACTGAATATTTTGTTTGTGGGGGAAGTTGAAAAATATCCTATTTTTTACAATTTCATGCTTCCGGGATGCTCGAAACAAGACGAAACTATAAAAGCATGGTCTGAAGTTGGAGAAGCAGTGAATATGAATAGTATGTTATATATATAGAGATGTACATTAATACAAATACAATACATAATGTTTTCATTATGTATTTAAAATACCGTAATATATTCTGTTTATAAAATGCAATATAATTTTCTTAGTTTTCCAAATTTATGATTTAAAATTGATTTTATACCTCATGAATTTTGATTATGATTGCATTCAAACTATTGGTAGCCAAAAGTCAAATAACAACTTGGTCTGTTGTAAAAATAATAATGACTTTGACACTATCTGACACGTCTACTGTTGCCACCGCAAAATCTACGTACACATGAAAACCTCCAAAAGTGGCTCTGAAGCAAAGGCAAAGAATGTGTACTATCTTTCAGAAGCTATGCAATTTACTCTGCCTTACATTAAGGCAGTAGGTTTGCCTTCAGGAAATTTGCCCCTCCCATCACACCAGTAAGAAATTGAACAATTTCATGATTAAGATTCTGGCTGTATAGTGCCACAAACTCCTTCATCGCTGCAAGAGCCATCATCATCACCACAACCACTACTCTCCACACAAACTGCTCAAATTTCTCATCGGAGAGGAACATTGCCTGAACCATCATCATCACATCTAAAGAGGAAGCGTTCTGTAAACAACGACGCAGTGGAGAAAGTGTTCATCGATGTCCTTCAGACGAAAACAAACCAAAAAAATATTGAAAAGCATCCTAAAACCGAGGGTTTACAATGTTCATTCTGAGCTTACTGCCTGATCTGCTAACAATAACTGATGAAGAGGTGCGAAAATTCAAGCGTAAGGCCATGGATGCTGTTGATGAAATTTTGTCAACACGCATGATTACGTCGCCTCAAATCCCATTCTCATCTCGATCAGCAACTCCAACGATTTCGGGACTTCCTTCTCAAACGCCTGACGGGCCACTGCAGTACACCGCTCTCGAAGCTCTCGCCGGGGTCCCTTAAGGCGCGTTCCCACGTTCCCTTGTAACGAAGGCGAGACGGGACGGGACCTCATTAGCCGAAGTGTAGGGACGACCGCGGGCAGCAGGTTAGTCCTAGCTTACCTCGCCGCCACCTCCTCACCACGTTGCCTAGTGTCGTTTGGCACAGAGCACTTTACAGCAACAGAAGGGGTGCGCACAGCTGCTGCAAACCAATGGCAACAGCGCACCGCTACACACGCCTGTGATGCTTACCGACTCAGAGTGGGTAGCTGCGTCTCGTCTCCGCTAGCAGAGGCGGCCCTGTTCCCATGGCGTGTGGTTGAGTATTCGTCCCGTCCCGTCCTGTCTCGCCTTCATTACAAGGGATCGTGGGAACGCACCTTTAGGAGTAGCTGGATCACAAACAGCGTATTATCAAGCAGTTTGTGAAGCCTTGATCCCTGACACATATCAATATAATACTATGAAATCTCTTTTCGTTGACATATTTAATAGAAAGCAGAAACTAGATAACTACTTAGACTACCTGTTCCTATTTCATTGTAATACATTTATAAAGAACGTTTTCTATTTGTTTTTGTGTATTGTATTTAAGTAAAAGGTAAGATTTCTGACGCGAGAGTAGTCAATATCCTTCTCTTAGCATCCATGCATTCTCTCATGACCAGTTTTGATGGTAGCAGAAGGGGGCGCAGATAGGGACAATGGTTCCGAGCAGAAGAAACTAGTAATTTCAGTCTCTTTTGAGATGCCTCGTGTGTGGAGCCGCGTCACCAACCAGTAGAGTAACTCCAGTCAACAATTTCTTCATGTGAAGAGGGCCTTAGAAATAAGTGTAGTTAGCTACATACCAAATGTCAGAAAAATTTTCTCGCAGTCGTTTACTTATATGTTTTCTATTTATAATATTTGTTAGTAATTTGAATTGATTCACCGAGATGGGAGGAGGCCAATTTCGGCCTCCTACCTATCATTCGGGAGGACGAGGGTCAAACCTCGTTCGGCCATCCTGGTTGAGGTTTTCCGTGGTTTCCCTCAACCACACTAGGCGAATGCTGGGATGGTTCCCTAGAAGGCCACGGCCGACCTTCCATCCCCCTTCCCTCCCCGTAGTACTAGATCGGCTGAAAAGAGTCCGCTATGACTCTCCAGCAGCCCGCCTCCCAGCTTTAAGCTGGGAGGAATGAAATGTAAAAAAAAAAAAAAAAAAAAAAAAAAAAAAAAAAAAAAAAATTTGAATTGATTAGAAAAACATTTACATACCTTAAATTTACAGGTAGTTTCGAATATAAACAGTATTTTTTGTAGGAGTGAGAAATTTATTGTGTGTGTTTATGACAATATGAGTTGGGTGTAATGAGTGCATGTGTATTCATTGTTTAGATTCTTAGAGTCGTGTGTGTGATTGTTATAGATAGGTATTGTTCACAAAGGTGACTGAAGGAATTGTGTGTGTCGAAGTTGAATAATTGGGCACTGCTTCACGATTGCTGGCAGCGAATTAAGCTTTTTCACCCATCAGTAAGTGTCCAGCCGGATCGGACGGATGGGTGACGAGATAAGCGCGCGTTGCACTTCCGCGCCCTGCTGGACTCGGCTTTGCCGGCGGATAAGGAATTGGAAATGGACGAAGACGCTACACCAGCCGCTGTGTTCAACATTCAGCGTATACACGGTGACGTGTACTCAGTCAGCAAAGACATAATGCCGAGAAAGCGTCCCACTACTCCACCGGAGAGGACATATAATAAACAGCCTCGTGCCGTCAACTACAAGAAGGAGGAGGCGCGCAAATCTACTGGATCCTGGCAGTGAAGAAACTTAATACAGCAAAGAAACCTAAGAAACAAAAGAAGAAGTACATGGAAGGCACCGACAATTCTGCAGCTTCGGCCTCTGGCCGTAATGGTGTCAGAGGACGTCGTTCCTGTACACAGAATTGGCAGCCAGAAAAGGAAGGCTTCATAATGCCGAAGAAGACAGGGAAGCCCCCACCTTCATTGGACCCAGCTGCGATGGAGGTGGAACACCATTTCACAGCCTTGACAGTCGACGATCCGCCGTGAATGAAGCCGAGATGCGATTCCATCCCAATTATAGTAGTGGAGTTCACAGAAAACTATAAGACTCTTCATGACCAGGTGGCAGCTGTCATCAAGAGTCCATTCACTGCTAAAACAGCACGTGGCGACAAAATTAAATTCAGCATGACGTCAGTGAACTATCATCTGGCTCAACGAAATATAATCCCCAGAAACTGAAGAAAACAAAGAAGCAGAAGGGCAAGAAAATGAAACCAGACTTATCTCTCTCACTGAAGTAACCAAAGAAGTGATTGATACTTCGCCCCCCCCCCCAAAACACCCACAGCGCCAAGACACATCGACACAGCAGGTGAAGCAAGGCCCAGCTGCAAAGTCCGAACAACCGATGGCGCTGCAGACCATACCACCAAAGCGTTAGAAAAGACAAGGTCCACCACGCCAGCAGCCAAAAGAGATTAGTCAATATGCTTGACAATATACTCAGCATGATGGTCAGGCTCCTAAGGCGGCTTGATAGAATGTCTTAGGACATAACAGCTGCAGTGACGTCGGCGATTGCCAACACCAACGTAACCCATCTGCGCAACCATGAATAGAAGGCCACACATTCATAGCCTCACTTTCTGTGTGTGGAATGCCAACGGCATTCATGGACAACTGCTTGAGTTTCGACAATTTCTGCGGGATGAAGATGTAGACATTTGCCTCGTCAGCGAGTCCCACTTGAAGTCTTGCCTGCGGGCGGTAGCACCATACTACTGCTGCCACCGTAAAGACCAACTGACGGCCGGTGAGGGTGTTGCGCTGTACATAAAACGCGGTATTCCCAGCTTTTAAGTCCCTCTTCCTCCTCTTCAGCAGGCAGAGGCTGTCGCCGTTCAGGTGTAAACATCCTCAAGCGCTATTACCGTCATCGCAGCCTTCCGATCACCACGCAGAGTGCTTGACGAAGCCGACATCAACGCCCTTGTCACACTTCCTGGTAAATTCCTCATTGGCGGATATATGAATGCAAAGCACCAGGACTGGCATAGCAGAACTGCTAATCCAGCTGGTAACCTCTTAAGACACCTACCCCACTGCCACAACCTATGAGTATGGGCACCAGATGAACCAACGCATTATCCTGCAAATGGAAGCCGACCTGATGTTCTCGAAATTATTGTAACAAATGGAATCGCAGGTTTCGTTTCGGCAACAACCCTTAACAGACTATTTTCGGAACACTCTCCTGTGCTACTTGAGGTCGATATTGGGGAGTGGCAGCCAAAAAATCAACCAATTCATTATTACAAGCAGACCGACTGGGACCGGTTTAAGGAAGTCGTAGCGACTTAACTAGAAAGCGGTACAGTGGAAGGGAATGTTGAGGAGGCTCTGAGATTCTTCACCAACACCGTAAATGAAGCAACAAAAGTCACCACTCCACTGGTTCATACACGCATAGAACGTTTCTGCCAGCTTCCACCGCACCTCCTTGCGCAGATTAGAAACAAAAATCGGATCGCCAAGGAGTGGAAACTAACGAGGAACCGTGCCACTCACCGCCTCCTCAGTCAACTGCAGCGAGAGCTGAAGGCAGCACTGATAGAGCACAGAAATCGTGAATGGTCCGCACGTGTTGTAATGCTGCGACCAAACGATGGCAACATGTGGAATGAAACTAGGTGACTCACCCGCCGGAGGAAGTGGATACCACCACTCCACGGTGAATGCGGTCTTGTATTTCTACTGAAAGACAAGGCTAACGCGCTCGCTGATAGCTTTGAGAAAAATTTCCAGCCTGTCGATAACGACGTTGGCGACATCCACATTGCCACAGTACGTCGCCGGCTGCGACGGTACATGTCAGCCAATGACGACCATGACATCACCGAGATTGGACCGCAGGAGGTAGCTAGCTACATCGCCGGGTTGAATCCGCGTAAGGCACCTGGGAACGACCAAGTGGACAATCGAGCACTCAGAAATTTACCATCAGAAGCCATCAACTACCTGGCGCTTCTCTTCAATACCATCCTGCTAAATCAGACTTTCCTGAGAGCATGGATGCATGCCATTGTGGTCGGTATCCATAAGGCTGGGAAAGATCCAGTCTTTCCCCAGCATTACCGGCCCATCAGCCTGCTCCCCGCGCTCAGCAAAGTGTTCGAGCGGATTCTGCTGAAGCGTATTGAGACTTACATCCAGGCTGCAGGAGTTATATCCGATCATCAACTTGGGTTCCGTAGATGGCACTCCACAACGCAGCAGCTGATACGTGTTGTTGGGGACAGCGACAAGGGTCTTCAACGATAAAAGCTATTGTGGTCCGGTGTTGCTCGATGTCGCCCGAGCATTAAACTCAATGTGGCATACAGGTCTGCTCTGCAAGTTGTACGAATGGGGTTTGCCTGGCCCCTACGTGAAACTGATCCACAACTACCTGTCGAGGTGCACATTCTGCGTTAGGGTTGACGATGCCATGTCAACACGATGGCACATTCGTGCAGGTGTACCACAAGGTTCAGTGGTGGGCCCTGTTCTTTATACCCTCTACACAACCGACATTCCAGAGAACGGCCACGTACGCCGACGATACGGCATTCTTTACATCCAGCCGCAGCAGAGCCATCACCACTAGGCGATTGCAGGAAGCTCTTAAGCAGAAGATAGCCTGGGCCAGAAGGTGGCGGATAAGTATTGTAAAGAGAACATCTGTTGGCTACCGTTAAGAAAACGTGAGTTGCCAAAAAGGGAGGGGGGAATTATTAAAATCTAAAATAATTCCTGAAAATGGAAAATACATATAATAATGATGCTAAAAGGGGGTCTAATAGGTTACTAACTAGAACCATGAATTTCAGACACAAAATAAAACCTCATTTATTGAGTCTTATGGCCTTACAAGGTCGGGTAGTAATTAACGTTACGTTAAACACAATTAGATCAGCAAAAACAAGCAATACCCGACGTTTACAATTCGCCGGAGTAAGCAAACAAAACTGAATGAAATATCTCAAACAAGTAATAAAAACAGCAAAGTTAACATTGAATAATATGGCAACACAGGCCATCAAATTGAAGCTAACATTTTACTGTGCAAAGGAAAATCCCAGGGGGCGCCGTATAAAGTGAATGAAAAGCATCAAAATTGAATTAACAAACAGCAAGATGCTTAAAAAATTGAATTGAAATATAAATCCAGCTAGCTCAGAATTTAAGTGACGGGAGCAGAGTCTTAACCCAGGCGTCGCTTAAGGGCACATAAGTCTGTTAAAAATCCACTGGATAGTGACCGTCGTTTCTGGTACATTACCATAGTATCATCGCCGTGATGGTGAGCGACAAACACAATGCCACTGCAGCAATGGAAGCTAAATAAGCGGCTACGACCGCGTTATTAGCATAACTTCCGAATAATGGCAAGCACGCCACTCAACATCTCGCTTTCCCAAAGCAAGAAATGATCAACCACAATGATCATCAGAGAGCGTGCCGGCTAGCACGTCTGTTCACCAGCTCGTCTTGGACCCAAGTCACGTCCGTTCATCAGCTCGTCTTGGACAGAAGTGTTCTCTCAAAAATGGCTCCTTCCTCTTCCTCGGCTAGTTGCTCGCCACATGCAAAAGAACTCCACGGAATTAGTATTATAGCCCCCAATAAATGTTCAGGATTGGCTAGCTACACATTTCCGTCGTCACGTGTTAATATCACGCGTCGCATTCGCTGACTCCTTCGCGCGTTTCCTACTTGGCCTTCGGGATAGCGGCAAGGTGGGGTAGTTCGTTGACCGAATTCCAACGGGACTCAAGCCGGGCTGGCCCGGCGTCACCTTGTCGCCTCGCCTGCTCCATTGTTCCACCCTCAACGGTCGAAATGGCAGTCTCTAGCCTTCAATATTTAAGCGTTCTGAGCCATGCGTTTACAGAAAAATTAATTTATAATAAACTATACCTTTGGCCGCCCTGGTTAAACATACATTTAACCTATCCAGACAACCCTCATTATTTATAATTATTTACACGTTCCAAGATTAAATAATTAATAAACTTGAATATAATAAAAAAGAAATATGAATATAATTAATAATGATTTGATTATATTCATTGTGGGTGACGCTGTCACACCACAATATACCTGCCACCCAATCAAAATAAAATTATGCCAATAATTTTATTTGAACTATTGTAACC
>JARYHS010012519.1:143064452-143087403 GCA_031002005.1 Vandiemenella viatica | reverse complement strand
CCGATTTTCTTGACATTTATACTGCCATTCAGGTTCATAAAAACTTAATATTCCTTTCTCGCTTCATAGATCACGTTTCACAAGTATCTAATAAAAGTTTGCTTACGCTATGGTGGTTATCATCATCTGTAGTTTTAAAATTTCTTCATTGTTTCGACAGCATCGGGTAACCATGGAAAACTGAAATATGACGAGGATACGAACCCACGACGTCCCAATGCCGGGTCCGAGCAATACCGCTCAGCCACTGGACTCGGTTTTTCAATCTAAAAGTAACAATTTTATAAAACTATTTAACAAATCAGATTTTCTTATCATTGAACTAATGCTACCTGTTTATTTAAGCTTACCTCCCCAAGATATTAAATATCATTGGATATTTTGCGGATATTAGAGTATGTTCTTCCAAATCCGTTTCTTTGTTTCTTTCGTATATAGTGAATCTCTGCCCATATTATACAGAAACCGCTTAAGGTGACAATGAACGGTTCTATTGTATTTAAACGAATTTAAAATTAATTATTTTTTTCTGTAACATCTTGACTAGAGAAATAAAAATAATACACTAATAAAAAGATCGATTCTTTCAAGAGAAATAATGTCTTGCAACTAAATCATCACCTGTTCTCAACACTGACGTATGAATGAAATTGCTTTTAAGATTAATCGAATGCTGTCATTCTTTTGGATAGTTCGTATCAAACATAGAGTAATGTTTCAAAAATAGCTACTCGAGGTTAATTTAGTTTTCAAAACGAATATTTGTAAATATAACACTAAAACGGAGCTGATACCACACAGAATACTTCTTCTGGTGTGGAATAATAATAATAATAATTCTGTGTGGTCGTAATGACCTGGTGACAGTGTCTCTATTGGCTGCGCATTCCACCCCTGTCATAGCCGCCTTAACCTAACTCGACAATCTACAGGGGACATATAGCTTACTGGTGGTATGCGTTAAACAACACAAGAGCCACACTGCATTTGCACAAAACCAGACTAATCAACAACATAAAAAAAACAAATCCAATAAATCTGGCGGTCCTAGGCAAATTAAATTATAATAAATTATGTTCCATGCACCCAAAGGAATAATAGAAAACGTTCAGAGAGCAATATCTTGGTTCTTTAGCCTAGGTGAAATATTCAAAATTAACTTCCAGACACTAACCCTGCCAAAACTTAGACGAGATTTGGATTTAATGGACGCAAGAACCAAAGCAAACGCGATGTTCATACAAGCAATGAGAAAAGTTTCTGAAAACAAAGAAACCATTACGGCTCAACTACTGGAACACTACAAACCAGTGAGTATAACGCTACCTGTGGGGATAGCCCACATCAATAAATAATTCCATCGTATCAGTTTTTATATCCTCGAATGCAGTTACATAGTAGCATCATATCAGTTTTTATATCCTCGGATGCAGTTACATAATAGCAGCATGGAAGGACAACTTCCCCAAGAATACCAAAGAGATATACACAATCATGATGGCTCACAAACGTGGCAACAAAATAGAAAACAAATACCCGGATATTAACTGGAAAAACGTGTGGAGAAACATCTTCAATAGGACAATTCCATCTGATAACCAATCCCTGTGGTAAAAAGTAGTCAACAAGACCCTGACTACCAACTAGAAACTACACAGCAAGGCAACCGATAGATGTGACACTTATGGGAACACAGATTCGCTTGTACAGCGATTTTCTTGTGGAAAAGAGGAATCAATCTGGATGTAGATAAAACATGTGGCAGCGTACATCTTACAAAAACCGCCCAGGAAAGTACTCAGTACAATTCTAGCAAAGCCGGATATCAACATTACCCCTCCACAAAAACACAATTGTTTAGTATGAATCCTAAGCCACTCAATGTATGATATATTGCAGAAGACATCCTAGAATTTAGAAGAATACCTATCAATACTCAAAATAAAACAATGAAGTCTAAGAAAATTGCGAAATATAAAATAAAATTCGGAGGCTATCTGGATGAGGTACTCAGAGACAGAAAGAACACCAGCTAAAGTAACAAGACAATAAAAAATAAAAAACTCAGAGTCGATAGCCCTGTTTACATAATTAAATACTGAAAAAATTATCCCTCATAAAAGAACGACACTAATATATTTTAATGTTTTCAACGAATGAATGACAAGATAAGGTTTGTGGATTCGCCACGACGTCGAAAGAGTGAGAGAAACAAGAGCTGACCAGCGGATGAAGGTATTTTTGACTCGGACTTCATTCTTTTCGATCTCTACAACAACTTCGCCCTCAGTCTCCCAGAAGGAAAGAGTGGAGCTCAACTTCGACCTTGCGTGAGACAAGAGCACATCTTCTGTAGCATGCTTTGGGTCCTGCGCTGCATAATCCATCAAGTGTTCCATTAATAGTTAATACGCTTGGGAGTTGTTTCCACTCTGATGAAATTTATGTCATATTTGGTAGAGGAATGTATGTGTTTGTATCCTGAATAAATTCAAAAAAAAAAACGTGGACTCGAAACCACGGAATGTAGGTCGAGTTAAGTGCCTATGAATGGAGACCTATTGCAAATTACCAATGCATGCTCAAAACTACCAGGATTCAACTCACCGCAGTCAATTCGGTGCAAATTAAATCTCATTAGATGTGGTACGGGAAGAACTGCTTGAAATCTCCACACCTGCGGCTAAGCATATTCTCCGTACTGTGACTGCGGTGAGTTTTTACAAACTGTGTCGCACATTGTGCAGAATTGTCTTTCCTGGAAGTCTGGAAAACTTAAACTTGGCTACGCCGGAGGCGGTGGCCTGGTTGGAGCGCCTCGATGTCATGTTGTAGTGGTTGTGACTGGGCAGTCCTGTCTAAGTGGTCGGCTGCAGCCATTGTCCGCTGAAGTATGTGTATATATATATATGTGTGTTTATTTTGAAACAAGGTTGTTCAATGATTAGCATATAATTGTTGTTGAAAGTCACAAGTGTCATATTGCTTCATACGTAAAATAAAAAAGTAAATAAAAAAATAAGTGCCTATGAAACTTCCCGCCGAGAAAGGGATTCGAACCAGGAACCTTTCAAACTCCAGTCAGTCCCCTTAACCACTGAGTCATCAGACCGATTATGGTACAGTATAATGTCGATTCACACCGAGAGTGGTGGTGTAACGGTTAGCGTTCTGGCTTCGCATTCGGGAGGATGGCGGTTCGAATCCCCGTCCGGTCATCCAGATTTGGGTTTTCCATGGTTTCCCAAATCACTCCAGGCAAATGCCGGGATGCTTCCTTCAAAAGGCCATGGCCGAATTCCTTCCCATTTCTTGCCCCTCCCGTTCCTTTCCCGTCTCTAAAGTCCTCGCTGTTAAGAGACGTTAAGCAGTAAAAAAAAAAAATGTCGATTCACGATGTTAATCATTAGTTGCTGTTGTATTTCATGTCCAGTTGTGTTGACTTGTTTCTACTGGTGCAGGAATCTCGGCCACAACATCTTCCCTCACCTGCCGTCCGCCGGGCTGGAGAAGCTGCTCATACTGAAGGTGTTCAACAACCCTGAGTTGCGGGAGTTTCCCCCTCCTGAGAGGTTTCCTCGAGTCCAGAGGCTGATGATGGCCTACGCCTACCACTGCTGCGCCTTCCTGCCGCTCATTCCCTCCGAGCCACCGCCCAGAGCGCCGCTGAAGGAGGCCGTCATCTTCCCCGAGGACCCAGAGTTCGACATGAGTCTCTGGAACTCCAGCCTCACCGACCTCTGGCCTCAGTTGCGTAAGTGTCGCAGCAGCTTCAGATTCTAGGAACCTGCCCCAGTAGACACAGGGGCGTAGCTACTATGGGGCTAGGCGGTGCAGTGCACCGGGGCCCTTACGCTCAGCGGACCCCCAAGCATACCTCTGGGGGCCCTAAAGAGCAGTTCAGAGGCCCATGAGGCTTCATGGCAAACTGGCGATCTCTTTTCTTTTCTTTTTTTTTTTTTAGCTCTACAGTCGTCTAAGGAGGCCCCTGAGACACAAGAAGCCCCTCACTAAGGGCTCTCTCACTGCTCAGGGGGGCCCCAACCACTGTTCAGAGGGCCCCAACCACTGTTCAGGGGGCCCCTAAGCACAACTCAAGGGCCCCATCCTAAGCTCAGGGGGCCCTATCCAGCAACAAAAAAAAAGGTCGCCCATCTGGCCTGAGGGCCCAAAATAAATTTTTTGCACCGGGGCCCTTGTTGACCTAGCTACGCCACTGAGTAGACATATAATTCTCACCGGCTCCTAACGTAGTTCCTCATTTCGCTGAAGTTTTTTCTGTCACTGTGCTTCGATGATTATGACGGAATGGAGAAGGCCGAAATGTAAACGTAGAAAATGAAGCGTCTTACATCAGTTACAACGCCTAGAAAAACTTCATACCTGAAGCAATAAAAGGTAGGTAATTATCGTGTTTGGTTGATCACATAAAGTGCAGTAGTATCTTTTTTGAAACTTTGTTGAAAAACTTTCCCACTCGATTATCTCAGTCCAAAAAAAAGAGCATTATCTTCTTTTAGCATAAATTCCGTCACCCCTCCCTACTGATATGGCTGCCATTGTTATTTTATTTTTATTTTAGAAATTAAATCACTATACGACATTTTTCTGTTCAAGACACCAAGTGTTTCGCTAAAAATTTTGATCAGTCGACTCCATTCGAGGACTGCTTTAAGTAAATCTACCATCTTTTCCGACATCTGAGACTGGCGGAGTATAATTTTCGGTTTAGAGTAAAACAATACTTCTTGTATTCAACATGACGTCAATCACCAATTACCCAGGCATCTACGAAATGACGCACCATGATCTGCACAGCAGGAATTCAATATCTCGATTGAACCAAGGATATTTTCTTGAAGTTCTACTTCATGGAAGGCCTGCGAGGTTTATACTTACTTTCTGTCGTTTAATAGGGCCCGTTATGCACTTTTGATTTAAGCCAAAAATGACAAACGTTAGCCGCCTCACCGTTGTTTAATACAGACCTTTCTCTTGAAAAAAAAAATTATTCATCAGTCATTAAAAATAATTCTCCTTCGGTTTCTTTTGTTCAACATTGATTTTTTTATTGTACTCTCAGTGTTTAAAACTTTCACAAGCTTAACAAAAAACTCAATCCAACCATTTTCTAAGCCAGTCTACTATGACAACGAGTAAAAACAAAAAACAAAACCATAAAAACAGTCAGCGATGTTCATTGCTTAAATCTTTGATTTACATGTTAGCCAACTTAAACATCCCACCGTATTATTTTAACTATTACTTACACAACTAATTATATGGTTGTTATCTCACAGGCCCCGCGTTGTCAGTTTTATTCAAACGAGTCCCGAAGTGGAGTAAATAACCCGCGGATAAGTGTAAATCATCCAACAATGTGGAGCTAGTCGCACTATCTGCACACGAGTCTCTAGGTAATAAAAGTGTATGTAGAACTCCATCTCCACCAATACACACTACGGTCCTTAATGTCTTATTTACAAATGACTTTTACATTTCCATCTACTAACGGCTTGGTAAGCATGTCGTAGTTTTTATGGGGGATAAGATGTTGTGGTCTGAATGATTGATGTGTTTTTTATTGAAATGTGTAGTTTATGAGGCAGGTATTGTGTACCGTCGTAGCATTCGTTTCTTGATGCGGGAAAACTCCTAAAAACCGCAATCAGTTTTACCGGTACACCGATGCAGTGTGGTGGTGTTTTAAAACGTGTAATAGTGCTAGATGTTTTCAGTTTTATCTATATAAAAAAATAAATTTGTCTGGCGAGTCCATATGTGTTCTGTAAGTTTCCTTTAGCCAAGCGTCTCTTTCCTTACAGGTATGAACGATATAAATCAATCTGAGGGAGTACAATTTACATTTTCCTTCTTGCAGCTAAACTAATTTCTGCATGCTACCCCTCCCCTAGAATCTAAATAACAACGTAACTTTCTTTTTCGTTATTCATGATTTCATAATGGCGCAGTTACGGGAAGTTCACTGTAATTATAGTGGCGCTAGAACTTTTATTACGTCGTTTTCCGAGTCTTTTTATATTGCAGCTGCATCCTTCGCCACCCACTGCTGTCAACTTGTACGACCGATAACTTTTAAACTGATGTTCCCATTCTCCGCGTCCTCTCGCCTATCACGACCAACTTCTTCAATATAAACTTGTATTTGCACTGCGTTTGTAGTACTTGCAATGCTTTCAGCTAACTGGGTATTTGGGGATCAGATTTAATTCGTCGTCAGAGCTGTAAATATGTTCGATTAACTGGTGGATTCAGGGAGCAAACTTCTTTCACTTATTTTGACAAACGTTTCAGGTGTCTAAACAACCCATAAGACAATCAGAAAAACTATGATACCACACTACTAATTTTGGTACATATAAATAACCTGTCGTAACTGAAAGGCCTGCTAAACTGGGTAGCAGATCACGAAACTGTTAATACTTTTGCAACAAACTTAACATTGACTGTGATTGAAACTAATTTTAGGCATTTATTCTTCATTTTTTTTTGTTTAATTTACAGAAAAAATTAGGATTTGGTATCTTTTGAAGATATTCCACTGTACATTTGTTAAGTGCAACTTCACGAATTGTATAAACAATAAAAACATATTTTCGATATAGGATGTCAGTGGTTTACTTTACTTTTCAAAAAATGTATTTTTGGTTATTCTCTATCAGAAATAAATAATATGAACATGTGCATGCTATTTGATTTGTTAAATTCTTAGATCGTCTTCACACGGAGCAACTCAAAAGAAACTGATTAGCAACTCGAGTTTCCAACCAGTCACTTCCAATGTTATGGAATGGAGCGCAACAAGCTACCATCCAGTGTTCAACCAGTTGGCAATCATTTCCAGGCAACTCTGCATGTCAGTCGCTAGGTGATTTCAGTTGCTAGTTGACAAGTGATTTTACGGTATGAAGGAACAACTGAATATTTTGTTTGTGGGGGAAGTTGTAAAATATCCCGTTTTATACAATTTCATGCTTCCGGGAGGCTCGAAACAAGACGAAACTATAAAAGCATGGTCTGAAGTTGGAGAAGCAGTGAATATGAATAGTATGTTATATATATAGAGATGTACATTAATACAAATACAATACATAATGTTTTCATTATGTATTTAAAATACCGTAATATATTCTGTTTACAAAATGCAATATAATTTTCTTAGTTTTCCAAATTTATGATTTAAAATTGATTTTATACCTCATGAATTTTGATTATGATTGCATTCAAACTATTGTTGGCCAAAAGTCAAATGACAACTTGGTCTGTTGTAAAAAATAACAATGACTTTGAAACTATCTGACACGTCTACTGTTGCCACCGCAAAATCTACGTACACATGAAAGACTCCAAAAGTTGCTCTGAAGCAAAGGCAAAGAATGTGTACTATCTTTCAGAAGCTATGCAATTTACTCTGCCTTACATTAAGGCAGTAGGTTTGCCTTCAGGAAATTTGCCCCTCCCATCACACCAGTAAGAAATTGAACAATTTCATGATTAAGATTCTGGCTGTATAGTGCCACAAATTCCTTCATCGAGCTGCAAGAGCCATCACCACCACAACCACTACTCTCCACACAAACTGCTCAAATTTCTCATCGGAGAGGAACATTGCCTGAACCATCATCATCACATCTAAAGAGGAAGCTTTCTGTAAACAACGACGCAGTGGAGAAAGCGTTCATCGATTTCCTTCAGGCGAAAACAAACCAAAAAAAATATTGAAAAGCATCCTAAAACCGAGGGTTTACAATGTTCCTTCTGAGCTTACTGCCTGATCTGCTAACAATAACTGATGAAGAGGTGCGAAAATTCAAGCGTAAGGCCATGGATGCTGTTGATGAAATTTTGTCAACACGGATGATTACGTCGCCTCAAATCCCATTCTCATCGCGATCAGCAACTCCAACGATTTCGGGACTTCCTTCTCAAACGCCTGACGGGCCACTGCAGTACACCGCTCTCGAAGCTCTCGCCGGGGTCCCTTAAGGCGCGTTCCCACGATCCCTTGTAACGAAGGCGAGACGGGACGGGACCTCATTAGCCGAAGTGTAGGGACGACCGCGGGCAGCAGGTTAGTCCTAGCTTACCTCGCCGCCACCTCCGCACCACGTTGCCTAATGTCGTTTGGCACAGAGCACTTTACAGCAACAGAAGGGGTGCGCACAGCTGCTGCAAACCGATGGCAACAGCGCACCGCTACACACGCCTGTGATGCTTACCCACTCAGAGTGGGTAGCTGCGTCTCGTCTCCGCTAGCAGAGGCGGCCCTGTTCCCATGGCGTGTGGTTGAGTATTCGTCCCGTCCCGTCCTGTCTCGCCTTCATTACAAGGGATCGTGGGAACGCACCTTTAGGAGTAGCTGGATCACAAACAGCGTATTATCAAGCAGTTTGTGAAGCCTTGATCCCTGACACATATCAATATAATACTATGAAATCTCTTTTCGTTGACATATTTAATAGAAAGCAGAAACTAGATAATTACTTAGACTACCTGTTCCTATTTCATTGTAATACATTTATAAAGAACGTTTTCTATTTGTTTTTGTGTATTGTATTTAAGTAAAAGGTAAGATTTCTGACGCGAGAGTAGTCAATATCCTTCTCTTAGCATCCATGCATTCTCTCATGACCAGTTTTGATGGTAGCAGAAGGGGGCGCAGATAGGGACAATGGTTCCGAGCAGAAGAAACTAGTAATTTCAGTCTCTTTTGAGATGCCTCGTGTGTGGAGCCGCGTCACCAACCAGTAGAGTAACTCCAGTCAACAATTTCTTCATGTGAAGAGGGCCTTAGAAATAAGTGTAGTTAGCTACATACCAAATGTCAGAAAAATTTTCTCGCAGTCGTTTACTTATATGTTTTCTATTTAAATTATTTGTTAGTAATTTGAATTGATTAGAAAAACATTTACATACCATTTACAGGTAGCTTCGAATATAAACTATTTTTTGTAGGAGTGAGAAATTTGTGTGTGTTTATGACAATATGAGTTGGGTGTAATGAGTGCATGTGTATGCATTGTTTAGATTCTTAGAGTCGTGTGTGTGATTGTTATAGATAGGTATTGTTCACAAAGGTGACTGAAGGAATTGTGTGTGTCGAAGTTGAATAATTGGGCACTGCTTCACGATTGCTGGCAGCGAATTAAGCTTTTTCACCCATCAGTAAGTGTCCAGCCGGATCGGACGGATGGGTGACGAGATAAGCGCGCGTTGCACTTCCGCGCCCTGCTGGACTCGGCTTTGCCGGCGGATAAGGAATTGGAAGTGGACGAAGACGCTACACCAGCCGCTGTGTTCAACATTCAGCGTATAAACGGTGACGTGTACTCAGTCAGCAGAGACATAATGCCGAGAAAGCGTCCCACTACTCCACCGGAGAGGACATATAATAAACAGCCTCGTGCCGTCAACTACAAGAAGGAGGAGGCGCGCAAATCTACTGGATCCTGGCAGTGAAGAAACTTAATACAGCAAAGAAACCAAGGAAACCTAAGAAACAAAAGAAGAAGTACATGGAAGGCACCGACAATTCTGCAGCTTCGGCCTCTGGCCGTAATGGTGTCAGAGGACGTCGTTCCTGTACACAGAATTGGCAGCCAGAAAAGGAAGGCTTCATAATGCCGAAGAAGACAGGGAAGCCCCCACCTTCATTGGACCCAGCTGCGATGGAGGTGGAACACCATTTCACAGCCTTGACAGTCGACGATCCGCCGTGAATGGAGCCGAGATGCGATTCCATCCCAATTATAGTAGTGGAGTTCACAGAAAACTATAAGACTCTTCATGACCAGGTGGCAGCTGTCATCAAGAGTCCATTCTCTGCTAAAACAGCACGTGGCGACAAAATTAAATTCAGCATGAGGTCAGTGAACTATCAAATTCTGGCTCAACGAAATATAATCCCCAGAAACTGAAGAAAACAAAGAAGCAGAAGGGAGAGAAACCAGACTTATCCTCACTGAAGTAACCAAAGAAGTGATTGATACTTCGCCCCCAAACACCCACAGCGCCAAGACACATCGACACAGCAGGTGAAGCAAGGCCCAGCTGCAAAGTCCGAACAACCGATGGCGTTGCAGACCATACCACCAAAGCGTTAGAAAAGACAAGGTCCACCACGCCAGCAGCCAAAAGAGATTAGTCAATATGTTGACAATATACTCAGCATGATGGTCAGGCTCCTAAGGCGGCTTGATAGAATGTCTTCGGACATAACAGCTGCAGTGACGTCGGCGATTGCCAACACCAACGTAGCGCAACCATGAATAGAAGGCCACACATTCATAGCCTCACTTTCTGTGTGTGGAATGCCAACGGCATTCATGGACAACTGCTTGAGTTTCGACAATTTCTGCGGGATGAAGTTGTAGACATTTGCCTCGTCAGCGAGTCCCACTTGAAGTCTTGCCTGCGGGTGGTAGCACCATACTACTGCTGCCACCGTAAAGACCAACTGACGGCCGGTGGGGGTGTTGCGCTGTACATAAAACGCGGTATTCCCCGCTTTTAAGTCCCTCTTCCTCCCCTTCAACAGGTAGAGGCTGTCGCCGTTCAGGTGTAAACATCCTCAGGCGCTATTACCGTCATCGCAGCCTTCCGACCACCACGCAGAGTGCTTGACGAAGCCGACATCAACGCTCTTGTCACACTTCCTGGTAAATTCCTCATTGGCGGAGATATGAATGCAAAGCACCAGGACTGGCATAGCAGAACTGCTAATCCAGCTGGTAACCTCTTAAGACGCCTACCCCACTGCCACAACCTATGCGTATGGGCACCAGATGAACCAACGCATTATCCTTCAAATGGAAGACGGCCTGATTTTCTCGAAATTATTGTAACAAAGGGAATCGCAGGTTTCGTTCGGCAACAACCCTTAACAGACTATCTTCGGAACACTCTCCTGTGCTACTTGAGGTCGATATTGGGGAGTGGCAGCCAAAAAATCAACCAATTCCTTATTACAAGCGGACCGACTGGGACCTGTTTAAGGAAGTCGTAGCGACTTAACTAGAAAGCGGTACAGTGGAAGGGAATGTTGAGGAGGCTCTGAGATTCTTCACCAACACCGTAAATGAAGCAACAAAAGTCACCACTCCACTGGTTCATACACGCATAGAACGTTTCTGCCAGCTTCCACCGCACCTCCTTGCACAGATTAGAAACAAAAATTGGATCGCCAAGGAGTGGAAACTAACTAGGAACCGTGCCACTCGCCGCCTCCTCAGTCAACTGCAGCGAGAGCTGAAGGCAGCACTGATAGAGCACAGAAATCGTGAATGGTCCGCACGTGTTGTAATGTTGCGACCAAACGATGGCAGCATGTGGAATGAAACTTGGTGACTCACCCGCCGGAGGAAGCTGATACCACCACTCCACGGTGAATGCGGTCTTGTATTTCTACTGAAAGACAAGGCTAACGCGCTCGCTGATAGCTTTGAGAAAAATTTCCAGCCTGTCGATAACGACATTGGCGACATCCACATTGCCACAGTACGTCGCCGGCTGCGACGGTACATGTCAGCCAATGACTACCATTACATCACCGAGATTGTACCGCAGGAGGTAGCTAGCTACATCGCCGGGTAGAATCCGCGTAAGGCACCTGGGAACGACCAAGTGGACAATCGAGCACTCAGAAATTTACCATCAGAAGCCAACAACTACCTGGCGCGTCTCTTCAATACCATCCTGCTAAATCAGACTTTCCTGAGAGCATGGATGCATGCCATTGTGGTCGGTATCCATAAGGCTGGGAAAGATCCAGTCTTTCCCCAGCATTACCGTCACATCAGCCTGCTCCCCGCGCCTAGCAAAGTGTTCGAGCGAATTCTGCTGAAGCGTATTGACACTTACATCCAGGCTGCAGGAGTTATATCCGATCATCAACTTGGGTTCCGTAGATGGCACTCCACAACGCAGCAGCTGATGCGTGTTGTGGGTACAGCGACAAGGGTCTTCAACGAGAAAAGCTAATGTGGTCCGGTGTTGCTCGATGTCGCCCGAGCATTCAACTTAATGTGGCATACAGGTCTGCTCTGCAAGTTGTACGAATGGGGCTTGTCTGGCCCCTACGTTAAACTGATCCGCAACTACCTGTCGAGGTGCACATTCTGCGTTAGGGTTGACGATGCCATGTCAACACGATGGCACATTCGTGCAGGTGTACCACAAGGTTCAGTGGTGGACCCTGTTCTTTATACCCTCTACACAACCGACATTCCAGCTCCTACGAATGTGAGAACGGCCACGTACGCCGACGATACGGCATTCTTTACATCCAGCCGCAGCAGAGCCATCACCACTAGGCGATTGCAGGAAGCTCTTCAGCAGACGATAGCCTGGGCCAGAAGGTGGCGGATAAGTATAAACCCCGTCAAAACGCAAGCGATTATGCTGAGGCGACGCCGAGGTCAGCAACCACCTCACCCGAATCTTCAGCTCAGAGGTAAAACCAACCCCTTGGCACCAGCTGCTCGCTACCTTGGTGTAACACTTGACTATAAGCTGACATGGCGAGCTCACATCGAGGACATCAGGCAAAGGGTAAGTGCTCGGCGGCTCCATGCTCTTTACACTATACTTAACCGGGAAAGCTCGTTGGCGCCACATCTAGGATTTGCCATTTATTGCTCCTTGATTAGGCCAGTAACTGAGTATGCTTGCCCTGTCTGGGGATACGCTGCTAATTGCCACCTGAGAAAGTTGCAGATGCTGCAAAACAGAACACTGAAGCGGGCACTACATCTGCCCGACCGTTTCCCCACTGTCGCAGTCCACGAGGCGTCGGGAACAGCGAAGTTCATTAACAGATTCCGGCAACATGCCTATAAATTCTACAGTGCAGCACATCACTCTGCCAATCCACTGGTCAGCTGTCTCGGCGAATATCAAACTGCCGCTGACAAATATAGCAGGCCATTGGTGCTGACGGAGCGCTAAGGACCTACTAATAATACGCCATCAAGACGACCAACCAGAAGTGAAGAGAAGACCACACAAGAGAAGACTAAGGAAGGAAATGTCTCAGGGGAACAACCCCCAACCGACCAGCTTTAATGCTGAGACTGGCGAAGATGATGATGATTGAATTTTTAAGCAATTAATTAAATATGTGCACAATTCAAAGTCTGTGAGACAGTAGATTTTGAGCCATTTGTATCGATTACGAAATGACGCTGTTTGTGTTTTAATTCATACGGTTAAGTGTAGATCGTGGTCATATTCCTGGTTCTCACGAGACGTCAACAAATGAGCACAGTGTTTTTCCGTAGACCGTAGTGGTTAAGAACAGGGACGCGTCATACTGTGGATGTGATTTTACCAGGATGTCTAGTCACCGACTGTACATCTTACAGCAGAAAAGCAAATGTCATAGGTGTTGCCGGTCATTCACTTCCGAAGCAACTACAAACTAGGAAAATTTGGAAACATACATGTTAACTTAGAAACAATTTCAGAGAAACAGCAAGTGGGTGCTCTCTACCTCTCTACATTTTGTGCCAGAGGATGCTTTTTAATGCCCTTGGAACATCTGTGGCCTTTCAAAGTCCACCAACCAACATAGTCAGTCAAAAATAAAGCAGCAGAACTGGTAGGTATCATGGCAGACGGGTGAAAAATAGAACTCTTCAAACCCTTGTCCCTGTGTTGCATAAAAATGTAAAACTCGACCACGGTACTTTGACCAAAATTATTGATACTTACAATGTTATCGTTCTTCTAATTATTTTTTTGTTAGGAATTTCTAAGCACCAAGAGCCAAGTTCAATGCTTCATCCTTTTTTGTTATTTCTTCTTCCTCCAGTACTCCTTCATCTCAATAATAATGTTTCTCCTCCCTTCGGACAATTTCGATCCTTTTTTATTTGTTTATTTATTTATTTACTTACTGCTTTGCCTAAAAAAAAATGGTTGCTTCTTCTTCATTTACATTGTTTCTTTCTAAACATTTCTTAGCATCCGAAATTACTGATTTCCTATTCCAAGGATATTTGATGAGCCGTTTGGTTAAGCCTATCTCCATTCATTCTGTATAAATGTTCAAAAAATAGCAATCATATTTTCCTTATTGATTCTGTTACCTTTTCTACGTTGCGATATATTTCATAATCACTCCAGATTTGTAGTGTTCTGTAGTTTTTTGTGGACCAAATGTTTTACGAATAATTCTTCTTTCTAGTGCATTTAATTAATGCAATTTGTAATTCAGCATTACAAAAAGACATTACGGTTTTACTGCTATGGAGAAGTGATGTAATTTAAGACAAAATCTTTTTGTTGTAGATTTTCCTAGTTATGCCATATGCTCCCTCCATCTTGTGCACCTTTGCTTCTAGAGCAAAATTTTCTAGGACATATTCCGGAATTATTTCCTTCAAATATTTGAACTTTTTAACCTTCTTTATTTGACAAAGTAATTATTATTATGTACTATTTTCCCTTTTGCAGAAATCTGGCCAACGCCTTGTCTTAAATTGTCCCAATCTTCTTACTACACTCACTACTAAGCTTGTACATCATAGAGCCCCCCCCCCCCCCAAAAAAAAAATTACGTATGTCCTTACTGTATAATACCTTGTCCACTTTACAAGAAGACACCAGAACCCTATTCACATATGTTGCAACGCATTCTCTCAATTCTTTTCAGTAGTATAAAAACTTAACATTAGCATCATTATATTTATCAGCAATAATAGTCACTGGATCGTAGTAAAAGAACATAGTCCTATAATTAATTCTCACGCTTCTAATATTATAAATTCTAATGCATCCTGTTAATATGTTAAAGTTTTTATTGTTATCAGTTTTATGCTATAATATCTGTTGTATGCTTATTGTTTCCTTTTTATAAAATTTGTTAAAATTGTTGCCTTCCTAAAATTAAGTGTTTCTAAAGATTGCTACCATTTTAAGAAAACAAAACTTAAAGAGCATAAGGTAATATCACCCGAAAAAGTCAATGGTTATGTCCTCCAACGGCTCGGGTCTGGCCCTCAGCTGAGTGAATGAAAATATGTATATACTAGCCTCGTACCCGCGACTTCGTACGGGTGGATTAAGAATTTTTTTGCCAGAATTAAATATAAAAAGTTGTTGGTAACGAAGGATTGGTTCCAAACAATATCGAGTCGGCATAATATGACAGGAAAGCTATCATAATATCATTCTACCGTCGAACCTGCCTCTTGAAGAGAATCAATTTCCAACATATTTCTGTCACTATTCGATAAGACAAAGACTTACTTCCGTATTTATATTAGTATTACTGTGGTTCAAACTCACACACTGACTGCGAACAACACCTGAGGGATCATTATAACGTAAAAAAGTGTACACCTACAAAATTGCAAGACTACCTACGATTTGCCTCGTATTGCACCCCTAACTTTCTAATATCTACAGTTTAACATTCAATCCAAATAACCTACGGCCCAGGCCTGACTCTTACGATGAAAAACAATTTTTAAAAATCTTAGCCTCCACGGAGATTTGAGCCGGAGACCACGACGTTCGTAAGCAAGCTGTTTAGCCACTGAGCTTCCAGTTCACTACACGGAAACACGGTCTGGAGACGTCCACATCCAACGTGTCTGTCTATCGCCGTATTTCGAAGTTATGAGACAACATGTGTTATTTATACAGATAATTTTTCAACCAAATGTAGACAGTATTTTTCTCCTTGTTTCAAGGGATAAGTGTGTAAAGTTTCATAGAGATCGGATGAAAACTGTGGATTTGTATGAAGAACAAAGAAACCAACAAACAAACAAACATACATTCATCTTTATATATAAAGATATAGTCGATGCATCAAAAATTCTGGTTTCGTTTACGAGGTCACTGGAGGAAAATACTCAGGTCTTGGGGGTTAAGATAGTCGCTTATTACCCATCATAAATTTAAACTGACAGATTTTAGAATACCTACTTCCAAGTAATTATACTACAGTTCATAGTTGCAACTGCTGCAGAAAATTCCTAAGAGTTTTTTTTTTAAAAAATATGAAATCATAGGTTATTGTTAAGACAAGACCAACAGGATTATTATATAACTAGATGATTTCGCGAATACGATGGATAATAATATGATTAAATAAGAATTACTTCATTTGTATCAAATTTTTATTTATTTCGTGTAATAGGTACGTAACAAACTTAACGTTAGTGAAGCAGTTTATTAATATCTGTGTGGTATGTGCTGCTGCTATATAGCGGCTTGGCTCTGAACTGTTTCTTACGCGCAACTTTCACAGTTATTACTTTTGTCCTTAAAGGCTGAAATTCATAAAAACTTCGTTCTTAACCTATAATCTGTAAAATGATATCAAAGTTATTGGAAATAATGATACTTTTACCCTTTAAAGGTCGAATTCAGTAAAAATTCTTAATCGACCTAAGCAAAGACCTTAATCTGTAAAATAATACCTAATTTCTCGATTTAGATTAGATATCAAAGAAAATAAATGGCTCCTGACAAAAATAATGGAAATAAAGATACTTTTGCACTCTAGTGGTCGAATTCCGCAAAAATTCCTTTCTTAAAATATAATGTGACAAAGGCGATGACCTTAATCTTTAAAATAATGCCTCATTTCTCGATTTTGGTCAAAGGAGATTAATGACTGATGACACAAAAAACCGCTTTTCAGAAATTTTGACGCTTATACCCTTTAAGGATCGAATTTGGAACAACCACTTTCTTAACATACATTTGACCAAAGACGATACGTTAATATTTAAAATGTTACCTCATTCATCGATTTCGGTTAGATATTAAGGGATATAATGGCTTGTGACAAAAAACACCTTTTAGAATTAATATGCTTGATCATAGCCACATAGTTTTTTAGAGTCTGCCTGTTCACTGAAATGCGCAATAATTTCTGTGTCCTCTCGACGCTTGTGATGCGACAGTTGACTGAGCACCTGCTGTGCGGATTGCAGAGAACCTGAGCAAGAAGTTCGGCACGCAGGTGAACGAGCTGTGGGATAGCTTCGGCTCCGACTTCACGTACCCAGTCAACCTGCCCGCGTACGTGGAGGAGTACTTCGAGGACGCGGTGGAGGCGGGCAAACTGTCTGGCAGCGACCAGCCTCCTGCGAGGATACAGTGCGTGCCCCTGCCAGGTAGGCCACTAACATTACACCTAAGTGCCGAGTGTCCGTCGAAAGCGGAAACGCAGGAGGGTTCCACTGAAAAGCGGTTCGGTATTCTGGATATGCGTATTCTCACTCATCATATTATTTGTAAGAAAAATGTTAGTTCCCTTCGTTCATATTCTACGATGGTATATTTCTAGACGACAAATGTTGCAGAGCGTTTTAATACCCAACTAAACTGGAAGTGGCCGGCCGAGGGCATGGGTTATGTGTGTGTTAATGTCGTGTCCATGCTGTAGAGTTCACAGTTAGAAGCTACTACAATGCACTGAGAACCTAATACACTGTATAGTTATGATCACATTGAGCTGGCTGCATTGCTTAAGTTGCCAAATGGTCAAAAAAAAACTTGAAGTGAGACCCATTTACAGTCACGTTCAATTACTGGCAACATCATAGTGGCTACCATGATAAACGGTTTAAAAAAAGTCCTGTGATATCTGGTTAATGATTGGCGAACGAATTACATATTTTCCACTCCAATGGACGAGTCATTGAGCGTGGTGAATGAGCATTGGTATCCATGTCCAGCAATCCAGTTTATTTAATTGTGGCTTTACGCTTTGTCAACATCGAGGTCATTAGAGGTGGAAAAAGATATGGGGCAAGTAACTGGAAGGAATGTGGCCATGGCCTATTAATGGAACCATTCAGATATTCGCATTGAACTATTTGGAGAAATCATGGAAAACCCAAATCTGGATGCCCGGACGGGGGATTCGAACCGGCGTCCTCCCGAATGTGAGGCCAGAGCGTTAGCCGCTCACTCACCACGCTTGGTCACGCGTCCGGGCCCCCACGAACTGGCTGTCCTGACTCGGATTTTTAGGCAATTTTCAGCAGACCTAAAGATGAATGCTGGGACGGATCCCAATCTCCGGCTTATAAACTACATATTTCACAAACATAAAATATAATTATCACACGTAGACCATAGTTATATGTTTCACAGACATAACTCAACATTCTCCCTCATTAGTGCGTAGTATAACCTGGAAGTAGGTATAAATTGCTTGAGGAGCGTCCATAAACTACGTTGCCCGGTCTGGGGGAGGGGGGGAGGATTGGGTAGAAAGCTAAGCTAGGCTACGTGGGGGAGGGAGGGGGGTTTTGAAGTTAAACGCCGTAGCTTTCCATTCATAGCATTTGTCACAGTTAAAGAAAGGTACAGAGCACAGAATAGTATGTGAATATTTATATTTGTCATTTAATTATCTCGGTATGTAATTTACGATAGTCTGACTAGAGACAACAGTGCGAAACGTCTAAAAGCTACGTGCCCCGGGAGGGGGCTGTGCAGAGGCAAAAGCCACGTTAGGCTACGTGAGGGGAGGTGAGGAGGGGGGTTGAGAGGAGGCCAAAATGGGGCTACGTAGTTTATAGACGTACCCATGACGTCAACATGAATACGCGGCCGTAAAACCAAAACTTAAAATTTCTCCATGCCAACTATTAGTAAAACTCATCAAAGGTAGTCGATCCAAAGACATTTGATAAAGGTGTAATCTCATGGGTAACCAAGATACTAACCAGGATCAAATACAGTGCTTAATTTATTTTAAAAAATTGCAGTAAAACAGAGATGAGCTTCCATCCCGATTGCGATAAAATAAACTGTGATGCTGTATCAGAATAAGAGATAATTTAGAAAATAATGCCCGGTAATACAGTTTCACCACCCCGCGTTTGAGCGCCATATCGGAAATAAGCTTCCGAGGAACACCCTGATTCGATAATCGACACGTGGCGAACAAAAAACAAACGCGATTTGGTGTCCGCCGGACATGGCTGTTTCGGGAGACCTCACTTATTTCCCCCTCCCTTCCTTTCTGGCAGTGCCGGTATCACGTCCCGTTTAGAAATTCGTTCCGGGTCGTTAACCGATATTAATCGGCGCGGGGTTGGCGCCACCGGTGAATCCGTAATGCGAGCGGTCATCAGCGCTACTTTAAACAAGCCCTCTGATGAGATCCCAGCCCGGCTAAACCGCAGCAAATTTCGTCCAACTGCGGGGCTAGACGTTATGTCGCGACGCGAGAACTGCGCTGATAAATTTCGCCAACTCTAATTATACCGGCGCAGCAGTGGCAGGACAAATGTAACGCGGTTTACTCGCCGTACAACGGTATTGCTGCTACACGCAGAAATGGGCTGCGCTCCATTACCTGGTCCTCAGCCACCATTCCTTCTCCGCTCTTTAAAGCTAACTCGACTTTCCTTTTTTCGATAATACTCAGGTAAAATGTTTTATTTTTTCAAATAGCCTTACCGGGTTTGCAATCGGATTGTGTCGTAAAAATACGACATTTCTACAATGTTCTTTGTTTTCTTCATCAGGTATCTTTCTTTCGTTTTTTTTTTTTTTCCGCGGCCTCAGCGGCCATGTTTGTGTATCCCGCTGCCTAGGCAGCTCTATCACTATGTGTCTGTGTGTTGGGTTTTTGGGATCATTCTTTATTCACTTTAGGGGGGGAAAATGGCTATGGACGGCTATGCCGTCCTTATTTTAAAAACCCCCTCAGGGTTCTTTTAGTCCATTGGGAATCATTGTCTTGATCAGTTGAGTGAGCAACTGGATGACGGCTCTCAACTGGTCTTCTCGTGACATCGCGTTGTTGCAGCATTGGTGCTGCTGGTGTCTCGTTGTTGAGGTCGGCAGATGTTCTTGGGAGTGGTCTGTTTTGCTCGTGGTATGTTGGCTTGGGTACTCTGGATACATCGTGGTTTGGTGGCTTAGCTGACCACGGGAGGGGTTACCGCTTGGATAAGGTGCTCCTGTGTTCATTCAGATTGGCGGTTTTGTTGGTCTGTTGTAGCTGGTTGAAGGGTGGATCTTGCGCGATGTGCTGGCTGTTCTATTCTCCTTCTAATAGGGCATCCTCCGTAGCAGGCTGCATGCTCGGCGCCACAGTTTGCGCACGTCGGTCTTTCTTTCGAGAATCTAGAACTATAATATCTGTCATACAAATTATTCGCTGTCTCGTCATAGGCTGCCGGCCAATGAGCGTCGTGGCTCTATATGAGGGCCGCTGCGTCATGCCGCGCAGCTTTGCTCATGCTAATTTCGTAAGACCTTTGATTCCGTGTGGCACTCGGGACTCCTGCTCAAGCTCTTCTAGCATGGCATCCCGGTTCCATACGTGAAGCTGCTGAAATCATACCTCAATGGAAGGACTTTCAGCGTGAAGGTGGATAAGTCACACTCCTCTAACAGAAGCATCGAGGCAGGAGTTCCACAGGGCTCCGTGCTCGGACCAGTGCTATATTCCCTGTAACAGAGCCCTAGTGGCGGTGACACACACAAAAAAGCTGGTGTACCGACTTCCAATGGTGTTTCTTACTGCAACCTACGCTGATGACACCCCGTACCTGGCATGCAGCCGCAGTAGAGCCCTGGCTACTCATCGCCTACGGGTAACTAAGGCTCGGGCTAGGAGGTGGCGCATTAACATAAATCCAACCAAGACACAAGCCATTATTATAACCAAGACACTCGGGGCCCGCCGACCAACGCATCCGAACCCAATGCTTCGCCTGTACGGCAGTGATATTCCAAGGTCCACCACAGTACGCTATCTAGGAGTGACTCTCGACAAGAGATTAAACTGGATCAGCCACATCAATGACGTCAGACGGAGAACAAGCACCAGATTACAAAACCTCTATCCTATACTGAATAGGGATAGCAAACATGCCCCGTCTACAGGAGTGAAACTATACACCTCTCTCGTACGCCCCATCATGGAATACGCATGTCCAGTGTTGGCATACGCCACAGACTGTCAAATAAGAAAGCTCCAGAAAATACAAAACAGGGCATTGAAGAGAGCCCTTCATCTTCCGCACCGGTTCCCCACGGACGCACTCCATGAGGCAGCCGGTATACCAAAAGTGAAGGAAAGATTCTGTCAACTGGCGGAAATATTCTACAAAAGCACAAGGTAATGTAATAACCCAGTGGTAAGCTCAATTGGTCGCTATGATAATAGTGCCGACAAATATAGAAGACCACTAAGTCTATTAGAAAAGTTGACACCATAAAACAAGACGCACCAACAGTAATGTACTGCAGCCTCCAGTTCAGATGCAGTAAATATCTTCGGACAAAACACTCCGTCTTCCACCTGCCTGTAATATATGGTAGTGACGGTGCCACGGCGTAATTTCGTAGTAGATACGGGCACACATTTAAGAAGTTCCCCACACTCTGGTGGTAATGTTTCCCCAGAATATTTAGTGTCTGGTGGGGATTTCGTAACCGCTGTCTGCCTTAACTTGCTGCGATCCTGTCTGACCAAAGTGTGGGATTAAAGTAAAACAGAATATGTTCTTCACTTTCTCCATACAAGAGATCTCAATGGTCCATAACTTCGATATTGAAATTTAACATATCTCCATAATATCTTTCACAATGTTTGTGACATGTTTTCACTCTCTATTCAAACGATGTTATAAAGAACTATTTTACTCTCGAATACCAACATAATAATAATAATTGATAAAATTGCAATGGAGCGCCCGCTCCGGTGGCAATCTTCCTACACAATCTTTCCCCTTCCAACCAACTTTTACCTTCTACTAATTTTTACTTTTGTATCATAACTGTAAAAAGTTAAAACCTGTCACAGTGTATCCAACAAGTAATCAAGATAGATTAACTTCCTATATTCTTGAGTATCAAGCAACATGTTAGTTCAATGCGAAGGTGTATCTGAGAGGATGAAATGGTAGGCTGGGAATTTCAAAGCACTCGTAAGTTTGCGTTGACTCTAGAAAAGTTTACCTGATTTGCGTACGTTGAATACGCCATCAAAGTTGAATTGTTGGTCTTTTTAATTTCGTGTTTAACTGATGCGACCATGCCAGAAGCAGAACTCTCCACAAATTAAAAGTCCTTCAATAAGACAGCGGAACAACTATTGAAGATGGCCACTGTGAATCATGAGAGGACGGTGGGAGAAAAACTTAATTCCTGCCTTCAAACAGGATTCGTTGGAACCGCAGTATTTAAACCCATTAGAAGTCTGTGTGGCCATGGGTCTGCGAAACATGAATCTTTCTGTGTTCAGTATGATAAGTGTATTTTTGTTTGTGAAATGTGTATGTATGTCATTAAGTTAAGAGTGGGTACCGTCCCAGCATTCGCCTAGATCAGAGATTCTCAAACTTATAGCTACACGTACCCCCAAAAATTTCCCAGGCAGTGGTAAAACGCCTTCAAAATACTGTTTTTTTTTAAGAAATAATAATTGTTATCTTACAAAAGTAATATAGGCACAAAAAGCAAAATGCCATTAATTAATGTGATTGTTGGGCATGTTTCTTGCAGCAGGTTGGTTCGATTTTAGGATCATTTAGCTCATGTTCAGTTTGCGTGTTTGCATGGTCGAGACAGGCAGTCAGCCACCATAACGTAAATCTTGTCGCGTACCCCCCACGATCAACTGGCAAACCCCTAGGGGTTCGGGTACCCCACATTGAGAAACCCTGGCCTGTTTGATTGCGGGAAACCGCCTAAAAGCAGCAATCAGGGTGGCCATAACGGGGAACCAAAACACGAACCTGGCCCCGTTGTACCTCCCCATTACATTGTGTGGCTGAGTCACACTGGCTGGTTGTGTGAACTCTTTATTCCATTACTGTTTACTTCCGAAGTCGAAGTCAATTTTCTATAAATTCCGATCAACATATTGATATAGATAATAATGTTACTACTGTCCGAAAATTTAGGATTTGTCAGGTTTAATCACATTTTGAACTTATTG
>JARYHS010012519.1:143008310-143063452 GCA_031002005.1 Vandiemenella viatica | reverse complement strand
CGTGCTCGACAGATTTTTCGGTCGCGTCCAAACGCTTCGAGATTTCCGCGCTTGATTCCTGCAATGCAGTGCATGTTGCCTGAATCGTATCTGTGCGTCTCTCCAACACTGAAACATTCGCTCGCATCTCCGATTTGAATCCACTCATTTCACGGGTCATCTCCTCGCGAAAAAACGGACAATTTTCCGTCCATGCCCTTCAATAAAGCATTTTGCGACTCAAATTTTTGACTCTGTGCATCCAATTTCTGATTTTGCGAAGCCATTTGCATAGTTATCTCCTCCCTCAATGAGACAGAATTTTGACTTATTTGTTTACTCAATTCCGAAGCTAATTTGTTGTTCATGTCCGCCATCGCGTCAAGTATGCTTTGAAATTGTAACGCGGGCTGTGGCAATTCTGCCGTGCTTTGCGACGCACATGTTTCAATTTCTGCCCGCATGGGTGGATTTTGAACGGTTTCATTGTCTGGGGTTGGAAAAATCCCTAACTGTTCCCCATCTAATGATGCATTTGAATGGATGCTACACGTACTAGGAGTATCATTACACTCTTCGTTCGCCAACGGCATTTCGTGTACTTCCGGTGCTTGATCCATCGCGTTAGTTTGCTCGGAAATGTTATGAACAATTGATCGATCTGCCCTATTAATGGTGCGTGACCTCAACTTCATAGATTTGATCGTAAGATACAAAATTTCAACTCCGAACAATTTGAACAATCGACAACGAACAAAATAAAACCGGCACGATTTAACTCGAAAAGTACAGCATTAAACAAATTTCGCGCATAAATCCCTTCAACATGAAATAAAACCCATCCAAAATTAAACAACAAGGAAAAACAACGATGTTTCATGCGACACAAATACCTCAACACATGAGCAAAATCAGCATAAAGAAAAATCTTAACTTTTACCATGCATTAAAATTTTCAAAAGCACTGACTCTATCTTTAATTTTAAACTAACCATGCTTGATGCAAGTGAACGAAAATATACTTGAACAACTGATTGAAATAAATCACACATTTAGATTTAAATCAAGCATGGCAAACAAAGCAAACAAATTTCAACATAATATTTATTCTAAAATAATAAAATGAATCAACACAGGTCACATCCATGGATTTTTTTAATACTTGTAAAATTCTCAAAATAATTTCGACTTGCAAAAGCCCGAAACGTTGGGTGCCAATTGTAAAGAGAACCCATCTGTTGGCTACCGTTAAGAAAACGTGAGTTGCCAAACAAGGGAGGGGGGAATTATTAAAATCTAAAATAATTCCTGAAAATGGAAAATACATATAATAATGATGCTAAAAGGGGGTCTAATAGGTTACTAACTAGAACCATGAATTTCAGACACAAAATAAAACCTCATTTATTGAGTCTTATGGCCTTACAAGGTCGGGTAGTAATTAACGTTACGTTAAACACAATTAGATCAGCAAAAACAAGCAATACCCGACGTTTACAATTCGCCGGAGTAAGCAAACAAAACTGAATGAAATATCTCAAACAAGTAATAAAAACAGCAAAGTTAACATTGAAATAATATGGCAACACAGGCCATCAAATTGAAGCTAACATTTTACTGTGCAAAGGAAAATCCCAGGGGGCGCCGTATAAAGTGAATGAAAAGCATCAAAATTGAATTAACAAACAGCAAGATGCTTAAAAAATTGAATTGAAATATAAATCCAGCTAGCTCAGAATTTAAGTGACGGGAGCAGAGTCTTAACCCAGGCGTCGCTTAAGGGCACATAAGTCTGTTAAAAATCCACTGGATAGTGACCGTCGTTTCTGGTACATTACCATAGTATCATCGCCGTGATGGTGAGCGACAAACACAATGCCACTGCAGCAATGGAAGCTAAATAAGCGGCTACGACCGCGTTATTAGCATAACTTCCGAATAATGGCAAGCACGCCACTCAACATCTCGCTTTCCCAAAGCAAGAAATGATCAACCACAATGATCATCAGAGAGCGTGCCGGCTAGCACGTCTGTTCACCAGCTCGTCTTGGACCCAAGTCACGTCCGTTCATCAGCTCGTCTTGGACAGAAGTGTTCTCTCAAAAATGGCTCCTTCCTCTTCCTCGGCTAGTTGCTCGCCACATGCAAAAGAACTCCACGGAATTAGTATTGTAGCCCCCAATAAATGTTCAGGATTGGCTAGCTACACATTTCCGTCGTCACGTGTTTAATATCACGCGTCGCATTCGCTGACTCCTTCGCGCGTTTCCTACTTGGCCTTCGGGATAGCGGCAAGGTGGGGTAGTTCGTTGACCGAATTCCAACGGGACTCAAGCCGGGCTGGCCCGGCGTCACCTTGTCGCCTCGCCTGCTCCATTGTTCCACCCTCAACGGTCGAAATGGCAGTCTCTAGCCTTCAATATTTAAGCGTTCTGAGCCATGCGTTTACAGAAAAATTAATTTATAATAAACTATACCTTTGGCCGCCCTGGTTTAAACATACATTTAACCTATCCAGACAACCCTCATTATTTATAATTTATTTACACGTTCCAAGATTAAATAATTAATAAACTTGAATATAATAAAAAAGAAAAAAAAAGAAATATGAATATAATTAATAATGATTTGATTATATTCATTGTGGGTGACGCTGTCACACCACAGTATAAACCCCGTCAAAACGCAAGCGATTATGCTGACGCGACGCCGAGGTCAGCAACCACCTCACCCGAAACTTCAGCTCAGAGGTAAAACCAACCCCTGGGCACCAGCTGCTCGCTACCTTGGTGTAACACTTGACTGTAAGCTGACATGGCGAGCTCACATCGAGGACATCAGGCAAAGGGTAAGTGCTTGGCGGCTCCATTTCTTTACCCTATACTTAACCGGGAAAGCTCGTTGGCACCACATCTAGGATTTGCCATTTATTGCTCCTTGATTAGGCTGGTAACTAAGTATGCTTGCCCTGTCTGGGGAACAGCGAAGTTCATTAACAGATTCCGGCAACATGCCTATAAATTCTACAGTGCAGCACATCACTCTGCCAATTCACTGGTCAGCTGTCTCGGCGAATATCAAACTGCCGCTGACAAATATAGCAGGCCATTGGTGCTGACGGAGCGCTAAGGACCTACTAATAATACGCCACCAAGACGACCAACCAGAAGTGAAGAGAAGACGACACAAGAGAAGACTAAGGGAGGAAATGTCTCAGGGGAACAACCCCCAACCAACCAGCTTTAATGCTGAGACTGGCGAAGATGATGATTGAATTTTTAGCAATTAATTAAATATGTGCACAATTCAAAGTCTGTGAGACAGTAGATTTTGAGCCATTTGTATCGATTACGAAATGACGCTGTTTGTGTTTTAATTCACACGGTTAAGTGTAGATCGTGGTCATATTCCTGGTTCTCACGAGACGTCAACAAATGAGCACAGTGTTTTTCCGTAGACCGTAGTGGTTATGAACAGGGACGCGTCATACTGTGGATGTGATTTTACCAGGATGTCTAGTCACCGACTGTACATCTTACAGCAGAAAAGCAAAAGTCATAGGTGTTGCTTGTCATTCACTTCCAAAACAACTACAAACCAGGAAAATTTGGAAACATACATGTTAACTTAGAAACAATTTCAGAGAAACAGCAAGTGGGTGCTCTCTACCTCTCTACATTTTGTGCCAGAGGATGCTTTTTAATGCCCTTGGAACATCTGTGGCCTTTCAAAGTCCACCAACCAACATAGTCAGTCAAAAATAAAGCAGCAGAACTGGTAGGTATCATGGCAGACGGGTGAAAAATAGAACTCTTCAAACCCTTGTCCCTGTGTTGCATAAAAATGTAAAACTCGACCACAATGTTATCGTTCTTCTAATTATTTTTTTGTTAGGAATTTCTAAGCACCAAGAGCCAAGTTCAATGCTTCATCCTTTTTTGTTATTTCTTCTTCCTCCAGTACTCCTTCATCTCAATAATAATGTTTCTCCTCCCTTCGGACAATTTCGATCCTTTTTTATTTGTTTATTTATTTATTTATTTACTAACTGCTTTGCCTAAAAAAAATGGTTGCTTCTTCTTCATTTACATTGTTTCTTTCTAAACATTTCTTAGCATCCGAAATTACTGATTTCCTATTCCAAGGATATTTGATGAGCCGTTTGGTTAAGCCTATCTCCATTCATTCTGTATAAATGTTCAAAAAATAGCAATCATATTTTCCTTATTGATTCTGTTACCTTTTCTACGTTGCGATATATTTCATAATCACTCCAGATTTGTAGTGTTCTGTAGTTTTTTGTGGACCAAATGTTTTACGAATAATTCTTCTTTCTAGTGCATTTAATTAATGCAATTTGTAATTCAGCATTACAAAAAGACATTACGGTTTTACTGCTATGGAGAAGTGATGTAATTTAAGACAAAATCTTTTTGTTGTAGATTTTCCTAGTTATGCCATATGCTCCCTCCATCTTGTGCACCTTTGCTTCTAGAGCAAAATTTTCTAGGACATATTCCGGAATTATTTCCTTCAAATATTTGAACTTTTTAACCTTCTTTATTTGACAAAGTAATTATTATTATGTACTATTTTCCCTTTTGCAGAAATCTGGCCAACGCCTTGTCTTAAATTGTCCCAATCTTCTTACTACACTCACTACTAAGCTTGTACATCATAGAGCCCCCCCCCCCCCCCAAAAAAAAAATTACGTATGTCCTTACTGTATAATACCTTGTCCACTTTACAAGAAGACACCAGAACCCTATTCACATATGTTGCAACGCATTCTCTCAATTCTTTTCAGTAGTATAAAAACTTAACATTAGCATCATTATATTTATCAGCAATAATAGTCACTGGATCGTAGTAAAAGAACATAGTCCTATAATTAATTCTCACGCTTCTAATATTATAAATTCTAATGCATCCTGTTAATATGTTAAAGTTTTTATTGTTATCAGTTTTATGCTATAATATCTGTTGTATGCTTATTGTTTCCTTTTTATAAAATTTGTTAAAATTGTTGCCTTCCTAAAATTAAGTGTTTCTAAAGATTGCTACCATTTTAAGAAAACAAAACATTAAAGAGCATAAGGTAATATCACCCGAAAAAGTCAATGGTTATGTCCTCCAACGGCTCGGGTCTGGCCCTCAGCTGAGTGAATGAAAATATGTATATACTAGCCTCGTACCCGCGACTTCGTACGGGTGGATTAAGAATTTTTTTGCCAGAATTAAATATAAAAAGTTGTTGGTAACGAAGGATTGGTTCCAAACAATATCGAGTCGGTATAATATGACAGGAAAGATATCATAATATCATTCTACCGTCGAACCTGCCTCTTGAAGAGAATCAATTTCCAACATATTTCTGTCACTATTCGATAAGACAAAGACTTACTTCCGTATTTATATTAGTATTACTGTGGTTCAAACTCACACACTGACTGCGAACAACACCTGAGGGATCATTATAACGTAAAAAAGTGTACACCTACAAAATTGCAAGACTACCTACGATTTGCCTCGTATTGCACCCCTAACTTTCTAATATCTACAGTTTAACATTCAATCCAAATAACCTACGGCCCAGGCCTGACTCTTACGATGAAAAACAATTTTTAAAAATCTTAGCCTCCACGGAGATTTGAGCCGGAGACCACGACGTTCGTAAGCAAGCTGTTTAGCCACTGAGCTTCCAGTTCACTACACGGAAACACGGTCTGGAGACGTCCACATCCAACGTGTCTGTCTATCGCCGAATTTCGAAGTTATGAGACAACATGTGTTATTTATACAGATAATTTTTCAACCAAATGTAGACAGTATTTTTCTCCTTGTTTCAAGGGATAAGTGTGTAAAGTTTCATCGAGATCGGATGAAAACTGTGGATTTGTATGAAGAACAAAGAAACCAACAAACAAACAAACATACATTCATCTTTATATATAAAGATATAGTCGATGCATCAAAAATTCTGGTTTCGTTTACGAGGTCACTGGAGGAAAATACTCAGGTCTTGGGGGTTAAGATAGTCGCTTATTACCCATCATAAATTTAAACTGACAGATTTTAGAATACCTACTTCCAAGTAATTATACTACAGTTCATAGTTGCAACTGCTGCAGAAAATTCCTAAGATTTTTTTAAAAAAATATGAGATCATAGGTTATTGTTAAGACAAGACCAACAGGATTATTATATAACTAGATGATTTCGCGAATACGATGGATAATAATATGATTAAATAAGAATTACTTCATTTGTATCAAATTTTTATTTATTTCGTGTAATAGGTACGTAACAAACTTAACGTTAGTGAAGCAGTTTATTAATATCTGTGTGGTATGTGCTGCTGCTATATAGCGGCTTGGCTCTGAACTGTTTCTTACGCGCAACTTTCACAGTTATTACTTTTGTCCTTAAAGGCTGAAATTCATAAAAACTTCGTTCTTAACCTATAATCTGTAAAATGATATCAAAGTTATTGGAAATAATGATACTTTTACCCTTTAAAGGTCGAATTCAGTAAAAATTCTTAATCAACCTAAGCAAAGACCTTAATCTGTAAAATAATACCTAATTTCTCGATTTAGATTAGATATCAAAGAAAATAAATGGCTCCTGACAAAAATAATGGAAATAAAGATACTTTTGCACTCTAATGGTCGAATTCCGCAAAAATTCCTTTCTTAAAATATAATGTGACAAAGGCGATGACCTTAATCTTTAAAATAATGCCTCATTTCTCGATTTTGGTCAAAGGAGATTAATGACTGATGACACAAAAAAACCGCTTTTCAGAAATTTTGACGCTTATACCCTTTAAGGATCGAATTTGGAACAACCACTTTCTTAACATACATTTGACCAAAGACGATACGTTAATATTTAAAATGTTACCTCATTCATCTATTTCGGTTAGATATTAAGGGATATAATGGCTTGTGACAAAAAACACCTTTTAGAAATAATATGCTTGATCATAGCCACATACTATTTTAGAGTCTGCCTGTTCACTGAAATGCGCAATAATTTCTGTGTCCTCTCGATGCTTGTGATGCGACAGTTGACTGAGCACCTGCTGTGCGGATTGCAGAGAACCTGAGCAAGAAGTTCGGCACGCAGGTGAACGAGCTGTGGGATAGCTTCGGCTCCGACTTCACGTACCCAGTCAACCTGCCCGCGTACGTGGAGGAGTACTTCGAGGACGCGGTGGAGGCGGGCAAACTGTCTGGCAGCGACCAGCCGCCTGCGAGGATACAGTGCGTGCCCCTGCCAGGTAGGCCACTAACATTACACCTAAGTGCCGAGTGTCCGTCGAAAGCGGAAACGCAGGAGGGTTCCACTGAAAAGCGGTTCGGTATTCTGGATATGCGTATCCTCACTCATCATATTATTTGTAAGAAAAATGTTAGTTCCCTTCGTTCATATTCTACGATGGTATATTTCCAGACGACAAATGTTGCAGAGAGTTTTAATACCCAACTAAACTGGAAGTGGCCGGCCGAGGGCATGGGTGCTTAAGTGCTATGTGCATGTTAATGTCGTGTCCATGCTGAAGTGTTCACAGTTAGAAGCTACTACAATGCACTGAGAAACTAATACACTGTATAGTCATGATCACATTGCATTGCTTAAGTTGCCAAACGGTCAAAAAAAAAAAAAAAAAAAAAACTTGAAGTGAGACCCATTTACAGTCACGTTCAATTACTGGCAACATCATAGTGGCTACCGTGATAAAAGTTTAAAAAAATCTGTGATATCTGGTCAATGATTGGCGAACGAAATACATATTTTCCACTCCAATGGACGAGTCATTGAGCGTGGTGAATGAGCATTGGGATCCATGTCCAGCAATCCAGTTTATTTAATTGTGGCTTTACGCTTTGTCATCATCGAGGTCATTAGAGGTGGAAAAAGATATGGGGCAAGCAACTGGAAGGAATGCGGCCATGGCCTATTAATGGAGCCATTCAGATATTCGCATTGAGTTATTTGGAGAAATCATGGAAAACCCAAATCTGGATGCCCAGACGGGGGATTCGAACCGGCGTCCTCCCGAATGCGAGACCAGAGCGTTAACCGCTCACTCACCACGCTTGGTCACGCGTCCGGGCCCCCACGAAATGGCTGTCCTGACTCGGGTTTTAGGCGATTTTCAGCAGACCTAAATATGTATGCCGGGACGGACCCCAATATCCGGCTTATAAACTACATATTTCACAAACAGAGCTTTCTGGTAGCTCAGTGCGTAAGCGCTTGCTTTCAAAACGTTCGCTGCTCCTGCCCCGGGCACGAATCCTGGCAGGCGCAGGAGTTTTGAGAGTTGTGTTTAATCATATGAGCTATGCCAGGACGCTCCGTGGTTCGGATTCCACGTTAAACTGTAGGTCCCAGAGGAAAGGAACTGGCCGTCCTACCTCTGACACAATGGCTTAGTACGCCTCCTTCGGGAGGATCCAACCAACCTTCGGGTTGTGGACTAAGTTTATTTCACAAACATAAAATATAATTATCACACGTAGAACATAGTTATATGTTTCACAGACAGATGTCAACATTTCTCCTTCATTAGTGCGTAGTATAACCTGGAATTAGGTATAAATTGCTTGGGGAGCGTCCATGAACTACGTGGCCTTGTCTGGGGGGGGGAGAGAGGGAGGGAGGATTGGGTATAAAGCTAAGCTATGCTACGTGGGGAGTGATGATGTTGTTCGAAGTTAAGCCCCGTAGCTTTCCAGTCATATCATTTGTCACAGTTAAAGAAAGGTACAGAACCCAGAATAGCATGTGAATATTTATATTTGTCATTTAATTATCTCGGTATGTAATTTACGATAGTCTGACTAGAGACAACAGTGCGAAACGTCTAAAAGCTACATGCCCCGGGAGGGGCTGTGCAGAGGCAAAAGCCACGTTAGGCTACGTGAGGGGAGGTGAGGAGTGGGGTTGAGAGAAGGCCAAAATGGGGATACGTAGTTTATGGACGTACCCTTGACGTCAACAAGAATACGCGGCCATCAAACCAAAGCTTCAAATTTCTCCATGCCAACTCATCAAAGGTAGACGATCCAAAGATATTGGGTAAAGGTGTAATCCCAGTGGCAACTAAGATACTAACCAGGATCAAACACAGTGCATAATTTATTTTTTTTAAATGCAGTAAAACAGAGATGAGCTTCCATCCCTATTTCGATAAAATAAACTGAGATGCTGTATCGGAATAAGAGATAATTTAAAAAATAATGCCCGGCAATACAGTTTCACCACTCCGCGTTTGAACGCCATATCGGAAATAAGCTTCCGAGGAACACAACACCCTGATTCGATAATTGACACGTGGCGAACAAAAAACAAACGCGATTTGGTGTCCGCCGGACATGGCTGTTTCGGGAGACCTCACTTATTTCCCCTCCCCTTCCTTTCTGGCAGTGCCGGTATCACGTCCCGTTTAGAAATTCGTTCCGGGTCGTTAACCGATATTAATCGGCGCGGGGTTGGCGCCACCGGTGAATCCGTAATGCGAGCGGTCATCAGCGCTACTTTAAACAAGCCCTCTGATGAGATCCCAGCCCGGCTAAACCGCAGCAAATTTCGTCCAACTGCGGGGCTAGACGTTATGTCGCGACGCGAGAACTGCGCTGATAAATTTCGCCAACTCTAATTATACCGGCGCAGGCAGTGGCAGGACAAATGTAACGCGGTTTACTCGCCGTACAGCGGTATTGCTGCTACAGCACTCCATTACCTGGCCCTCAGCCACCATTCCTTCTCCGCTCTTTAAAACTAACTTGACTTTCATTTTTTCGATAATACTCAGGTAAAATGTTTTATTTTTTCAAATAGCATTACCGGGTTTGCAGTCGGATTGTGTCGTAAAAGGACGACGTTTCTACAATGTTCTTTGTTGTCTTCATCAGGTATCTTTCTTTCGAGAATCGAGCACTATATTATCTGTCATACAAATTATTCGCTGTCACGTCATAGGCTAGCCGGCCAATAAGCGTCGTGGCTCTGTAGGAGGGCCGCTGCGTCATGCCGCGCAGCTTTGCTCGTGCTAATTTCGTAGGACCTTTAATTCCGTGTGGCAATCGGGACTCCCGCTCAAGCTCTTCGAGCATGGCATCCCGGTTCCATACGTGAAGCTGCTGAAATCATACCTCAATGGAAGGACATTCAGCTTAAAGGTGGATAAGTCACACTCCTCTAACAGAAGCATCGAGGAAGGAGTTCCACAGGGCTCCGTGCTCGGACCAGTGCTATATTCCCTGTAACAGAGCCCTAGTGGCGGTGACACACACAAAAAAGCTGGTGTACCGACTTCCAATGGTGTTCTTACTGCAACCTACGCTGATGACACCCCGTACCTGGCATGCAGCCGCAGTAGAGCCCTGGCTACTCATCGCCTACGGGTAACTGATGCTCGGGCTAGGAGGTGGCGCATTGACATAAATCCAACCAAGACACAAGCCATTATTATAACAAGACACTCGGGGCCCGCCGACCAACGCATCCGAACCCAATGGTTCGCCTGTACGGCAGTGATATTCCAAGGTCCCCCACAGTACGCTATCTAGGAGTGACTCTCGACAAGAGATTAAACTGGATCAGCCACATCAATGACGTCAGACGGAGAACAAGCACCAGATTACAAAACCTCTATCCTATACTGAATAGGGATAGCAAACATGCCCCGTCTACAGGAGTGAAACTATACACCTCTCTCGTACGCCCCATCATGGAATACGCATGTCCAGTGTTGGCATACGCCACAGACTGTCAAATAAGAAAGCTCCAGAAAATACAAAACAGGGCATTGAAGAGAGCTCTTCATCTTCCGCACCGGTTCCCCACGGACGCACTCCATGAGGCAGCCGGTATACCAAAAGTGAAGGAAAGATTCTGTCAACTGGCGGAAATATTCTACAAAAGCACAAGGTAATGTAATAACCCAGTGGTAAGCTCAATTGGTCGCTATGATAATAGTGCCGACAAATATAGAAGACCACTAAGTCTATTAGAAAAGTGACACCATAAAACAAGACGCACCAACAGTAATGTACTGCAGCCTCCAGTTCAGATGCAGTAAATATCTTCGGAAAAACACTCCGTCTTCCACCTGCCTGTAATATATGGCAGTGACGGTGCCACGGCGTAATTTCGTAGTAGATACGGGCACACATTTAAGAAGTTCCCCACACTCTGGTGGTAATGTTTCCCCAGAATATTTAGTGTCTGGTGGGGATTTCGTAACCGCTGTCTGCCTTAACTTGTTGCGATCCTGTCTGATGCTGTTTTATTTATGACCAAAGTGTGGGATTAAAGTAAAACAGAATATGTTCTTCACTTTCTCCATACAAGAGATCTCAATGGTCCATAACTTCGATATTGAAATTTAACATATCTCCATAATATCTTTCACAATGTTTGTGACATGTTTTCACTCTCTATTCAAACGATGTTATAAAGAACTATTTTACTCTCGAATACCAACATAATAATAATAATTGATAAAATTGCAATGGAGCGCCCGCTCCGGTGGCAATCTTCCTACACAATCTTTCCCCTTCCAACCAACTTTTACCTTCTACTAATTTTTACTTTTGTATCATAACTGTAAAAAGTTAAAACCTGTCACAGTGTATCCAACAAGTAATCAAGATAGATTAACTTCCTATATTCTTGAGTATCAAGCAACATGTTAGTTCAATGCGAAGGTGTATCTGAGAGGATGAAATGGTAGGCTGGGAATTTCAAAGCACTCGTAAGTTTGCGTTGACTCTAGAAAAGTTTACCTGATTTGCGTACGTTGAATACGCCATCAAAGTTGAATTGTTGGTCTTTTTAATTTCGTGTTTAACTGATGCGACCATGCCAGAAGCAGAACTCTCCACAAATTAAAAGTCCTTCAATAAGACAGCGGAACAACTATTGAAGATGGCCACTGTGAATCATGAGAGGACAGTGGGAGAAAAACTTAATTCCTGCCTTCAAACAGGATTCGTTGGAACCGCAGTATTTAACCCATTAGAAGTCTGTGTGGCCATGGGTCTGCGAAACATGAAACTTTCTGTGTTCAGTATGATAAGTGTATTTTTGTTTGTGAAATGTGTATGTATGTCATTAAGTTAAGAGTGGGTACCGTCCCAGCATTCGCCTAGATCAGAGATTCTCAAACTTATAGCTACACGTACCCCCAAAAATTTCCCAGGCAGTGGTAAAACGCCTTCAAAATACTGTTTTTTTTTTAAGAAATAATAATTGTTATCTTACAAAAGTAATATAGGCACAAAAAGCAAAATGCCATTAATTAATGTGATTGTTGGGCATGTTTCTTGCAGCAGGTTGGTTCGATTTTAGGATCATTTAGCTCATGTTCAGTTTGCGTGTTTGCATGGTCGAGACAGGCAGTCAGCCACCATAACGTAAATCTTGTCGCGTACCCCCCACGATCAACTGGCAAACCCCTAGGGGTTCGGGTACCCCACATTGAGAAACCCTGGCCTGTTGATTGCGGGAAACCGCCTAAAAGCTGCAATCAGGGTGGCCATAACGGGGGAACCAAAACACGAACCTGGTCCCGTTGTACCTCCCCATTACATTGTGTGGCTGAGTCACACTGGCTGGTTGTGTGAACTCTTTATTCCATTACTGTTTACTTCCGAAGTCGAAGTCAATTTTCTATAAAATTCCGATCAACATATTGATATAGATAATAATGTTACTACTGTCCGAAAATTTAGGATTTGTCAGGTTTAATCACATTTTGAACTTATTGGAAATGGTACGTTTATTGAAAAATTGTGTTACTAATTTTAATTGATTTAAGTATTAAACTATTCAGATTTAAAATACACTCCTGGAAATTGAAATAAGAACACATTGACGTCGGTGTGTAAGACCCACCATACTTGCTCCGGACACTACGAGAGGGCTGTACAAGCAATGATCAAACGCACGGCACAGCGGACACACCAGGAACAGCAGTGTTGGCCGTCGAAGGGCGCTAGCTGCGCAGCGGTTGGGCACCGCCGCAGTCAGTGTCTGCCAGTTTGCTGTGGCATACGGAGCTCCATCTCAGTCTTTAACACTGGTAGCATGCCGCGACAGCGTGTACGTGAACCGTATGTGCAGTTGACGGACTTTGAGCGAGGGCGTATAGTGGGCATGCGGGAGGCCGGGTGGACGTACCGCCGAATTGCTCAACATGTGGGGCGCAAGGTCTCCACAGTACATCGATGTTGTCGCCAGTGGTCGGCGGAAGGTGCACGTGCCCGTCGACCTGGGTCCGGACAGCAGCGACGCACGGACGCACGCCAAGACCGTCGCATCCTACGCAGTGCCGTAGGGGACCGCACCGCCACTTCCCGGCAAATTAGGGACACTGTTGCTCCTGGGGTATCAGAGAGGACCATTCGAAACCGTCTCCATGAAGCTGGGCTACGGTCCCGCGCACAGTTAGGTCGTCTTCCGCTCACGCCCCAACATCGTGCAGCCCGCCTCCAGTGGTGTCGCGACAGGCGTGTATAGGAGGGACGAATGGAGACGTGTCGTCTTCAGTGATGAGAGTCGCTTCTGCCTTGGTGCCAATGATGGTCGTATGCGTGTTTGGCGCCGTGCAGGTGAGCGCCACAATCAGGACTGCATACGACCGAGGCACACAGGGCCAACACCCGGCATCATGGTGTGGGGAGCGATCTCCTACACTGGCCTTACACCTCTGGTGATCGTCGTGGGGACACTGAACAGTTCACGGTACATTCAAACCGTCATTAAACCCATCGTTCTACCATTCCTAGACCGGCAAGGGAACATGCTGTTCCAACAGGACAATGCACGTCCACATGTATCCCGTGCCACCCAACGTGCTCTAGAAGGTGTAAGTCAACTACCCTGGCCAGCGAGATCTCCGGATCTGTCCCCCATTGAGCATGTTTGGGACTGGATGAAACGTCGTCTCACGCGGTCTGCACGTCCAGCACGAACGCTGGTCCAGCTGAGGCGCCAGGTGGAAATGGCTTGGCATGCCGTTCCACAGGACTACATCCAGCACCTCTACGATCGTCTCCATGGGAGAATTGCAGCCTGCATTGCTGCGAAAGGAGGATATACGCGGTTCTAGTGCCGACATTGTGCATGCTCTGTTGCCTGTGTCTATATGCCTATGGTTCTGTCTGTGTGATCATGTGTTGTATCTGACCCCAGGAATGTGTATATAAAGTTTCCCATTCCTGGGACAATGAATTCACGGTGTTCTTATTTCAATTTCCAGGAGTGTATTTATGCTGAAGCTGCTTTTAGTAGAATAGTATAGAAATATCTTCCCCGAAACTAGGGCAGACACATTCATAATTGGTTTTAAGAGGTAACTACTAAAGTTCTATTTTTAATTTTTGATGTTATGCACGTCCTTATTATGGATAATAGAAACTGCCGTTGGGCACTAAAAATAAGAGAGGAAAGGGAAAGATGACCCATCACTTCCCACAGATGAAGGCAGGAGGGCGAGATGAACACGTAAAACACACAAAAACAAACAGGTTGCACAATATTTCGGTGAGAAACCTTATTCATTTGAGAGGTGAGACATATGGCGGGGGGAAAGATGTGATAACAACCCGACGCACCACTTGAATGAAACAAAGGTGGAAATACGGGGGGGGGGGGCTGAGTGTAGGGGCATAAGGTTAGAAGTGGAACAAGATAATCTTTGCTGCGGCTGTTTATAAATTATTATTGAAAACCTTAAAAAAAATATTTTCAATGTTATTTTGTTTTTTGATCACTTAGAGGGATAAATAAATGAAGGTAAAAATATATACAATTAAAAAAATAATAAATAAATAAATTTTTAAAAAATTGAGAATAAAATAATATATAGTATCCACAACTATTTACCGTCTGACTCTCCTAGACCATCACAGGGATCTTTCCCTTGTAACAGACCCCGCTATAAAACATGCAGCATGCACCCTGCCACCACCACCACTTACTATAATCCTGTCACAGGAGAATCCTTTCCCATAATTGGACATGCTACGTGTGTTACCACTCACCTTATTTACCAACTCATCTGTCTCCATTTCAATGCTTCCTACAGAGGCCTCGCCACTCAACAACTATCCTACAGGATCAATGGCCACAGGCAAAATGGTTATACACTGACCATCCAGTGGCAATTCATGCCAACTCACATGATTCGAACAACCTCCTCACCTGTTTCACAGTTAGATCTGTTAGAGTTTTTCCGAACACCGCCACCCCTTCACAACTCCGCAGATGGGAACTAGCGTACCAACATATCCTTGACACCAGACACACCCCTGGCCTAAACTTAAACCTGTCGCTTACTAACTTATACTATATGACTTAATACTATATATTATTTCATAATTTTTATATTGTATTCTCAATTTTTTAAAAAAATTTCATTATTATTTTTTTAATTGTATATATTTCTACCTTCATTATTTTATTTACGCCTCTAACTGATCCAAATCAAAATAATATTGTAAATATTTTTTAAAAATAATTTTCCAATAATAATTTCTAAACAGGTGCCGCAAAGATTATCTTGTTCCACTTCTAAACTTATACCCCCCCCCCCGGCACTTCCCCCTCCCCCCCCCCCCACCCCGTATTTCCGCCTTTGTTTCATTCATGTGGCGGGTCGGGTTGTGATCACATCTTTCCCCCAGCCATATGTCTCGCCTCTCACATGAATTAGGTTTCTCAGCGAATTATTGTGCAATTTGTTTGTTTTTGTGTTTTTTACTTGTTCATCTCGCCCTCCTGCCTTCACCTGTGGTAAGTTACGGATAATCTTTCCATTTCCTGTCTTATTTTTAGCACGTCCATTTCAGACAGAAACTTGAAAATTCAGTATTAGGTACTGATTTTTTCTTGACATTTCCTACACTTCTAACGTTCATTGAATCTTTTTTTCAAAAACGAAAAACGTGATTAAGACAGAAAAAATGAAATGGAGTGATACACGTTCATCTCGATTTGTTGTGAAGATGATGAAGTAGTTATGACACTATGAAAACGATTACTGAATTAATGGATTATGTTTTAAACAATAGCACAAAAACGTATCGGACAGGAGAGATGCCATTTTTTTATTTTTTGAGGTGAGCGATGGTCTCGTTCCTCCCTCAGGACCATTCCTGCCTTGCCAAGACCTGTTCGACTGGTGGACTCTGCGCTGTGGAGTGTGGATTGTCTTCCTGATGGCCATGTTGGGTAACGGCACCGTCGTCTTCGTGCTGATCTTCTCCAGGAGCAAGATGGACGTCCCTCGATTCCTCGTCTGCAACCTCGCCGCTGCAGACTTCTTCATGGGCGTCTACCTGGGTGAGCATTCACTGATACACTTATATAAAACTACAGCCATACTGTAGCTGTAATTCAGAACAGACGACTCTCAGTGGCTCTTTATTATTAGACTAGCTGCCCCGACAGACTTCTTTGTGTCAAAATTTATTGGTCTGTCATAGTCCTATAGAAAAAATTAATAATTAAAACGTATTGCAGAGTGACCGCTTTATTTATTGATTTAATGTCTCAAAATAAACAACGATTATTTACAAAATTAAGTTTTCTATTTCGTACACTGCAAGACATTAGTAATAATATGATGATATTTTTATCGTAATGCTTTATGGAACACGATATTTTTTGTTTGATTATCTGGCACGTAAACAAATAAAGCTGACGATTTTCCAACGCGGGAGCAGACAACATACAACTATCCATGGAAAAGCATGGTTTCTCAAGATTAATGCAGCAAACACTGAACGACTGACCCTGGGATTTATTTATGGTCATAGCGAAAGTAAGCCGCACTGGAAATTGCAGTCGTTTAAATTCAAATGGTACGTCAGTTGATACCATTGGGATGCGAGGTATCAACACATCTTCTCCCTTATATTTTCCCTTTAGAATGGTTGCTTCGATCACATTGTTCAGTAATTTTTTTCATTGCTAGCCGTGTGCCATCACAAAGACACGGTTGGTTGATATTTCGCAACATTATGACCACCGATCCTACTTTTAATTGAGGTTATGAGACAGCAATCCTGGCAAATTCAGTGAGTTCAAAAATTCTGGAGAATAGTTGACGACATCATCTTGGTTAGTTGCTCAATCAACTGATTTCGCGAGCGGCTTTCAGTTACGATGTTTCAATTGACTAATGTTCCTACCAATGCCTACCAATGTCCTTAATTCACCGGCAATTTCATTTTGAATTTTATTTCATTTTAATCCGTGTTTTTGGCAGCTAATATAGCTCGTTCGCTCAACCAAAAATTATCTCTGTAATTCTGAGTGACATTTCGGAACACCTTTTGTATGAGCTCGGTTTTGATTCAGTAAACTGAAAAAAATTGACAGAAAATGTAATGCAGCCAGTAAAGCGTCTACAGGGATTTTGCCATTGCCACTTTCAATGAGTTGTTTTGAAAATATTTCTCCAGATCGATCATTTTGCAATTCCAAAGATAATCCTAACGCGTCTTTGTTTTGTTTTGATTGACTGGTTTGTATGGGGAAATAAAAGCGTTGTTTTTACTATTTTCCTCGCAGTTTGTACGTTTTTTCTTTTCATAAAAATCTTTACAGTTCCTGAAACCAATGAGTACAATGGCTCTGGTGGCGAAACCAATGGCTCTAATAACACTTTGCCATTTGCGCAACACAATTCATTTGCTTCATTTTTGTATTCCAACGCCTTATAATGTGGGAAAACTGAGTCCTAGATCCAATAGCAACGCATTGGTAGGAACAGTAGTCAATTGAAACATCGTAACTGAGAGCCGACACTGAAAGCAGCTTGAAAACGACGCGTTACACGTGATTGTAATATCCTAATCCTTTCAATTTCATTTCGCTCTTCCCGTTGCTGTGAAGTCCGATTAGATTGAAAATTATCTTGGTTTGTAGCGTTTCGAGTTCTTGTACCCAAATTGCTGCGCCCTCGTCTTAAAGGCGGCATGGGTCTAAACGTAAACATACTGAACAAATAAACACACAATTGGTTTTCGAGAGAAGTGAAAATTTAAAAACAACCAAGAAAATGACACGCACCGGAGGAAATAATGATAACGCGTACGTTAGTGATATTATTTTCGTTGATCACACGCAGGCATAGATTAATATCCATAGAGCGTAATCAACTTGAATTCAAACAAAAGATAATCCTAAAGCGCCTTTGTTTTGTTTTGATTGAGGCGGAAAAAAGTGTTGTTTTCACTATTTTCCTTCTAATTTTTACATTTTTTGTCTCCATAAGAACTTTCCTTGTGCCTTAACGAAAATAGAAAAAAAAAGAATTAGCCGAATAGGTCTAGCCGTTAACGAGTTTTGCGGTTTTAGCAACACATTTGGCGATTCATTTTTATTATATAGATTTCTTCTAATTTTGGTTAGCTGTAACTTTACATTAAATATGAGCGTTTAAATTATTCACATGTTTAATGGTGGTTGACAATTTCTGTAGGGTTAGATCTATAATCTAATAAACCTGACTCAAATTGAATTAAAAAATATTCCAATGATTTAAATTTCTGGATGTGTGTTATTTAATTAACTCTTTTCATGTGAACGTGTTATCACTACCGTCCTGATTTTTACTGGCTATTTGCTTGATAATCAGCTGTGACCGTAATCACTTGTGACACACACTTATACATATTATATTCACAGACATATTACTATTCCTGTACACGGTAGCCACAGTAACTCAACACTGGGTGTTATCAATGCCTGTAATATAACAGTAGCCGTAGGTTGATTACACTGTCGTTCAATGTAACCATCAGTCATACCAATATACAGGCATGCGTTGATCTTCCAATTATTCGTATTGTAGATTGTTAAGTAAATAGTTTATATTAAGGCACAGTCGCCAAGTACTCTTAAAAAACTACACAGTTATTAATGATGAAATAGACAACGCTAGATAACATTTCTTTCACAACTGCCCACCATTCGTTTGTTTGGCTAAACTTTAGGAGCCACCACCTTTTCACTCTTGCTGACGAAGTTTCTGCGATTCGTGAAATTTAGATATTTAGGAACAGTCCAATAAACATGAGAACTTTACATTCCTGCGAGACGGATGATTATTGTGTCTTTGACAATACAAATGTAATTTATAAATTTTACTTGAACGGGCCACATGGCGTAATGTACAACGGTCCCGCACACAACCGACTCCTCGCTGTCAGTCAGCCAATCCTCACAATCAGCCTTCCCTTGGCCAGGGCATGAGTACTTTTTAAATTATAGGTTGTGTTTGTCTTGTGCCGTCCTTACAAAAGAGGGAAAATAATGCCCCCAACATGAAATCAATACATTGTAAGAGATAAAAACTCATTGAGCTTGCTGTATGGCTAAAGTGACAAAAATTCCATTTTAAGTGTAAAACAATCGCTTCAGTCTTGACTTTCTCTGTTTTTACTAAAACAAAATACCATAAACAGACACTGTGACGAAACCGTGAACGTTACTGATATTTTTTAAGTTTATAACGTGATCTGAGATGTGTATATAAGGCCTTTGGGCGTTCGGCAGTCGTCTAGCGTGGAGTGAGACAGTCTAGTATTGTCGACAGTGGAGGGAGGTGCTTTACGGCCGGAGCTAGCATGTCGTAGCCGCGTGTGTGTGTTCCGTGTATGCGCTGTATGAACGCGCTATCGCGGAATAACCGAAGTTTCGAGAGACAGAACATTGTGTGAACAGTGCTGAAGTAGTTTGTAGACTGTGTATGTTGTTCTGAGTGATATGATTTGCTATAAGCTGTGTATGGGGAACTGTTACGGTACTGTACCACGCCAATTGTTTAATGATTAAGTAATTCTCGATTTGTTGTCAGATAATCATCTCGAGCAGCTAGTTAAGGAACCTACGCGGTGTCATAACGGTAGCGAAAACATTTTAGACTTGCTGGTTACCAACAGGCCAGAATTATTCACCGACATTTCAACGACCACAGGAATAAGCGATCACAAAGCGGTAATTGCGACTATCAAATTAATGACCGAGCGAAAAAGGAAAAAAGGGCGGATTGTATACAAATTCAATAAGGCCTCAAAGGAGTGTTTTAGAACCTACCTGAGGAATAAATACCATAACTTCAAGTCAACAAAGGACACCGTTGAAGAGATGTGGCATAGTTTTATACATATAGTCAGGGAAGGAATGGAAATACATATACCAAAGCGGACAATAAAGGGAGAGGATGATCCACCGTGGTACACATGCGAAGTCAAAGATTACTCAAAAAACAAAGGAAAATACACGCACGCTCAAGAAGGAAGGGGTGTCGCAGCGATTTAGAAACCTTAGCTGATTAAAGAGGACGTATTAAGAATGTAATGCGCGAGGCCTTTAACGATTTTCACTCCAACTCTCTCTCTAAGAGTCTCACAGAAAACCCAAAGAAATTTTGGTCGTATGTACGAAAAGTTAATTGTACCAACAGCAATATTCCAGCACTAATTCGTGAAGGTTCCGAGGTTAATGAAAGCCGCGATAAAGCTAACGTACTAAATACTGTATTCAAAAATTCATTTACAAATGAACATAAGGATAGTATTCCCGTATTCCCACGCCGTGGCGAGTCGGTGATGGAATCATTACGAATAGATACTGCAGGTATCGTTAAGCAATTAGAGCTCCTGAAGTGGGGGAAAGCACCGGGCCCGGATGGAATTCCAGTAAGAGTATTTTCAGAGTATGCTGCAGAAATCGGACCATTTCTGTCTGATATATTCAGTTAATCATTAGAAGAGCGAAAAGTACCTTCAGACTGGAAAATCGCGCAAGTAACTCCGATTTTCAAAAAAGGTGATCGAAGTGATCCTGGGAACTATCGTCCCATATCTATAACATCTGTTTGTAGTAGAGTTATGGAGCATATTATATGCTCGAACATTATGAATTTTTCTAGATTATAATAATTTGCTTACAACAAATCAACATGGATTTCGGAAGAAAAGATCATGTGAAACACAGCTGGCCCTATTTACACACGACGTAATGAAAGTTATCGATACAGGTTCACAAGTAGATGCAATTTTTTTAGATTTCCAGAAAGCCTTTGACTCTGTGCCACACAACCGCCTTTTAGCGAAGCTTCGAGCGTACGGTATATCGGATCAGCTTTGTGAATGGATAAAGGATTTTCTAACTGGTCGGTCGCAGTATGTTGTCGTTGAAGGAGAAAGTTCTTCTAATCTAGATGTTACATCGGGTGTACATCAAGGAAGTGTAATAGGACCACTTCTTTTCTTAATTTTTATAAACGATCTCGGAGACAAAGTGAAAAGCCTTTTTAGATTGTTTGCTGATGATGCGGTTATTTATAGGGAAGTAAGAACTTTGGCCGATTGCTTAGAAATGCAGCGCGATCTGGATGTTATTTTGGCTTGTGCGCTGAGTGGCAACTTACTCTAAACTGTAAAAAGTGCAAGACAATGAGCATAACTAACAAAAAGAATCCTATTGTTCAGAAATACGAGTTAAACAACTCAGTTATTGATAAGGTCGATTCTATTAAATATTTGGGAGTAACAGTACAAAGGAACATGAAATGGGACATACACATTAATTCTTTAGTAGGTAGAGCAAATTCTAGGCTGCGATTCATAGGTAGAATCAGGCCCGCCGTAAGCGGGCGTGCAAGGCGTGCACCGCACGCGGGCGGCACATCGAGAGGGGCGGCAAAACGAGCTATCGACAGTCGCCTCAAACAGCGGCAAATTATGTTCGAAGGGGCGGCAATCTCACAGTTTTTGACCCGGTTCGGAAATTTCCTAAATCCACCACTGGCTGTAGTTAGACAGGGAGCGGCATAATCGGTATTGCACGCGGCCGCTCAAACAGCTAGCGGCGGGCCTGGGTAGAATCTTGAAAAATTGTAATGAACAAACAAAGGAGATAGCGTACAAATCTCTTGTGCGTCCACATTTGGATTATTGTTGTGCCATTTGGGACCCGTTTCGTAAGGGATTGATCGAAAGTATAGAGAAAGTACAGAGAAGAGCCGCTCGATTCGTGACCGCTTGCTACAGTCCTTATGAAAGCGTCACAGAACTGATTAGTAGATTAGGTTGGGAGTCTCTGGTAGATAGACGACACACGTTTCGTTTAAACTTATTGGAAAACATGCGTACTCCAACTTTCACTCATGAGTGTAGTGAAATACTTCTTCCACCAACCTATTTGAGTCGGAAGGACAGGAAAGATAAAATTAGAGAAATAAGGTGCCGGACTGATTATTATATGAATTCTTTTTTCCCTCGTACCATTAGGGATTGGAATGCACAGCAAAGAGATTAGCTTTGGTGCTGAGCACCCTCTGCCACCCACAATTTTGTGAATTGCAGAGTATGTATGTAGATGTAGATGTAGATTAATTACGGCGTTGACACTCACTATTTCCAGCCTTATTTATACTTGAAACTGAATTCTTTGGTGACGAAGATTAGTTTTAGTGTCTGGTGGCTTGCTTTTTGCCTATGTAGCTTCAGAAGAATAATACTTAGTGAACTGTGAAATCTAACACGTGTGTGTGTTTCTCAATAGTTTCTTGTATGTTCCCTTTGACTGTTATTCAATTAGCTTATCCAATTAGCAACGCTAACTAGACTGGCGATCGTACGATATTCGAATCATTTAATGAAGTAATAAGTGGTAACGAAAAGCATTGAACATTGTGTTAAGCCACATAGCTACACAACTGCCTGGACAAACATTAGCTATGTTAAAGCCCCAAAGCACGTGTATTTGGTTAAACTGGCTGTAATAAACTACCAAACATATGGATTTTCTACTGATCTATATACATAAAGATGAATCTTTGTATGTATGTTTTGTTTGTTTCTTTCTTTGTTTGTTTGTTGGTTTGTTTGTTCTTCATACAAATCCACAGTTGTCATACAATTTCGATGAAACTTTGCACACTTATCCTTTGAAACAAGGAGAAAAATACGGTCTACATTTGGTTGAAAAATTATCTGTATAAATAATACATGTTGTCTCATAAGTTCGAAATACTACTAAACGGCGATAGACAGACGCGTTGGGTGTGGAGGTCTCTGTTCTGTTTTTCCGTGTGGCGTTCAGGTAGCTCAGTAGTTAAACCGCTTGCTTAGTGATGTTTGGGTCGTGGTCTCCGGTTCAAATCTCCGTGGAGGCTAAGATTTTAAAAAATTGTTTTTGATCGTAAGAGTCACGCCTGGGCCGTCGGTTATTCGGATTGAATGTTAAACTGTAGATGTCACAAAGTTAGGGGTGCAATGCGAGGCAATCGTAGGAAGTGTTGCAATGCTGTAGGTAGTGATTTGCAGTGTGTGTGTGATCTGCACTAATAATAATATAAATGCGGAAGTAAGTATCTGAATTTTGTTACATTTTAACGACTAAATGCCTATACCGATATTGACGGAATTTGACAAGAGATCTGTAGGGAGGGCACAGGACATTTTTTTTTTCAATATGATAACAGTTGTAGTCTCAAAATTTTGAGAACTTATCGAATGGTGACAGAGAGACTGATGTGTGTGATAGTCTGTAATGTTACGTCGCTTGCTCAAGGTTTGCTTCTCGCGCATTATGTTAGTGTATAATTTGTTAGTAAATTTCGTTTAGAGAAAAATGTCTTATTTAGTATAGATGTCGATTTTCTCTGTCCTATTACTTTGTGTCTGCTTAAATGTTTCTGGCACCAGTTTATTTTGACTTCTTTTTTGCTGTTTTTAAATATGTTGGAAATTGATTCTCTTCAAGAGACAGGTTCGATGGTATAATGATATATTCTGGCAAATAAATTATTAATCGACGCGTACGACGTCGGGGGTTTCAGCTAGTTTTCTTATAATTTTCTTACAATGACTTTATTGTAACCAACATGCCCAGAGCTTAAGTGACTTATCTTCTGGGCCAATCAACTCGCTCCACCTATGTAGAAAGACAACTGCTTCTCCGGTTGGACACGTTGCGTATTTCTCAGGTGTGTAACAATATATATTACAGACTAGTTATTGTCTCAGTGCAAACTGAATCGGGAAGCTACAACGGGAGTGGGCACGAGCCAATGATCCAGCGTACTGGCCATCCTGACTGTTTCCCGCAACCATCAAGGCGAATCCACCACAAAAAAATACACCTATTACACTCGGAAGATAGTTACGAGCTTCACATACAGATGGCAACACTTGACGTCCCGCTTAGTACGACTTGGCAGAAGGTATTAAATGTTTGTCGAACAGCAATCGCATTCGACCGTACAACCATAACTCCAAATCTGAACACGTCAATGATGATTGAAACTCATCAAAGGCAGCCGAGGAAACTGGGTGAAGAAGAAGAAGAAGAAGAAGAAATTATTGTGTGACAAATTCTAATCGTTCAAAAGGTGTTAGTATGTGACTTAATAATTATTTCATAGAGGTTGCGTCTTTTAGATACCGATATCAATAAATAATTTAACCTAATGAGATCCAGGCGTTGGAGACGGATGAATATTTAGCTGTTTCAGATTTTATTTTTTAACTATATTGTTTGTTTAGTGTTCTTATCTGTCAGGAAATATTCTCAAAACATTAATTAAGGGATGGGGGTTGGGGTAGAGACCTAGAGAGCGTGATCTAAATGATCATTGAAAAACTACTGAAACTTGCTTTATCTCATCCTGACCAGTATGGGGGAATTTTAAGACACCCTGCTAAACTGTCAACTATTACAACGTGCAGGCCCGCCTTAAGCGGGCGTGCCAGGCGTGCAAGGCGTGCACCGCACGCGGGTGGCATGTCCCGGGGGGGGGGGGGGGGCAAAGCGGCAAAGCGGCAAAGAGGCAAAGCGGCAAATCGAGTGATCGGCTATTGCCGCCGGAACAGTAGCAGAGCTAAAAAAAAACTGGCTGTAATTAGACAGGGGGCGGCATAACCGATATTGCACAAGGGCGTTTAAACATGGTTCTTGTCAACTCAACGCTTATTCTGTTATGCAACTTAAGATTCCTACCACCACTGTATTCTTGCTAAAACTAACTCAGCTAAATTTACTTTAAACCAGTTGTTTCCCGTAACTTCGTCCGCTTGGTATTTTATTTTACCTAGAACTATGAGATAAACTCATACGCAAAAATTTACCGCCTAATTTGCAGTCAACGCTATCAAAAATCTAAAAAATACGACGAGAAATTCAATGAGTTCACCAGCCTCAGTACTGATTTAAGTGACTGACGACGGCGAATATTTGTTTAAATCTCAAACAATTTCAATGCCGAATAATACGATGCGTCTGGCAAATATTTTGACTACGATAAGGATACTATTTGGGGGACACTTGCTTTAATTTCTCAGTCAATCGGTGTCATTGCAAATTGACAACACCCTACTTTATTCCTGGGAACCTTGATTGAAACCGCATCAAAATCCGACCATCACTTTTTTCGTTAATGAACTATACAAGGTCATTTCTTGGTTTGGATTCCACGTTAAACTGTAGGTCACAGAGGAAAGGAACTGGTCGTCCTACCTCTGACACAGTGGTTTAGTATGCCTGCTTTACGAGGATCCAGACAACCTTCGGGTTTTGGACTAATTGAATATTATATCATGAATATTGATTTACTAACTCAGTCAAACTATTGGCAAAATTACCAAACAAAAGTCAAATGACAACTTGGAATGTTGCGAAAAGAATGATTAATCTGAAATACTGGTACATCTGAAGATGCCGCCGCCGACTTGCATGTAGTTATTTTCTTTTAATGTCTTTTATTTTGTTTGATGGATGCATGTTATTACGATGTAAGTAAAACATCAAAAATAAGTTTTTATTCACTATTACATATCACACAAAACACATCTTGTTCCTAACTTAAAATTAAATTTCCACTTTAATCACCTCTGTTGCACGATGTTAGATTAATTCTTGCGGATTAGTCAAATTACGATTTGTAAAATGTTTATTAATATTTTTCACTGTGGGAAAAAAAAATCTTTATTTGGTACGACAGCAAAAGCACTCCATTTACATTGAAGCATTGTTTAAAGGTATGAAAAATGTCTGTTTGTAAGATATGTCCAAAATTCATAAAGGAAACGTTACTGCAACTACAAACTTTTTGAATCATACAATAAGAATTCAATTTATTTGCTATGCTTGTTTGGAACACCAGTACCAAAAGTTATTGTGATCTGACACAAGTGCCCAGGACCAGTGCTGGATTCTCCGGCACCGGGTAAGCGTTCTTAGCAGTGGCGTAACCAGTGGAGGCTCCGGCGTACATTTTCCCCTCTTACCCCCCCTTTTTTTTACACACATACACCTCCCCTAATGCCGGCCCTGCAAGTGCTTCAAGTACCTACTTAGAAATATTTTTGTTTGTTTTTAATGCAGTGTTTTGGTAGTAAGACAAGAAGTAAAGTGCCACGAATTGCCAAATAAATCCTGATTCAAGTTTCGGCACAAGTATCCAAGTGTAAACGTAGCTTAAGAAAAGACGTATTATGTATTTATTTTTGGAGAAAACATGATGGTGAACTTTATGAGGAGTACTAAAAAGTCAAACCTCAAAATACAAACGAGGAATTGTGTTACTGAAGTCTATTAATTGTGACAAGTTAGTAGTGAATTTTGTAGTTACATCGCTGCCACCAGTATAGACTGTAGAAAATGATTCATTTAGGGCTCTAATTGCAGATGTTATTCAGTAAATATCAAACCCACCAAAAATTATGCGCTTCACACTTGCAATAATAAAATTGCTGAAGAATTTATGGAATACAACGAAAACACAAAACTAGCTATAAAAGCGATTGATTGTGCACGCGCCATGGCAGATATTTGCTATTCATTCAAGCTATTAGGGTATGTCGGGTTATAGCATTGATCATGACATATCTGAAAGAAATAGTGCTAACACTTCAAAATATATATAATCCAACTTGGAAAAAAAAGTAAAAGACTGAGTCTTATTATATACCGGTACTTGTAGAGTGCTCAATTCTTCTGTAGCCAGGATAAGTGCAAACTCTGCCATAGACTTAAAAACAATGGAGTATTTAAGGGATAATGATACTAGTTTAGACTGCTTAAACAAAAATACAACATAAAAAAGTAATTCCAAAAAATAATACTATTTTTTCTAGTTCTGCTCCAGTAGAACTTTATAGTAAAAATGTCTCATAGACTAATCATGAAGGATGACTTGCATGAACAAGAAGTAGTGCTAAAATCAATTGATTTAGTAAAATAAATAGCATTGATAATAAGTGAACAAAAAGTATTTTATTTTAATAAAAGTAGTTTTAAAATGCCTATTTCATATTTTGTATTTAAATACCAACATTTCAAACTATTTTGTATTTGGTATTTGAAATAAAAAGACAAGAAATATTTGCATTTTGTATTTAAATGTTTTTTTAAAACTATTTTGTACATCTCTGTTCTCCTTAATCAAAGTAGAATTTGCTTCTCGCAGTCGATATAGTTACAAATAACATTATAAATTTCACCAAGGCGTTAGGTTTCTGTTATTTTACCATTAGCAATTTTTTTTAAGAACTCTATTAGCCATTCATGTAAACGTTCGAAATATAAGCAATTTTATTTCCACAGGATCCGAATTGTCTTGAATTATATTGCGTTATGTCATAGAGCTGTAGAAGTAACGACGCATTCGTTACTGAGTAACGGGTTCGTCGCCTGACTCAAAGTACCGAGTACTCACAAATTCATTTCGTTACTCGCATGTTTCGTTTCTCGCATGTTTCGTTACTCGCAGTTGTCGTATAGATACGAACACGTTCTAGTTCTCGCAGCTAACTAGTTTTGACAACGTAAAAACTAATTTTGTAGTTTTTATTTTGTTTAACATTAAAATTTACAGAGCACAATTTGTAAATAGAAAATTTGTATGGTTAATTTGAGATAGTTACTGTTTTTTCATTGATCGTTCATTAGTGAGGTTTATTGATTTCAAACATTTATGAAGTGTGTTTATTTTAAGATTTGATACATTCTATTTTATTAATTTACAATATAAAAGAGTTGTATAATGGTTTGTGTTATAAATCTCTACATTTGTTATGTTCTAATAATATTTAATTAAATTGCAATGGTGCGCGCGCACCGGTGGCAATTTCCCTTCACACCCATCTTCCTCGCTTCCTGCATCCACCTACATTTGCCCTCTACAAATTTTAACTTTAAATTTTTTCAACGTTTTTGGTAAATTATTCATTATTTTCCTTGGCAACGTATTCCAATCCCTGATACCCTTACCTAAAAAAGAGAATCTTTCTACACTCTTGTGGCTGAAATCGAGTGCCAGCTTGTGGTCATGCTCATCTTTACCCTTCCATGCATTACTTTTAATTCTTACACCAATATCTTTCCATGCCTCATCATCAGTATACGCATTGTACACTACCATGACCGTCATCAGCCTCATCCTGTCTTGCAATGAATCCCATTCCAGCTCTCTTTAACCGACTTCAAAAAAAGGAGGAGGTACTCAATTCGTCAGAATTTTTTTTGTATGTATGTTAACGATATCTTCGCCAATTTTGAACCGATTTAAATTAATTTTTTTTAGTGGATAGGGTATACCTCCAAAGTGGTCCCAAATGAATTTCATTGAGAAACCACCCCTTCTACCAATTTCCACCCCTTAATTTTTATACAAATCCACATTTTTTATTCGATCTCGATGAAACTTTGGACATACAGGGCGTTCGCCGGGAAACGCAACCCACTGTTAGCGCTACAAGGAAGAAACTGCTCCCGGCGAGCGAGCGCTCAGTTTCCGGCATTGTTCGACCGTCGGCCGCGGACTATTTCATAATAATTACGCTTCATAAACTTCATAAACTTGTGTGCTAAGCATTTAAATGTGACGTAATTCATTAGCTTACCTTATAAAAGATGCTGGAAGTGTTGACCCTCTTGTGTAATGCACATTTCACATCTTCTGAACATATTTCGAGACACACGCTGCCCTAACTGACTTAATGATTTTTTGGGTGACTGTTCTAGTCGAAAAGCGATATCGTTAATTTTCTCCTCTGTGAGAATACGGTTGACCGACAGTCTCTTTTTGTTAAAAAATGAACCCGTTTCTCTTACTTTTTTAACCAGACGCAGAATTATTGATTTAGCTGGCAGTAAAGCGCCAGGAAATTCGCGACGAAATTTACTGCGACACTTTTTAAACGACTTCTTCTTCACATATGTATCGTAGAGAAATATTCTTTGTTGCAAACTGTAACGTACCATAATTTTACTCACACTCAAACACGGTACAGATTAATAAGAGTATGAAGCCCCAAACCAGCCAAACCGCAAGGAAACGTTTATTCACAACACTGATTAATAAGAGACTGAAGTCACAAACTATCTACAATGCAAAGAAACCGTTCTTAACAATGTAAGGGTCACTGCAATGCACTGTTGGGGCAGCGGAGGTGTTAAACAGTGCGGTGATTCACGGTGCCGGTTGGCGGAAACTGCTGGCGGGACTGACCGAGCAAGTTGCCGACGGCAACAGACTGGGAGGGTAGCGTTTTCCGGCGAACGCCCTGTATATAGCCAAAAATTAAGGGAAAAATACTGTCAACTTTTGGTTTAAAAAAACTGAACCCCTATCCACCCACTTAATTTTTGCCAATTTTCTTTATTCAACGCTACAGTCGACACCATTTAACAACTGATCTTCATTAAAATTGGCAATTACATGTAGTTTTTCATGGAGAAGGTTTCTGACCAAAAAAATAAAAATTAAAAACCAACCCTCACCCCTTTAAACCCCTTAATTTTATAGAAACCTACATTTCTTATCTGATTTTTATTGAACTTTGCCCATGTATAGTTTAAAACAAAGAGAAAAATCTTGTCAACATTTGGTCTGCCAAAGCTCAACCCCCTCCATCCTTCCACCCGTTTAATTATTGTCAATGTTCGTCATAAAAAGCTACACTCGACACCATTTGACCGATTATCATCAAAGTTGGCATATACATGTAATTTGTCATGGAGAATCTGACAAATAAATAAAAAAACCACCCCTCTCCCCTATACAAACCTTAATTTTTATACAAACCCACATTTTTTATCCGATTTCGATGAAACTTTGGACAAGTGTAGTCAAAAATAAAGAGAACAGAATCCTTGACCAGTTTAATTGCCTTTATATTATCCTACAGGTTTTCTTGCGGTGGTAGACGCATCAACGCTGGGCGAGTTCCGCCGCTACGCCATTCCGTGGCAGATGTCCGCTGGCTGCCAACTCGCCGGTTTCTTGGGAGTGCTGTCCGCCGAGCTGAGCGTCTACACACTGGCGGTGATTACGCTCGAACGTAACTACGCCATCACGCACGCGATGCACCTCAACAAGCGGCTGTCGCTCAAGCACGCCGCCTACATCATGCTCTGCGGATGGAGCTTCGCCCTCGTCATGGCAGTACTGCCTCTGCTAGGTCTGTTCATTGATTGCAATTTTTATGTAGAAAAGTGAGAGATCACGTGAATGACTTTTTTAGACGAAACTGAACAGTGGGAGAAGCGGAACTTCCGCCACTTAAGATATGGCACAGTTTGTATGAGAAGGTTAGCTGGAAATATTTACTTGGTATTATACTGTAGCTTTGTGTGTATTGATAGTAAGGAGACATTCATCATAATACACTACTGTGAATCATTTACGATTTTGTCTATATTCATCGTAGACAACCTTTCCCACTCTTCTTTGAGCTTAGAAGATCCTCTTCCAGTCCTCAGACCAGTTATCTCGAATTTTCAGTGTAAACAATTCTCATTAAAATTTCGGTGATTCATAATATTTACTGACAACGGCTCAAAAGTCATTGAATCATATGAAATTCCCTAATTGCCAATCTTCTGTTTTAACGTACGATGTCTTACTACTTTTCTCCACCCAGGTATCGTACAGCAGGTGAGCTAACGGGATGTAGATCATGCTGCTCCAACAAACACCAATCAGATCCACTCCCACAACGTTCATAACGTTGCATTGTATTTTAGGCAGTTAGAAATACTTTGGGCCAACATGTTATCAACCACTTACAGCTATCTTCATGCACCGAAGTTAACTGGCGATAGATACTTGCTGCAGTTTTGGAATTGCCTGAAATAAAACATATTGCAGAAAATGGTTCGCAAATTTGAAATTCTTCGGTATAATACTTACCACTATGATGACTTCTTTGAAATTAACCCTAGGTTACCAATTAATCAATCATGTGATGTGCTTGTTACGATTACTATCTAAATTCCTTAAATCTTTAAGTTTCGTTTTAAATAAAGACAACTAAACTAATTTTTGCATGATCCTAATAAATTATGTATGTATAAGGGATTTTGATTGCTTGCTGCTAATTTCCCAGTATTTAAAACATATATTTCCTGCTTGTGTAATATGCTATGTGTCATTCAGAGCTTGTGTATTATTTAGTTTATTTTAAATCGCCCAGCAATACATTCATTCTGTACAGTTTTTCGTTCTTTTTTAAACTGTATGGCTATTAACATCGCCTGATCTGAGGGCAATCCAGATGGATTCCTCTTTATCTATGTTATATTACAATGGAACATTTGAAATATTGAGAAATTGTGCAACATATTTGATAAATTATAAGGAACCTGTAGCTATTTAAATTATTTTTTGGTGTCTGGATCACTGTCTAGTTAAGTATTGAAGAAAATGTTTTTTCTTATAGAGTTACTTTCAAAAGCGATGAAGATTCCAAATTAACCTAGATCACAGTCGCCAGTCTGGTTAGCTTCAGTAGTACATATAACAACTTTCAAAGTTTACAGTTACACACAATAAATTAGTGCACTTTTGCAACTTTTTTTTTTATTTCAACGTCAAAGTTGTTCTTCGCTACAAAAGCAAACTGCCAGACACTTCGTCTCCCAAAGTTGAGGGTTCATTTACTTTTAAAGGTAGGAAAATTGTTAATGATTACATTACATTTAATCCAGATTAACAACTTAAGAAATCACGTCCAAAGCTGATCAACATTTCACTACAATTCACACGCCATGCCTCGTCAGCGATAATCCTACAATGTCTCTACTTCAGAGAGCTTATACATATTACCGACTTATCGATACCTGTAAGTTCTGTGAAATTAAATAAAATTACATTAAAGACATTTTGCCTGTTCTATTACAAACCTATTAGATTGTTCGTGGTTTAATTATATGATAAATAACAAGTCCACGATACTGTTCAGTTTAAACTTGCTTTTATTTTCATAAACACGGCGTCAACCATACTGTTTACATTCATACATACAATTCAGAGATTACATACATGACTTCTTCCACAGAGAATACAGTACTTGCCCGTCGTAAATTGAGTCTGTATAAACTGTTTCTCTGTCTCGGATGTTAGCTTTGTATAAACGTCATCGAAATTTCGAGAACACTTCAAAAGATTCCTACAGATATTTCTCGAGCATTAACAATACTAAAAGAATTGAAACATATTAAACACAATCAGAACAAAACTTTGGTCAGACCATTGCTTGAATATGGTAGCGCAGTATGGGACCCTCATTTTACGTATCAAATACAGGAGTTGGAGAGGGTGTAAAAAAGGGCTGCTAGATTTGTTTCTGGAAATTATCGCAGAATGCAATCAGTGACGGGTATGATAAAGGAACTGGAATGGGATTCACTGCAAGACAGGAGGAGGATGAGGAGGGTCATGGGAGTGTACAGGGCATATACTGGCGATGAGGCATGGAAAGATATTGGCGTAGGTATGAAAAGTAATTCATGGAAGGGAAAAGATGACCACGACCACAAGCTGGCACTCGATTTCAGGCACAAGGGTGTGGGAAGATTCTCTTTTTTGGGTAAGGGTGTCAGGAATTGGAATGAGTTACCAAGACAAATGATGAATAATTTACCGAAAACGTTGAAAGAATTTAAAGATAAAATTTGTAGAGGGCAAATGTAGGTGGCTGCAGGATAGGGGGAAGATGGGGGTGTAGGGAAATTGCCACCGGAGCCTGTGATCCATTGCAATTAAATTAAATTAAAATTAAATAATCATTTACAATCAATACAAAATGGTCAGAAATGGAAATTAAAGATACGTAAACACAAAATTATTCACAGAAATCATTTTAAACTGTAGCAAATTGTCGTTTAGACATCGTAACTTGCCTTAATACTTGGAATTACAAACATTTAAGCAATTCCCTTGCACAATTCTGTTCTTAAACATTTTAAATGCCTTTAAATAATATCTTTTCATAAAACAAAGTCTAAATACATTGATTTACAGGAAATTGCAAAACAAACCTACCAGATCATATGCAATCAAACTCTAGCTTCCTAAAAATACTTCATAAAATACAATTCTATTTAATTTTTTGTTTGAGGGCTGTTACAAACTGGTTAAATTAAATTTAAAGGTAAGTAATTTTTAAAAATTCTTGTTTCAAAATTAAAAGGAAATTCAACTGACTTTCCGATCATAGGAATGATAAAGTTATACATACAATTAAGATTTCAGGAACTGATGTTAGATGAGAACGAAAATAATAGTAATAGTAAAAGTGAGTTAATAGAAACAGCACTTGTGCAGAGGTTGGGATATCGTTTCATTCTAGACAGTGTTCAAGGGAGTCGGGTGCATCTGACCCGTCTTCACTCTTGATGTCTTGTGGTAGTCGATGTGATTTTAGACGGGGTTGTGCTGTTGACCTCCTGCCTAGATTGTGCTGCGAAAATAGTATTTAGATCTTTGTCATTCAGATTGTGACTGTCTGGCAGGCGTCTCCGACTACCGGAAGTTCGCGGTGTGCCTGCCGTTCGAGACGACGACGGGTCCGGCCAGTCTGGCCTACGTCGTTCTGCTGATGTTCGTGAACGGAGTCGCCTTCCTCATCCTGATGGGCTGCTACCTCAAGATGTACTGCGCCATCAGAGGCTCGCAGGCCTGGAACTCCAACGACTCCCGCATCGCCAAGCGCATGGCGCTCCTCGTCTTCACGGACTTCATCTGCTGGTCGCCCATCGCCTTCTTCTCGCTCACCGCCGCCTTCGGACTGCAGCTCATCTCCCTCGAGCAGGCCAAAGTAAACAGTAGCCGCTGATCTTAGAATACAACTAATAAGTACTTACTAATAATATTAACCTGAGCACTTCTACAAGGGGTGATCAAATGAAAAGGTACGAAACGACACGGTGGGTGCAAATGTAGACTTTATTCAAAATATACACCATAAACCTGAGCACAGTGATCCCACTGATGAACATGCCACAGTATTCCTTGTTCCCAGAATTCCTGTGGCTGTGACGAGACCCAGTCCTTCACAGCGTCTTTGAGTACGTCGTCCGAGTTGAAGCGCTTCCCTTTCAGGTGTTTCTTCAGTGGACCAAACACATGGAAATCGCAGGGCGACATGTCCGGACTGTAGGGCGGATGGTCCAACGTCTCCCACTTGAACTTGTCCAGTTCCATGTGTGTGACTCTGGAGACGTGTGGACGCGCGTTATCAAGGAGCAGAACCACACCCTCCGTGAGCAGCCCCGGTCTTTTGTTCTTGATGGACCTGCTTAGGCGTCGGAGTGTCTCACAGTACACATCCCCCACCTGTACGCCATCCTGTCCTCATACGGACTGCCGCATCATTTGGACGCCGCTTTTGATAAGAGCCTCTGCTCTCTACTGCGCATGCGGGCGCCCACGCATGCTCCGATCCCGGTCAGAGATTCCAATCGCATCCCGAGATGTCTCGCTAAGTACTCCCATGGCGAAATATGCAAATATTTAACTGTTACGTTTTTACGTCGTTTCGTACCTTTTCATTTGATCACCCCCTGTATAATTCACCTAGCCTCTGCACCTCTCACCCGCAAATTATCATCATCAGTTTGAGAGTTATTAAAAAGTTTCCCCTGATAATAGTCAGGTTTGCGGTGACGTGATGCTTGTTCAGTGTTAACAATGGCAATGACGCAAAATATAATGGAGGATAGGGTTACCAACAATTTTGTATGCAGATTGGTCAGGACTGCTTCTCTCTTACAAACATATCACTACTTAAGTCAACAAGCATTCTAATTTTACTATTTCCCCAAAAAATTGACGAATTTGTGATTCCAATTAATTTGCAGCCAAATTAATTTTGTACTATTACTTCAGTCCTTAATATAAATATATCTTCTTCTTATGATTGCTTTACCCGTATCCGAACTTGGGAAGACGGCAACGTCTGGGAAGATGAACTGGGTTGGTTTTTCGTTGCCTTTTCTAGTTTTAGGAAGTGTTGGTGACTGTGATGGTGTCTGTGTTGAGTATAGAGTGTTGTTTGTATTGTGGATGAGAGGGGAAACGGTTGAGAGGCTTAAGACCATTGCGAGCCTATTCAGTCCTACTCTCCCGAAAGACGTAGGAAGTGGCAACCAAGCTATACGTCCATATCCGACGGACGAATCACTATCAACTGTGTCCTAAGCCCTCACTCCATACGCACTGTAGAGAGGTTTGGGATTTAGCTCAGGACTTTAGTCCATAGTCTGGTGATTAGAAATTGTGCACCTCTTGCCCTATCGGCCAAGTTACAATAAAGAAATTTTCTTCCACCACCGGGACCAGAACCATAGTGTCAGCGCCGTACTTCATCACTGTGCCGCAGCTAACTAAGTCAAAGGGTGCGCTAATATAAAAATATACTAACGCTAGTAAAACAAATTCTAAAGAGCAGAAAATTTCCTACTGGTATGTGAAATGTATCATGTCTGGATAGTTGTTCATATGTAGTTCCTCACCATCTCTTTCTAGAAGTAGATGTCACTCTGTTCTACTTTAAAAATATAAAAGAAAATGACGAATCAATATATTGTAAATTAGTCTTTATTAATGGTAAACTCATCATCGTCAGCAATGATTGTAAACATCAGTATCGTGTGGTCATCATTAATAGCATTGAATCTTGTACTGAGACAACCAGTTAAGCCACTGTTACACAACGTGTGGCAAAATGTGTTTATTTTCGAAGAAGTTCAAAGAGCAGTATTTTTACAATTTTAGGATAGCGCAAACCGAGATTAGTGGATGATGGTTAGTCTCGGGTTTGACATGGATAATCGAGCGGCGGTGACTTTTGGGTTGGCAACAATGGGGGGGGGGAAGCAAAATAATGTTCGAATGGGCAGCACTCTCACAATTTTTGCCCTGGTTAGGAAATTTCCTAGATCGACCACCGACGGCGAATACCGGGTGGTTCCTTAAAAAGGCAATTACCGAATGCCTTCCTATTCTCTTTGTCACCAATCCTCCCCTATCTCTAATGACCATGATTTCGACGATGCGTAAAGCAAAATAATATATATATATTCTCCCCACCCTCCTCAACGAGTTACAGTTCTCATGACAACGAAAGTAAGTGGTAAATTTATAATTGTCTACAATTTTTAGTTAACATCAGTACCCTGAGACCATCACTAACGATTCTTCGTGAGAAGAGCAATAAGTCATAAGTTATAATTTGAGCGCTCTGTGAAGGGGTTTCCATCCGAATAATTTCAAAAGGAATGTTGGATTTAACTTCCTCCTATGTTTCAATAGAAGCTTCCACATTAAAACCATGGTAACCTTTTGTTCCTCGTCTTCTTTTAATTTCTTAATCGTCTTGTTAGGAGCCTTAGCTTATACACTACGGATACTGTATTGCTACAGGTATTCACGGTGTTCGTGCTGCCGCTGAACTCGTGCTGTAATCCGTTCCTGTACGCCATCCTGACGAAGCAGTTCAAGAAGGACTGCGTGCTCATCTGCAAGGCCATCGAGGAGTCTCGGGTGACGCGAGGCATCGGCCGCTGCAGACACAGCTCCAACTTCAGCAACAGGCAGACGCCCGCCAATACCAACAGTCTGGTGGACCGCTCATCTAGGGAGCAGCAGCATCACGCCGCCGCCGCCGCAGCTGCCGCAGTCGCCGCTGCTGTGGCTCACCAGCACACCTGCAGCTGCGCAGGTCAGAGATCAACAAGTGGTCGCGGGCAGGAAACTAACGTCATCCTTTATTTCAAGCACCAAGCAAAATTCGTTTCTTACGAAAGGTTAATAAGATTTATATGAAAAGGTAGGGTAAATTATACCCAACACTCACCAAAGTTAAGGCATGAGGTCAGCAGTAACAAAAACTAATACGCGAATACGAAAAACACAATGTTTCAAACAAAACCCTCTTTTATGTCCACAGAAACACGTGGCTGAGCTCGCGAAAGCACCTACGGTCACACGCAGAATGGAATTGACCTTTGGAGGTGGTGGGGGTAACAACGATGGTATAATCGGAAATATTAAATGCAAGAAATAAAAACATCATAACAAATAGGATACATTTAAAAGAGGATAAGCAATATTTAAAAAATTGAAATAAGGTCTATATATGCTGGTAGGCCAACTCTCACCTGTGGAGTTCAGATTTGAATGTGTTATCGGGAAGTATTATAACGGCTCTGACTGTAGAAAAGTTATTGAGTTTTGTGAGCGCTAGAATGACGAGCAACAGGTTTAGTTCGTCTGTGACCATTCATTCTGATGGATAACGCGTTTGAGGTGAGGCCGAAGTAAGAACTTTGGCAGTGCAGGCAGGTGAGCTGGTATATGAGATGGGATTTGGTACAGGTGGCATGGAGTATCATAGGGTAGGTTTCGCCAGGGTAGGGTTACAACACATTGTTGTATGTGGATCCATACTGCACGTTTTCCAACAAGGCCTGTTATAAGGGAAGAATCCAAAGGGTGGTTTAGGAGAATTGCTGGGTTGGTATTTATGCACAAGAGACTAGTCCCTCTGCAATACTCTTTAGTATATACAGATATACTAACCACTAGGGCCGTACAAAATGAAGGGTGAAAGGAATGTTCTGGCAGTTCATTTATTTGCGGTTGCCTAAATAAATGGAATTATTGTTACGTATTGCTCATAAGATTGATTTTGTAATGCGGTACGTATTATAGTTGTAGTTTACACAGCGATACAGTTGGAACTTTTACTGAATTTATGATGTCAAAAGTAATGAACGAATTAAATTAAAAATAAATAGGAATCCAAAAAACTTATGCAATACCTTATAATATTGATTTTATTCCTGGTTCAGGCCTCATCCAGCACGATAAATAATAACTAAGTAAAAATTCAGTAACTCGGCGCTTATGAAAGCTACTTAAATTATTTTGTAAAACTAAATTTATCGTGAATTATTCTGTTAAATATTGTGTCAGTTGCATTCTGGTCTTGTCTTCATTTCCACCTAGCCACAACTTCCGATAAATCATAGCTTCTATTATCCCTGTAGGAATAAATTCACCGTATAGTGACCTAAATTTGACCAACTGGAAATATTTACTTTTGTCTAATAGAATAATAAATATAATAATGTAATAAAAAACAATTAATAATTAATATACTAATTTAAAACGCATTATATACCTTTATTTCAGTTTTTGGCATTTAATTTCTACGAATATTCTATAACAGTGACTTAAAATATCTACATCGAATATAAATATCTTGAAAACCCGTCAAAAATGACGTTTTGAACACAGTATTTTAATTTAGAAGAAGCAACTAATAATTAATATGTCAATTTTTACAAAACATACACTTTGCTTTAAGTGTTCCGTCAATTAATTTATTCGCGGATGCTTAACTAAATAGAACCATTGTTAAATAACACTCATAACCCAGAGCAACATCTCTGGTCGTTGTAAGTTGGCCAATGATGGCGAAAAGCGTGGCGTCATAGTGTGACAGAACATCGTGACCAAGATTAGCATTTTATAGGTGTAGATAGACGACTTAGTTAGGAAATTGAAGGAAAATGTCCATCCTGGAATTAAAATAAGTAACAGCACATATATAAATACCATACTATTTTCAGATGAAGAAAATTAAAACAGTACATTATTAAATGACAATTTGCGGTTATCTCGTACCAAAACAAATGTTATGGCATGGCACGGGAAATATTTCTCAGAGTCAAAATAGTGATTGACAATCAACCAATAGAACGAGTGTCAATCTTTACCTACCTCGATTGTGAATTATCCTCTAAAGTAGATGCCGAATTGAAGACGAGACTTCACCGATTTCATTACATGCGTGAAACAATTCGACAAACACTGAAAGATAAAGTTCCAGAGGATACTCAGCTCAAATTTTATAAAACAATGGCAGTACTGACTCTGAAGTATGGCAATAATACTTGGATAAATAAAACACAATACAAAAATAAATTTCAATCATCTAAACTGATGTTCATGTTATCAGTAAAAGCATATTCCAGAATGATAGAAAGAAGGATGAAGGAATAAGACAACAACTGAATACTTCCTCTTAGTGACAGAATATTAAAAAAAAAAGAGTGGGGAAATCGGTAATACCACTTTCTAAGGAAGGGTAATAACAGATTTCCGAAGCTTGCTCTGCAATGTCATCCTACAGGGAAAAGAGATATTGGTAGACGCGCGAAGGGATAGTTAGAAAAGTGAGGTCGGAATAGGACGTAAGTAAGTTTAGTGCACAAGTATAGTTAAACAGATTTAGTGATACTAATTTTGGTTTTTTTAATCACTGCAAACTAAGGGAGCGTCCATAAACTACGTAGCTCCATGTTGGCCTCCTGTGAAACACCATTCCCCCTTCCCCCCACCACGTAGCCTGACGTGGCTTTTGCCTATACCTACCCCTCCCCCCCGACCTCCGACATTTTGCAGATACTGAGATAATTAAATGAAGAAAATAAATATTCACGTGCTGCTGTGTGTTCTGTACCTTATTTTAATTGTGATAAATAATATGAATGTAAAGTTACGTAGCTTGTCTCGGAACCCCCCACCCCCCTCCCGTTTCTCAAAGTAGCTTAACAGCAATCCCTTCTCCTCTTCCCCCCTACCCTAGATCAAGACACGTAGTTCATGGACGCTTCCTAATGGCCTGATGTTTATTCAACGGTTCAGTTGTAAAGAAGCAACGTCTTTTCTCTCGGAATTGTAAGAGTAGATATGATCGATTCCAGTTTCCGGATGTTCGCCTGTAACAGTGCCGTGGCGTGTGTTGGCAGGCCGGAAGCTGCTGCCGGAGGTGGTGGAGGCGGCGGGCAGGGGTCGAGGCCACCGCGGCTCTGCGGGCACGGAGTCGCGGCGCAGCGACACAGCGGCAGAGGAGGTCGGCAGGCGAGGACGGAACCCGCGCCTCTGGCTGCTCTCCAAGGCACAGTGGCTGCTACTGTGCGTCCGCAGGGGCGACGACCCGAGGCTCCGGCCGCACGCCGACCAGTACGCCTACCAGATCGCAGAGATACAGCAGAAGCAGCACAAGAGGGCCTCCTCCGTATCCTCCAGCGAGAACTTCAGGTTCGTTCAACTCAACGTCTACATTAGTAGTCTCCCCTTCCGTCAAAAGAATTCTTCCCATGCCGTTCTCCCCTCCTTTCCGTCAAAGAATTCTCCTCCGCCCCCTCCCCCCGTCACAATTTGGTTATTTATAAGGTAAATGCCTACTTTTCAGTACTATCAATGATATGTCTACATTTACAGCTATACTCTGAAATTCACGAACAATGTGTGTGGCTAAGCATCAATCATCATCCTGCACATTCCAATCCCGAATAGCACGATGAAAGAATACATAAAAGCATCAGTACGGCATCTTACTTCACGAATCTTATCCCTACGGTCATTGCGACCTAAATAGGTTGGCGGAAGAAGTATCTCACTGCACTCGTAGATCATAGAATTTCGCATATTCTCCAATAAATTCAAACGAAAATGACATTGTCTGTCTTTCAAACGATCCCAGCCCAATCTATGTATAAATTCTGTTACGCTTTTATAAGGGCTGTAGCAACCAGTCACGAATCGAGCGGCTCTCCTCTGTACCCTCTCCACTGAGTCAATCAGTCCCTTGCGATACAGATTCCACACTCAACAGCAGTAATCCAGATGCGGACGCACTAAGTGTTTTATGCGCTATTTCCTTTGTATGATCATTACGATTCCTTTTTTTTTTTTTTTTTTTTTTTTTTTTTTTTTTTTTTTTTTTATGTGTCTGTGCCTCAACGGCTTGTTTGTGTAAAAAGTTCCGTTGCCGGGGCAACACTACTTAATGTGTCTCTCTGTATAGGATAGGTTATTTTGGGGACACTTTTTATTACTCATTGAGGGGAAAACATGACTACGGTTCGTCAGAGACGACCTTATGTGAAAAACCCCTACAGTTTTCTTCAGAATACAACCTATAAATTGTAATTGAGAATTAGCCTTGCCTACGACGGAAGTTATGTGCAAGTCCCACTTCCCATATGTCAAAGGAAACTCACTAAGTATGTGATGTTAGAATAAAGGTTTTCATTTTTTTTAACTTTTGACATTACGCTCGTTGGCGTCGAGGTCATTAGAGGCTGGATGGTACTGGGGACAAGGAACGGGAAGGAATTCGTACATGGCCTTTTGAAGGAAGCATACCGGCATTCGCCTGGAAACGATTTTAGCTATAACAAGTGACACCTTTGACCTGGAACGCTCGGAACTGCACAAAAACATGCTTAGAATAACAAGCGATCATAAACAAAACAGTGGTGTGTGTCATTTGCATGCAGAACTCCGCACTTGTCTGCTAGCGCCATGAAAAGAGCCTATTGTTGTGTGATTCTTGGTAAGGTCATACAGATCGTAAGACAAAATGTTTCAAAGCAAGATCATATAAAACAATATTGTTTGACGTACTTTCAGAAAATTTCCGATTCTGCTAGTTGCACGAGATGGACATGATCGTGTCTTTCTCTGCTCCCTGAGTGGTGTGTGTATATATATATATATATATATTCTTCATCACGGACGTAATCGTAACAATTGCTGTTTTTCCATACCCATCACTATTGTCTTTAGCATTTCCGTCGGTGGCAAGTTAGGAAAGCATACAATACCTCTCTCACCATGGGAAACTTGTTTATATTGAGAATGGCAATGCGTGATCTTCTTTGTACCAAACGGGACCTGATACTCAACACCACACGATAAGTACGGTAATAAACGAGCCAAGGAAGTTTCAGCCAACCGCCAGCCCCTGGCTTTATTCCGCGTCCGTTACGGGTGCTATTATTTTTCCATGCTTCACTTACATTTATCTTAATAATACCACCATTCAGATTTCTCTCAAACTGGAACAAATAATAAGATGATATTCTGTGTTTGTCCGAGCACAGTTCTTCGCGGTCCGACTCGTGGAGGCAGCCCCACCACCACTGCGGCATCCCGATGCGTCTGCTCGACCCCAAGCGTCGGGCGTCCTCGTGGTTGGTGACGCGCAAGACGTCTCAGGACTCGAACCTGTCGAGTTCGAGGAACGACTCGTCTGGCTCGGCCACCACGGCCAGCACCAGCACCTGGAGGATGTCGCGGTCCAGTGCCTCCAGCGACGCCCGCCAGGCGGCAGTGGTGGCAGCGGCGGCAGCGGCGGCGGCCTCCTCTATAGCGGCGCCCTGTGAGTAGCTCTACAATAACACCACACTGATTTGTTAACATGATATAATATGTAGTCGCAAATTACAGTGAAACTTATCATGGTAACTGGTTGGTAAGAAAATAACTGGTTATTAGATGCTGGTAACAAGTGTATACACTGTTCCACATAATAAGTATTAATTAACTCGGGATTGTATTTGTAGATTATAGGATATATTGGTTATACTAATGGGTTGTAGCTAATTTGTCGTCAATATATAATAATATTATCAATTATATAGTAATATTGACATTACTAATAAGTGTATGTACTGTTCCACATCCCCGAGATTATTCTCACATGGGATCAAAGTGAACATATCTATCTATCGTATCTTACTTTATATACTCATCCCACTTTTGTCCACAGTTATCATGAGAGCAGTTTTATTCTCCCTAACAAATCTTCGCTTCCCCATTTATTTTCTACATGCTTTGTTTGTAATTAATACATTCATCCTGCTATTTTTAATTTCTCGTGTCCAGTTGTAACGATGAGGCAAACACCCGATTCGGTCCAAAAATAAATAAACAAAGAGCCGGTTGGTGGGTTATTTGTTAAGACATCTGAGAGAAAATCGAAAGGCCCCGGTTTGAATTCCTCTCTCGGCGGGAATTTTCATATCCCTTAACCCTATATTCGCCTCTCGTACAGCTAGTTGTGTAAAGGAGAGTCCATTAATTACGTAACGTGAAATAGAGTGGCGGCGAAATCTCACCAAGGGGGGGAGGGGGGGGGTCGACAGAAATCTCACGGCATCTTTTGGAGACCAGTAGAGCTAAAAAATTAAAGGTCTACATAGTGTTGCAAACTGAAAAAAAATCTGCTTTCTGAAAAAAAAACACAGCACCCTTGTTTTTTTTTCTATTTTTTTTTTTTTAAGAAAACAATATATTTTATAAATTATAGTTTCATTTACGGAACTTGCATTTTACAAGTGTGTTTTAAATCTTACTGAATCAAATAATGTTTTACATAATGATTCATAAATTTATCTATATAGGTAACATAATTTTATTCATCCTCTATGTCAATACCACATTCACCAGCATCAGCACTACTAACACTAGTTTGGTCGGTGTCGGAATTTTCTGTTTCTTCTTCTGTCTCCTCTATATCCATAACATCAGAAATTTCTTTTACTGCTTGTTCTAGTATTGTACGCTACAGATTTTGAGATTGCAATTTTAAATTGTGAGCAAAGTACACACTATGCATAAAGACGGCAGGTTTGAATTTAAATCTATTATCGTACAAAATAGGAGCTTTATTTCTTTTAAATCGTTGGTTTACGCCAACAGTTGCAAGGAAACGATTCATAATTACTGACAATTTAATGAGTCCGTATCGCTATACGCTGAGAGTTTAAGTATACGAATATAAGGAAAGAACAATAAGTAATAAAAAGAGGCAAAAAAATCGTAGATAAATTTTAAATTCATAATTTTTTAAAAAAGATCCGTAATTCTGCAGATAAATTCGTAAGCCTGGCAGCACTAGTTCAAATAGCCAGTATCAATCCAAACAACGGGGAACGGGGTTCCTTCTCGCGCAACCTAGCCTTTTCGGGAAGTCCCCGTTCATAAAAGAAAGTTTCAATCAATGTTGCCAATATTTTTTAATTATTTTTTACTGAGCCAGAAAAAATATATTAGATTTAAAAATTAAGATAAGTACTTAGAATAAACTCTAAAACAGCCATATTAAACAATAAATGCCTTACAAATTTGAGATTTAGTAGTTATGAAAAACAAACGTGTCCCAGAAAAAAAACATGTTTTTTTCATGTTTTTTTTCAAGCCAGAAAAAAACAACGTTTTTTTACAACACTAGGTCCACAAACAATGTCGATCCCAACGATAGAGGAGATCTAATTTCCCTTGGGAACAGGAGACCTTAAAAAAGTTCTCAAAAAATTACGAGTCTTCATCAGGTGGGGTTGTTCCCTCAGGATCTCAACTCACCATGGGGAGAGGGGGAAGGGATCCAACCAGGTCTCACCAAATTTCATCACAGGATGGGGGGGGGGGGGGTGGCGAAGGGGAGGGAAAGGAAAAACACCTCACGCAATTAATCAACACCCCTTAATGTGAAATATGAATCTGACGTTAAACTGTAAAGCCCCTCTAAGGTTAACAACCCTAGCTGTCACAGGGACTTAGGTGGTCGGTGGTCCTAGTTGGCCAAAACAATCATATATACATTGATACAAAATAAACAGAACTATTGGAATCGCGCCTAACTCCATCTCTGGCAACGAAATCTGGATAAATACAAAATAGCAGCACCAACACCTTTGGTTACAGAATATCGAGTAATGACAACTATACTACGTTCGTCAGATATACTTGTAACAAGTTTCAAAATCATCCATACTTGTGAAGTATGTAGTTAAGTGTATTGGAGACATCAACACAAACCACAGTTGTGTTACTGAACAGTGACATATAATTTCCGTCTGTGCAGCGCCGTCGGCTGCTGCGCACGGAGCCGGTACGGGAGCCGCACTCTCCGGCATCGGAGGCTGCGCAGGCGGGGGCGGCAGTGTCGGGGGCGGGGCGCGACCCAAGCCCCGCCTGACGCGTCAGGCAGCCGTGCAGCACGACGACTTCTACCCGGCGGAGCCACTGCCCGGGTCTCCTGGCAGGCTGGCCGTGCGCTTCCTCGCCACCATACCCTCCGCCGCGGAGCCTGAGACCAGTGGCAGCTTCCAGGCCCCCGACGATGAAGAGGGCGCCACTGCGTCACTGCTCGGCGCAGCAGCCGTCTCCACGCCCTGCTACGCCGTGCTGCACACTAGCCCGCCGCACACCACCAAGGTCAGTCAGCCGGCCTCGGTAGCGTAGGGACCAGAGTGCCAAAGGTAGCCGGTTCGATTTTTTTTTTTTAACTGCTTTACGTCTCTTTTTAACATCGAGGTCTTTAGAGACGGGAAAGGATGGGGGGCAAGGATGGGGGCAAGGAATGGGAAGGAATTCGGCCATGGCCTTTTGAAGGAAGCATCCCGGCATTTGCCTGGAGTGATTTGGGGAAACCATGGAAAACCCAAATCTGGATGCCCGGACGGGGATTCGAACAGCCGTCCTCCCGAATGCGAGGGGAGAACGCTAACCGTTACACCGCCCCACTCGGTAGCCGGTTCGAATCCGCTCGCCGGCATGGATTGTGTGTCTGTGTGAATGTCCTGTCCGTCCTGTGGTGTCCATGCTTACAAGATACAATATATAAACACTGGATGACGACTGATTCACTGGAAGCTATAATAATCACTTTGAGCAGGCTGTATGGCCTCAGCTGCCGAAAACCATTTTTTTTTTTTTAAATTATCTATACGAGTGTTTCTCAACTTTTTTAAATACATGACCTCTTAACAAGTACAAAATTTTTGGCGACCTCCCATGTCCCGAAAAACGTTTTGGTGCCCCCCAGATCCGTTATAAACCTATGGCAGTGATTTAAAAAACGTAATATTTAATTTTCTTTCTATTGAGACTGTACCTATTGATCGTGAAATAAAATGCTGTGCAAGGTAGACGCGGGCACTCTACAGGCAGTGATATATTTTTGAGGCAGTGGCGGAGCGGGAGGCGATATGGTCTGGTCGGCGGTCTCATAGGAACAGGGCCGGCGCTAGGATTTTGGGGCCCCGGGTAACCAGTTGGGGGCCCTTGACGATTTCTTCAGTTAGGGTCCTCCGTCAAGCCAAATGGGCGACCTTATTTTAAAAAAAAAAAAAAAAAAAAAAAAAAAAAAAAAAGCTTTACAACTTGTTGTGCGGGGACCCCTAAAGCCGTTGAACGGGGGCCCCCATCAACCGGACGGGCCCGGGTACATTTGACCCGCTTACCCCCCTCTAACGCCGGCCCTGCATAGGAAGAGTTTGTTTTCGTTCACTGCAATCAGTTGTACAAGTACGCCAGTGAGTATGGACTAGTTTTGTTGCGAGTGAGAGTAAAATATAGTAAAAAATCTGCGAGGCCTCCACGTCTGTTACAAGTGGTAGTGACGGAAAGAAATCAAACCCGAAAAAAAAAATTAGAGTTTATGATGAAAATTACCTGAAATATGATAGAAAGAAGAGAAATACGCTCCAATTAGAAAATTATTTGGTTATTTTCGTATCAAAAATACAACCACGATTCGAAAATTTATTAAAAAATAAACAGGTTCATTCTCCCTGGAAAATTTCATTGTATTGTAAGATCTATAACCCATGCTTTTTACATTTGGCTTGTGACTGCGACCCTCCTGTGGAACCCAACCAACAATTTGAAAAACAATGATAAATACTAATCAAGCGTTAAACTTGGTCATTGAATAACCATGTTCTGAGGCTGTGACACCATGCATCGAACCTGGATTAACAACAGCCAGCGATATTACAGCATAGTAGAGGTAATATCTTTATTTAAATAACAGTTCTATCTAGTTAAGCATTCGCTAAGAATTGACAAAACACTAAAAAGGAAATAGATATTTCGTTTAGATCAATATAGTAACTATTAGTCGATTTTTTTTATTTATATTCAGTTGATGTACATGTTTTCTTATATTTTCTGTCCAGAAATATCGCTGTTACAGTAAACTAAAAATAAGTACCAAATTAAATCATTTTTAAGGTTATGAATATTATTTAATAACAACTGAATTTAGCTAAGTAACTGCAAGGAAATGAACTACCAGATCACTGTGTTCAAACCTTAATTTAACATGAGCCTATGATTTATTACATCCGATGTAGATACTTGGGCACTGGGAGGGTGGAGGGGGGATGAGCAAAATTCAGTATCCTTAGTTAATAAGTAATAAGTGTTATATATATATATTTAAAAAAAAACAGATGCACCTCCCTTAAAGTAATCCTACCAGCACACATGTGTAGATGTTCTCTGTATACTCTATATAACTTTTAGTGTAAACTTGAAGATATGAATTTACAAATTGAAATAAAAGTTGGTATTGTGTATAAATTAACATGTCAATTATTAGTTGCTTTTAATTACTCACACTACTGTATCAGTCACATGTAATAGTTCCAATAGGCTGAATTTACCTCATGATATAGTGAATGTATTCATATGTTGGTAATAGAATTTTTGAATGACAATATTAGTGCAGATTATGGTTAGGTTGAAATGCAATCAGGACCATAGTGACAACTGATAGACTTCTTTATAGTGTAACTCACCATGAATTTAGCATTATACATAATTTATGCTTCTTTCATAAGTGCCATGTTACTGACATTATTACTTCATTCAGATGGAACTAGGTCCATATTTATCGGGCTGAATGGCCTGAACCAGAAACGAAACTAATATTACATGGTATAACATAAGATTTTGGGAGTCCAAATTTATGTTTAGTTTCATCGATTCCATATTTCTGTTGTCATTAACTTAGTAGAAATTCGATCTGTATTGCTATGTAAACTACAGATGAAATATGCACAAATTTACAAAATCAAGGTTAAGACCATTATATTCTATTTGGCTATGGAACTGCAAAGAAAAAAATTTCCAGGGCACTGTGTTCAACCCATCAGTTTTGATGAGCTTGAAGTGTAGTCTTTTAATTAAACAGTACTACTCTGAGGCATCAGATTGTGTACTAAAATCCTGAGTTATCTCAAACATCTCTGCAATGAATATAAGACACAGTTGATTGTGTTTCATCTGCTGATGTGATTTAAAGCTCAGTGGTCTTCTTGGTATCTTCTGGAAGAATACCTGCACTTGGCAGCATCACATTTCAACTTCCACTTTCTTCCATCAATACACTACAGATAAAAATTCTAACCACTGTCATCTGCATAGAAAACAACAATATTTTGATACAGAGGATAGGAAATGGGCATCCTGCTTCAGTAACAAGGATGAGGTTGAGTCCTCAAGTATCCAACCAACCCTCAAGTTGTAGTGTGAATAAACCTGCGGGATAGGTAGTTTGAGAACAACAGTGCAATTCTCGTTTCAAATCAAACAAATCTTGATAATTAAAAGAACTAAAAATTGTATGGATAAACATACAGCTTTATGGTATAAATTCTTCTCGGGTTTGCCGCCGAATCACATTTTCTACTGTCGAGCTTTCGGCGACTTTCACTGCCGCCATCATCAGTCCTGATGATGGCGGCAGTGAAAGTCGACGAAAGCTCGACAGTAGAAAATGTGATTCGGCGGCAAACCCGAGAAGAATTTATATCGATGATACGCCGAGAAAGACTTATATCTCATACAGCTTTATGGCTTACAATGCCTATAGTAATATTATTTAAAATAAACAGCCCCAAGACATCTCAAAATAAAGGTTTATTTAACACCCGCTTCGCGATATACTGCTTGTTCAACGTGAAGCAGCAAGGAGAACTACGTGTCCATATCATCACATTGCATCATATTTTACAAGCTGCAGATAGATCTAAAAAATCTGATTAACATAAACCATTTTTAATATCTATAATTTTTTCAGGTCAACTTTATACAGTGCATGTACAGGGTCCGGCAATAAAACCTCCCACATTTCACGTAGCCGGTGTGCGGGTTGTAGTGAGGATACTGATGTGGAATGTGTTTTGTTTTAAAGAGGTGTACCTGCCATTTTCAGTGTGTGCCATGTCATGGCTTGGTGAGCACCGTGCGTTTGTTGTGGACGAATTTATTCGTAACAGTTGTTCTCAGATTTTCAGAGATGATTCAAACTTGGCCTACATGATCGTGTCCCAGATAAAAAAACTATTCAACTGTGGGTGTCAAACTTTACAAAGACAGGTTCAGCACTAAAAAAAAAAACCTACAGGCCGTCCTCGGACTGCAACAACGCCGGAAAATTTGGCGCGTGTGAGTGTGTCTATGCAGCATTCACCAATCTTTGGGGACACTTAAAGCCTATAGTGTACAAACATCGTCCCACAACACTGCAAGCACTTAAAGAGGCCATTACCCAAGAATTGCTAGCCATTCCAAGAGAAATGACGTGAAAATGTATGGAAAACTTTCTGGACAGACTCTGTCAATGTGTCAACAATGGAGGGCAGATATAATTTTTAAAACCAAATAATTAAAAATGGCAAAGTATGTATTTTTCATAAATAAAAGTAATTATTCTCTATCATATTTAGTTTTTATGTGACAACACATTAAAATGAGGGAGGTTTTATTGCCGGACCCTGTATAAATGTACGTGCAGTAATATTTCTTACTTTCACTGAGCAATGGTAAACAGATCATTCTTAAAATGTTTTTAGGCAAAATGTCTTCCAATATTCTTAGCAAATATGACAAGATGCCTGTACATATATGTGACCATAATGTGAGTTGAGGTTGACAAGTTAACATCATATCCAGAGTGATACCCAATAAGTTAACTTCATTTTTCTCATCTTTTATTGCTCCTATATGCTTCAAAGAGGTAATCATTTTCTGGGTTTTCTCAGGCTGTTTGCTATAAAACATTATTTAACCCCATCAAGATTCTCATTTAGAAACATTCCCTAAATCACGTGAGTACTCCCAAGAGATAATGGTAATGTAATAAAAGTAGTATTTTCCTCTCATTGGCAGTTTCATAATAATATCTATTTTCATTTTTAATTGTGGATAAATCATTCACCCATCAATGATTTGGATCACATTGACAGGAGGAATAAGGTGAAAAAAATACGATGCTACACTGATGCACAACTATATTTTTTCCAGTATGCTATTAGGTATTACAATACACAGAGGCCAGATCAATTTTGGTGCATACCACACACTGCCCCCACACTTCTGTGTATTGCAGAGTGTAGATCGTGATGTAAATGAAGATTGTTAAATAAATCTCCACACTTTGCCGTACTAATGTCTGCATACACTGCTCGAATTAAGTTATGTTATGATAGTACTGTGCCTGGTACTAAAGTTCTATTTATGGACGCCAAACCCTTGTTTAAACCCAGGAATTAAGGGTTCTTGAAATGATGAACACAATACACTGGTTTAAATTTTAAAAGTTTATATTCACTTAAAAATTCTTCTACAAATTAATGGTACCCAATTAATTTTGGTTAAGACATCGAGCAGTGGGATCCAAATGCAGATAGCATATTAATGATAGGCAAACTTTCACTCTAAGCCCCCTGACTTGGATGAAACAACATTACGAGTGCATACGGAGGAAACTTTTTGCCAACCCTAGTCACAAATCACTCCTTGTGCTTCAGTTCTGACATACATCACGGAGCCTCGATCTAACCTCAATGAAAACTAGTAAAAGAATGGCCAAAAAGTAATATGGCTGATGCTTTATTATAATTATGTCAAGTAAAAGATTAAGATAGATGTTGATTACCCAATACAATTAGTGACTGTGAATGTGTAGTTGCCTCAACTCAAATCATCGGTACCTCATTCTACTGATTTATTTCAATCGTTATTACTCAATGAGTAAAGTTTCCTCAAATTAAGAAATTATGACCTTAACATTGAGAAATAGTTTTAAAGAACGTATTTTAAACTGTTTGTTTGTGATTCTCTGTCCTCAAGTATTGAATTTTCTATTAAAGAATAAAGTAATCTAATGTTTCAGTATTGTGTAGTGTACAATATATTTTCAGTCTTAGCACACCAATTAATCCCATTCTGTGCAGAACCAAAAGGTTTTTCATCTTTCAGTGAGTGGGACTGTTCATTGTAGTAAAATTCTAACTTTCCTCAATTATTTTGGTAAGTGATTAAATTAATAAAATTTACACTAACCCCAGCTATGATGGAAAATAATTTTACCATTGTTATTTTGTATATGTCAATAATAATTGCTGTAGGCTATCAAGTGATGTAGTTTTTTAATTTTATGATTATAGATCTTCAAATTCTTTTCCTAAAAGTCTGTATTGCAGTGTAGTTCCAATCTACCAGAGGAAAATAAATCATTTCATCCCTCAAAATTCCATCTCTTATTTAGACCAACTAAATGTTACCTCCAGTTATTTTGCCAGAATCAGAATTATCAGTGGTTCACATCCTGCCCAGTTAAATCAGTTAACTGTCAATTCCTTGACTAAAGTCATCACATCTGCTGTTGTTCTCAGGGTGTTCAAAGCTACTACAATAATGGTCATTGTACTATAGCAAAGATTAAATCCATACTGGGGTATTATACAATTCAGTTAATTTTGTATCTTTTGCAGGTGGTGGCGACAACAGTACCGAGTAGACGGCTGTCAGAAGCAGCTATAGCAACAGTGCACCACACAGGCAGACATCCTAGTTCCTCATCAACATCCTCTTCAGCACAGTCATCACCACGAGCCAGCACCAGTGGTCAGCCATCAGCTCACTTCACTACTAGTCACGAGCCCAAGCCGGGGCCATCCTCCGAATCATGAGCAACCAGGTGATTCCTGGGAGCTGGTGGCACTGCCATCAATTAACTGTTAATACCATGGGCACAGAGGATACAGAGACAGTGATCCATGCCCAAAGACTAAGGGAGGGTACAAAGTGTTCACGATGGAAAAGAGATTTCTTCTTTTCATATAGTGAAGGGACTTGGTTTTCACAGAGAGATACTCACCATCATGTCAATCTGTCATTCTGACCATTCTTTACAACATGAAGAATTACCAGACTTCTGCATGAAAGAAAAATTTTCTCCAGGCTTGTGGGTGCTAAGACAAAAAGTGGATAGTGTATTTGGGTTACTACAGCCCGGAAAAGTAACTATGATACAACAGTTAGTATATATTCCCTCAAAACATATTTTAAAATTGCAAGGATTCTAAAGAGACAGCTGTTATCCACCATACAGTCATAAATAATTCATTGTGGCACCATGTTTAGTTAACTGAGTTTTGTGAGCAATTTTATAGTAGCGTAAGCCACATCAGAATTAACATTAATGAAAGTCACCCATGTTTGACACTCTGCAATTCAAAAAGCTAAAACTATGCTGTCTTCATAATCATTAATTCAGAGTATTTCCTGGATAGACCATAACAACTGTCACTTATTTACATGCAGCTTATATTCTTTTGGTACCATACTGTATGATAAATATGAACATAAGTTATTGTAAATTATTTCTCATTATAGTGAAACGGTAGAATAGAACATGAGAAATATTTTTAAAAAGAGACAAAACTTTTGCATATTTCAACTGATATGATGTGATATTTTACATTCTTTGAAACATGCTATATATAGTACGATAAGTTATTGTTGTATAATAACTTAATTTTAGGTACAGTGTATATTTTATTGTCCTAGCAGTTGGCACTTTCCACTGTTTGATAAGGTGGCCATTTCCTAGTTATGACATATTCATTCAAGTTGTAGTCTTGCTGTCAGGTCAATTATGTTGTCAAAGGATGTATTAATTATTGTTATCCTACTGAATGTTTCATATTGAACTAGAGGAAATTACTCATTTTGCTTATAATAACAGCTCTTTCAGAAAATAATAGAACTATGACCAAAACCAATAATAACAATTGCAATAAATTGATAAAATCAGAGTTTTAATCCCTTACTTCTCTCAATTTTCTCTTCTATTTCTCTTCAGATCTGTGTAAATGTCACTTCATTTAACAACCAGGCAAAATCTACATTCAGTGACAGAATTATTCCTTCAAAAGAATAAACAGAAAAATTATTGATGATATGCCATAAAAATAGATTTCTATTAAATCCCATTCAATATTTTCATTGTTATTGATTATAATGAAATTGGAGATCAAGTGCTGTTATTTATTTATCTATGGATTTGCATTTTCTTTTTTAATTCCTTTTAAATTATAGTTTCCTTAATCTACATCTGTTAAATATCAATCATTTTAAGATTTGTTCCTGTAACACATCAACTGAGCCACAATGTAATAATTGAAACCAGTACTTTAGTAAAGTATTACAAAACATGTAGGGTATACCATTCCAGTTCAAAGTATTATTGATGTTGGGAAACAAAAGAACACTTGGATTTTAGCACCTGTATCAACATTTAAATTCTAGTTCTCTCCTAAATGACAGTATAGTTTTATAGGTAGTTCCCCTCATTTCACATTTTTCCCACTAACATCTCAGCCAAATATTTTTTCAAATTTGACTACATAAGGAATCAAGTTTTATCCATAGCACATTTTTATTAGAAAGGTGGATAAATTCTTTCTAACTGCCACAGAAAATTCATTACATTTATTTATAATATTTTTACCTTTCTAAATATTGAAATTATAAGCACATTACTAATTTTCCGGTATTATTTTATGAGTGCCTATGTTGCACAGAAAATTAATACTTAAAACAGCTCTGGTATTGCTGCTTCTTATCACTTCAAAAAGGCAATTGAAATTCTTTAATTATAAATTACTAAAAACAAGTTACATTTCTAAAACCCATCTGTCGCTGGCTGATTATCAAAGGTACAAAAAAAGTCCTATTCTGGTTTTACAGATTCGGTGGCAGAATGGAGAGCTACATGATTATATGTACAATAATTTTCTAATAGGTTTACATATTTCAGATGTAAACATATATTACAAATTTTGTTTGGATCAAATTATTTCAAGCATTTTTTTGTCTAGTAGTTATCTATTTCTTGAAAGAAAGCTTGGGTTTCAATGAAAGATGCATCATTTTATTTTTGTTCAATACTTTTAAATCTTAAAATACCAAACTCTCCTCCAGTGTAATTTCTTTCTTATTCACAATTTCACTACTTTAGTAATTGGAGTTTTTGTTGATTAAAAGCATATTAAACCAATTATTATTTTTAGTATCGTATATTTGATAGTTAGAAATATTTGCATTTTATAACATACCACAGTTATAATTTCCTCAGTACTTCAGTTGTCTTTAGTACACAAATTTATCTCATTTTACAGAACAGTACTAATGTCACTTAACCTTCTTTTCAATGCAGGAACAATAGAGCAGCAAACAATTCGATGACATGATAGTAATACAGAAACTAAAGATAAAATATTTCTGTCACTCATAAAATTTTAAAGGAGTGGTAGAGGAAAAAATAAAAAATCCTCCCTTGATCATAAAACGTGATTCATTTGAAATTGGGTACCAAAATGTGCTCAGTCGTAAGTTGCTGTTTTCATGAGTTGGGGCATAGCCCATAATATTGTGTTTTCTGTCTCTATTATTCTCTTCCCTTCAACTTTGATAAGTGATATGTGTATTTTATATTACCTTTCCATATTAATAGGTACTGTCTTGTTTAAACCATGTTGATTTTGCTCATTCAATTAAAAATATGTTCAGTCTGTGTTAGACCCATGACACATTAAAATCATGCACTAACCTCATTAGCTATTATAGTTTTATCTGATACTAACTATGTGATGTAAAGCAACCAGGTCACAATCAGAGAAGTTATGCTATTTTTGGAAACATTTCATGAAGAACATTTTATAGAAAATGATAGTGCTGGCTCCTCACATGGCTCAGATCATGCATTTTAATTAAATTTACTAACTTGTATATCAGTAAAAAATGCAAAATACTATCAGGAAAGCAGGGTAATTTTGTACATAACTGCACAGTCTAATGTTTGTTACTGATTACCTCTCCAGATTAATAAAATTGCAAAAAC